>JANHMN010000001.1:29100388-29115841 GCA_030674055.1 Rhabdomys pumilio
AGAGAGAGAGAGAGAGAGAGAGAGAGAGAGAGAGAGAGAGAGAGAGAAGGAGAGACAGAGAGACTGAGAAACAGAGAGACAGAGAGAAATTACTTTATTTTGGGAAATACTCTTCCTGCCAAGTCAAATGATTCCATGATAAATAGAAGCAGAATGAGTCCAACAGGCAAGGAAGTGTATATATTTAAGCAAAATTGTAAATAATGAGACCTTCAAGACAACTCTTAAGGCTCTGAGAGAACTCTGAAGACATGAGTTCAAAAACATATAATTTCTCAACTATGTAAAATATAAGAATGCAGTATGAATTATATGAGGGGCTTCAAAAACTTAAAAGAACAGAGGCAGCTGCATTATGAGCCAGCTTATCAGAAAGATACAAAGGCAGGCATATGCCTGACTTCAAGGTCAATCTGAAACAGAGCTAGTTTGAGCACAGGTTGTGGTGGAAATGATGATCTCAGGACAGGATCCCACCCAGCTAGCTCATTGTGCTTACAAAAGGCATCCTTATCTCAAATCTCTGAGTTTATTTGCAAGGTTAAAAAAAAAAAAAAAAGGACTTGCTGTCTCTTTCTAAGGATCAAGAGGCTGGGGTCATGTAATGCTGATTCATGGGATAATCAAAAGGCAATCTGGAATAATAACTGGATTGATATGTAAATAAAGACTGGGTTTTTGATCTGCAAGAGATGAGTTATCCAGAATATTTTAAGAATTGAAAAAAAAAGCTGTTGAGAGAGAAAGAGAGAGAGCATTAGTGAGTGAGCAATCTGGAAAGCTATCTTGAGCAGAACATACATAGGCTGTTAGCTTGTAATCCATAATTTGACTTTGAGTTTTGTTTTGTTTTGTTTTGATTTGTTTCCCCAAGGCTCAGAAACACCACTTCTCTTCCTCTCCAACCAGAGTCTGGTCCTTGGTAGGCAGAAAAAATTTTGAGTCAAAGGTTTTATGGGGAGTTGGTACCCTGAATAACGGCTTTCTAATTGGCATTCATTGTTTTCATGTATTTGGAAAAGTTGTGATCATAGAAGCAAGCATGGAAATTTATAGCATAAACACTGTGTAGCCTGTGTCCTTGTAGCTAAAATGCTTAGAGTTCAGATTTACTCTTTTCACTATACTTTTGTCTTTGATTTCTTTATTTTCTGAATATTTTAGATGCAGTTGTTTCTTGGTGGGGGCAGCTGAATGGACATACCACAGAGCTTCCCTTCTTGGTTTAGATTTATTTTCCAAAAAGCAAAAGACAACTTCACACTTGTCTAGAAATGACCATGTGATAACTTGACCAGGAAGACTATGTAATTATTGTTCTATAGACAACAGCTCATTCATTCTTGAGAGTATAACTCAGGCCTCAAGAGCTTAGCCATCATGTGTGAGTTTCTGGGTTCATTTTTTCAGTACCACAAAAAGAAAAAGTACAATCAATAATCATGTCTTTATGTTCAAGTCTACTCTAGTTCTTCTGTATAAAAGATTAATCACAAGGATAACAAAAATTACTTTCACAATGTGAGTGTGTATGCATGTGTGTGTGTGTGTGTGATTTGTTTGCATATAGTATGTGTATACATGTTATATACATGTATATGTGTGTGCACATGTGTGTATGTGATATGTTCACATACATGTGTGTAGTGTATGTCTTTGTAGTACATGAATGTGTGTGGTTTACGTACATGTATATGCAAGCTTGTACAGGTACTCTTGTCTATGCATGTGTGGGTAGATGCCCCAGACAGACCCAGTCGGGGGGGTCCCATACCCAGGGAGAACCAGAAAACCAGTAACAGGAGGGCAAGGAGTCAGCGAGTGACAAACAGACACAAACACAAGAGGGTGCTGAATCTTAGTGTAATTCATATATGCAAGCATCAGATTTTTAAACAAAAACAAAAAAAAATGGAAGGGAATCATTATACAATAGCCAAGATCAGTTGGGCCACATGGCCAGTTTAAACATCAGATAGAAATAACCTTTCATGAAACCCATGAGGAGTCAGATGGTGGTTTTACAAAGATGGTATCAGTATTGTCTGAGGTCAGTGTATTCTTAGACTTTGGTGTCTAACAACCCCCACAGGCCTTGAGAGGCACCATCCCAGTGCTCTACAACCCACTGCCTAACAAACCAACATCCAGCCTTTGAATGTTGTCCTTAATGCTTCCTTATTATAGCCTTAAGGAAGGTACCAAGGTGGTTATGTCCCAGCAGCCCTCTCTAGCCAAATCAAAGTTTGATAAAGAACTCTGGCTCCATTAACCTCTACCCATCTATTTCCTTGTCCATCATACACTCCTACACATGGTAATGAAACAGCTGTTGCTTTATACACCTGTAATGGATATTCCTAATGAACTCATCTGAACTCTGTCCTTTCTAATTGTTTTCCTTTTAACTGCTTCGTTAAAACCTCCTTTTCTAAACTCTCCAACACTATTTTTTGTTCTATAATTTATTAAACACCCCTCTTCTTTCTCTCTCCTCCAGCCGAGCAAGATGCCCAAAGGAAAGAAGGCCAAGGGGAAGAAGGTGGCCCCGGCCCCCGCCGTCGTCAAGAAACAGGAGGCCAAAAAGGTGGTCAATCCATTGTTCGAGAAAAGGCCCAAGAACTTCGGCATTGGGCAGGACATCCAGCCCAAAAGAGATCTAACACGTTTCGTTAAGTGGCCCCGATACATCAGGCTGCATCGGCAAAGAGCCATCCTCTAAAAGCGACGCAAAGTACCTCCTGCCATTAACCAGTTCACCAACGCCCTGGACAGGCAAATAGCTACTCAGATGCTTAAGCTTGCCCACAGGTACAGGCCAGAGACAAAGCAAGAGAAGAAACAAAGGCTACTGGAACGTGTTGAGAAGAAAGCTGCTGACAAAGGGGACATCCCAACTAAGAGACCACCTGTCCTCCGAGCAGGAGTCAATACAGTCACCACCTTGGTGGAGAACAAGAAGGCTCAGCTGGTGGTGATTGCCCATGATGTAGACCCCATTGAGCAGGAGGTTTTCCTGCCTGCCCTGTGTTGAAAGATGGGGGTGCCTTACTGCATCGCCAAGGGAAAGGCCAGACTGAGGCGCCTGATCCACAGGAAGACTTGCACCACTGTTGCCTTCACACAGGTTAACTCGGAAGACAAGGGTGCTCTAGCTAAGCTGGTGGAAGCTATTAGGACCAATTACAACGACAGATACGACGAGATCCGCCGCCACTGGGGAGGCAACGTCCTGGGTCCTAAGTCTGTGGCTCACATTGCCAAGCTGGAAAAGGCAAAGGCTAAAGAACTCGCGACTAAACTGGGTTAAAAATGTACGCTTGAGTTTTCTGTACATAAATATAATTACAAAATTTAAAAAAATTATTAAACACATCACCTAATATAAAATTCTTTTTCCAGGAAATTCTCCATATAGCCCTAAATACTGGGGGCAGTTTTCCTATATAATTAATCTAATTCTAAATTAAAAACACCTTGCTATGAATTTACTAAAGCCTCTTATGTGGCCAAATCTGGAGTGTCCAGTCTGATAGACCCTTCAATCATACCCTGTTCTCCAAACTGAATATTTCCAAGAAAAAAATTAGTAACAAAAAAAACATGGCACAGAACAATCACCCCCCCCCAAGTAATAGCAAAAATGAATCTAGAACGCATCCTTTTCAGGGGCTGCCAGGGCTCTCCAGGAGACAGGCTTCCTTGAAGCACTTGCCTCAGGAGTCAGCATCCAAGATTTTACTCTTGTCACGCAGATTTCACTGGAGGTTCAGTGACAGGTGGAGGCCAGAGATTAATTTTGTATGTTTCTGAATCTTTATTCACATAATTTTAGAGACAAAGTCCCCCACTGAACCATTTCTCCCAGTGACCTGTCAGGATCCTGTTGTCTTTTCATCCATAGCACTAAGGTCACAGATATGCACCACCATACCCACCCAGCCTTTCATAGGTACTTGGAATCCAAACTCAGGTCCTCTTGCTTCCCCAGAGAACAATTTACCACTCAGCCATCACCCTACCCGCCTACTACCTTTTTATAGCATTGTCAGTATTGAAAAGAAACATGAAATAATTTTAAACAAGCTCTTGTTCTGTCTGGTCTATTGTAATCTAAATTTAATGCTTAACATTTTTTTCAAAAATACTAAGTACTTGATTTAACAATACTTAGGTACCAAAAATGTTAGGTTGTCCAGAAAAATAATATAATACATAAAAAGAACTCTGACTCTATTGTTAGTCTCAGACAAAACAACCATACTCATAAAAAATCAGAATTACTTGCACTATAAGCCAAATAAAAATACTGAGACTTCAGAAAAAAATATCTGAAGACTTAGAACTGTGGACAAGTATATTACTTCTTCAAATATCTTTCTCTAGAATAATGTTATTTTCTGATGACTACTTTTTGGTTTTTGAAATCTCCTAGATGTCTTTTGTGTTTTGCTACATTTCAGTGTGTGTGTGTGTGTGTGTGTGTGTGTGTGTGTGTGTATGTCTGTGTGTGTCTGTGTGTGTCTGTGTGTGTGTGTGACTGTGTCTGTGTGACTGTGTGTCTGTGTGTCTATGTGTGTGTCCCAGAATAAGCTACAAGAGAAGTGGGGTTTGGGTTGGGGGGCTGGAAAACATTTAGGGCTGGCCATGAGACACATTACAAGACAAAGCAAGTGTCTAACACTTTGATGCTGGATGTCCCATGGGAGGTACTCAAGGTCACACAGCTATCCCATCCTACTCCATGGAATGTGTTCCTTGCTTCCTGTCACTGCAGAAGGGCCTTCCCTCTGTTGCCATGGACAAGATGTTGCCTCACTTAATCACAATGCATTCCTTCCTTTAGCAAAATCTCAAAGTGACATCCAGTGGAGTGCCTAGTCTCTGTGGAGACATTTAATTAAACTGCAGTCCCTTTATACCAGCACAAATATTGTGAGGGAAAACAACTCAACTCCTCTGACATTTTTGCAAATAGGTTTTGTGGAATCCATTCTGTTTACTCTCGGTGACATTTGTTTTTCAGTCAATTATCCCACATGGTTATTTTTCCCCCTCTCATAATTTATTGCTAGCAATTTATCCATAAGAATAAATACAAGTAATTCCTTTCTATGGTACAAGCACCCGAGCTTAGGTTAATAATAGCTGAAGAAAATAAACACTCAATTTACCCCTCCCCTTTCTTGTCCTCTAGTTGTAGCTTGCTTATGAATTAGAAAACTGAACGTCAAAGACATCAAACCATGGGGGTTTCTCTCCACATGGCCCAGCAGCTTTGTGCAATAGCTGACTCTACTGGATAACCATCTGCCAGGTAGCTAAACTCAACAAGCAATTTTATTCTTGATGCTTCTCCTTCAAATTTTTGCATGCCCTAATTTTGGAAACATTAATTTTATTTTATGCCTATATATTTATTTATCGATTGTGCATACACACTTGAGTGTCAGTGCATACATGTGAAGATGTATGCATATGACATATGCAAAGACAACAACATATGAGTCCAGTCTCTGTCTACTATGTGAGTCCCCACCCAGCATTCATCTCAGGTCATGTGAGTTCCCAGCATGAAACTGCAGGCTGTTAGGCTTACTGATAAGTACCATTACCTGCTGAGCCATCTTGCCTATGCCCTGATTTTGGAAAATTCTGAGAAGTCTTAAAATTTTCTGAAAATTTCATCCTCTAAAATCATACCACAATTTTTATTCCCTGAAATGTTGAAAAACACTGGGGAAAAAAAGTAGTCTTCCAAAGCTATAAAAAGCATACCTTTTTCTCCTGCTGCCATGTACACAAAAAACACTGAGAATCTTGCTAGAAAATAGTTCCAAGTCAGTAAGTCAAGTTCCGGCCGATCCATTGTTAGGATTCTACATCTCTAACAATGTCTGGACTACAATCTCACAGAAAAACTGCACAGAAAGGGGTGCTCACCTTCAAGCCTGGAAATCCACAGTTACAGTGGACTTCACTGGTATCATGCAACTGTGAGGACTCAACCCTGCTTACAGCCTCCCTTCTTCCCAGCAACAGCCAATGTCACCTCACCCCTGCCCTGGCCATGAAAATACTCACATTATCCATCCCTGTATACCACAGCATGTCTGGCCCCTCAGTTCCCAGTAACAAGTCAACTGCTACAATCCCTTCCAGTTCTTAATCTGCTCCACCTCTACCAGCCTTTACACATGCTCCCACTACTACATGCTAGCCTCAAAATTCCAGTTTCTGGCCATCCTCTGAATTGTAGGGTTCTCTTCTTGCATAGAGGGGAAGCTGACATTCCTAAAGGAATCTTTCCTCAGGCATCTCCACACCAGACTAGCTTGTGTCTTACGATGCTAAAGCTAGGAATCGAGAACCTATCTACCTAGTTCCTTGTTGCTACTTTGTGACCTTTTCCAGTCCCCTTTCTGAACTGGTAATAGACAATGTTGCTTGTAATTCCAAAGTTCTCTTTACAAAAGCTGTAGGGCTTCTCTCCATTCCCTCTCCTCCCTCTGACCTCTGTCTTCCACAGCCACCATCCTATACCTCATTAACCTATACCTTAATTAACAACCACGGGGAACACATTCCCTACCCTACCCCACAGCTCATTCACTCTGCTGTCTACGCCTTGCAATTATCCTACAGGCACTAGCACATTAGTCCTTACTGCTATTTTTTTGTTATTATTCACACCATGTCTTTCTTTCTCTCCTTACCCAACTTAAAAAGTTTTGCCTTAAATGTTGTCTTTTTAATCAGGTTTAGCTTATTCAATGGCTTAGGATTGCAACCTGCCCTACCCAAAGCTCTTAAAACTATGTCATACTGCTCTTGAGTTTTCCCCTTCACTATGGTGCATGCTACCATATAACATGCTGCTATCATTTATGTATCAATTTTTGTTTTCTAGTATATTATTATTTTATCTTTCTCTCCTTTCTGTCCAATCTCTTCACTGTTATATAACAAACATCTGAAACAGAACCTGCTTAGAGTAAGTAATCAATACTTTTGAGTTATTTTTTATAATCTTAAAATAAGAACATATTTTATCTATTACTCAAGGTTGTTAGCATGTGTGGTGGTTTGACTAAAAATGGCCCCCATAGGTCCACAGGAAGAGGCACTAGTAGGAAAAATGGTTTTGTTAGAATAGGTGTGGCTTTGTTGAAGTAAGTGTCACTGGGGGTGGGCTTTGAGTCTCAGAAGCACAATCCAAGCTCAATGGATCACAGTCACAGGAAGACCTGTGATCAAGATGTAGAACTCTCAGCTCTTTTTCCAACACCATGTTTCCAACACAGTGGCATGCTTCCCACCATGACAATAATGAACTAAACCTCTGAAATTGCAAGCCAGTCCTCATTAACGTTTTTCTGTAGTTTACATAGTCATGGTGTCACTTCACAGCAATAGAAAGGAAATCCTAACTAAGACAGTAAGATAAACATAAGAAACACTAAAATAAAAATTCTCGCTGGGCAGTGGTGGCGCACGCCTTTAATCCTAGCACTTGGGAGGCAGAGGTAGGAGGATTTCTGAGTTTGAGGCCAGCCTGGTCTACAGCGTGAGTTCCAGGATAGCCTGGGCTATACAGAGAAACCCTGTCTCAAAAAACAAACAAACAAACAAACAAAAAATCTCCTCCTCGAAACCAGACTTTTGATATTTCTTCCCCCAGATAAGTATAGTTTAAAGAGCTGCATTATATTAAGTCTAGTAAGAAATGCCTTGTTCTTTCAAGCAGTGAAATTATGGCATATCAGTAAAAATATTAACAACTCAAAGGTCACAGTAGGGCTGGGGAGATGAGCCAGTGGGTAGCATGCATTCCACATAAGTGTGAAGACATCAGGTGTGTCAATATGCATTTTCAAACCACTAAAGTGAGATGGAAACCAAAGACAGGCACTCCCTGGAAACTTCAGGGCCACCTAGCCTGTCATATGTAGCTCAGGCAAATGACAAAGAAGATGACCAAACAAGATGGAAGAATCCAAGGCACTGGTAACATGGCACAATTGTACTTCTAACATACCCATTTGTGTGTGTATACATCATGCACACATTCACACACATACTTGTATCCACATATATAAACACATAAAAAGTGTCAGAATAACGTTTCTTTTTTCAAGGCAGAAGGACTCGCTTTAACTGATATGAGAGCTTGAAACACATGTGGAGGAGGCTGAAGTAAAAATATACAGTAGAAAAAGAGACAGACACTTGGCATTTAGATACATCAACTGGCTTTACATAAAGGGTCTGATGACTGTGTCTCTGCATATACTAATCATTTGACAGACAGTAGCTGCATAAATGACTGTGGAAGATAGCTATACTCATCCTTTTCCCTTGTCTCCCGTATTCATGCCCCTGTCCAATGTCTCTCCTCACTGACCAAGGCTGGCCTGATTGCAACCAGATATAGGTGCTGACTTCTAGTGGTGGCTCAGCAAGGGTTCAGTATCTGTGTCCCTGGCCAGCACCTGACCCAACCTTCAGGAAAAACTCTGTGATCCATCTAAGAGTCTTCTAAATGTGAGATCTATGGAATCTGTTAACTGAAGAATACATAGTATTTCTAACCAATACCCTTTGGTGTGATTGGTTATGCACCAATAAACCTACTTCACTAAGTAAATGAACAGAAAAGCAGCTCATAAGACAGACCTCATAAGCACTTCTTAGATTTGTAAGGAGGTATATGGATATTTTTCTCCCTGAATAAATAGATTTTATAAGGAACTATTATAGAGGTGTTTTATACATAATTATAGAACATGAATTAGGCAGTTACATTTTCCTGAAACCCTGTGAAAATGAGAAAAAAAAACCCTAGACCAGAAGAATAAGAGAATTATGACAGACAGTTCTTAGAGTTGCCTGGATGCTGTAGGGTGAGATGAGAAGCCCCAGAGCATGAGGACTACACAAAAGCCAAGTCATTTCTTGTCTCTCATCAAGACAGACAGCATCTCTGTCAACTGGACCCAGGAGGCACAGTCGCAGAAGGCAGGACCCATTATGTTTCAGCTATAGAGAGTGGTACACTTCCTGGCCAGGAGTGGCCATCAAAATCAAAATCAGGCAGCTTCTTTACCCTGAGTGTGACTTGGAGCTAAGAATCAGGCTGGTGGTCACCACCCATGGCCAGACACCTCTCTCACTTCTGGCTACACACAACCTACCGAGCTATTTATCTGACAAATGGAAATGCCAGTGATGTTTGATAACTTGGAGATAGAAAGCATTGGAGACTAGATTCAATGTCTTCTTTGACTAATTACACAGCCCATTTTAATGCTTGAATTTTATAGGCTTTCTTTACCTTAAGAAAGTTTAACAATATCCATCAAATGGAAGTAGAAGGAATATCTTGTTATAAAGTGGTTTGGTTCTGTTTGATTATATTCTGTTTTGATTTGGAGGGAGATGAGCCCAAAGGAATCATTCAAGAAATCCTTAAGACATTTAAGAACAGAGATAATGTGGATAATACAGTAAATATGTATATTTAGTAAAATAAGCACAGCGAGACACCACTTCTTCAAATTGGCAATGCACATATTTTGTAAGACATAACTAGGAAAGAATCAATTGAGCCAGAAGTACTTCCTTCACTTTGCTAAACTGTTTCACTTACAAGAGTCAAGCTTTTCTATGCACTACAAAAAAGACAAACTGTAACTCCAGCCAGTGTTTACACTACCAGTCTAGCTGTCCCAATGGGGAAATGAAGTAGATTTTAAACAAGTTAATGTTATTTCCAGAAAAGATTTATCTGACCCTTCTATCTGACCCTGTGATATCTAGGTTTCTACCATAAACTGGTTAGTATTTTTATAATGTGAATATTCCAAATATTAATTATACTGTGGTTATGATTAATGCAGAAGCTATCAAGCCATTTCAACTAACCCCCATGAAACACGACTCTTGATTTCATCTTTCCTCTGGCTATACTCACTCCCGAGATGAGCTCACCACGTAACTTGGATTTCAACATCGTCTACACACAATGATTCTACATTTCTATCTAGGAGTGTAGACAGCAACTCTGGACTGCAGACTCATTTATCTCCATGCCTATTTGACGTCTCCATTTAAAGCCCTAATATGCATTTCACACTTATCTCTTTCCAACTCAAACTCCTGGTTCTCCTCCCACCATTTTCCATTTTCCCCTTCTCAGTAAATAAGAGATTCATCCTTTCAGTTGCTCAGGCCAAAAATCTGGAAGTTATCTTCTTGTCTCTTCCTTTCACATTCGACATGAAGTCTGTCTGCAGAACTGGCCAATTCTGAGTCTCACACTGCCAGGATGACTTCACACTATCTCCACCACAGCTGGGCTGCCCCAAGGCAGCATTATCTCTCACCTGGATTACTCAGTAGCCCTATAGCTGGTCTCCTGCCTCTGCCCTTGCTCCCTGTAATCTTTTAGGAAGGCACACAACGCTGGTGTGATTAAGTTGGAGAAGTGATTAAGTAAAGCTTGTCCTCCCAGTGTTTCAAAATCTCCAAACTGAACTCTGCTTCAGCAAACTAAAAGTCAAGGGACTACACAACCTACACACTATATCTCCTGCCTCCTCCACCCCGTCACCATTTCAGTTAGCTGGAGATCTTCAGTAATAGAATCGATAGAATGCACACACAACTGCAAGAAAGGATTTATTCTACTGACTTATATAGTCAGAAGCTACATGGTCTTGCAATAGTTAGAAAGCCATAAGGAAGCTGGGAGGCTCAGAATAAGGAGGACCAAAGATGTAGGCCCATCCAAAAGCTTACAGACAGCAGCAGCAGCTAATTAACTCTAACCCAAAAAGGGATGAGTGTGCTTGTGTACAAAGTTCTGTTCTTCCCTGTGCCCAAACCCCCAAGACAGAGCAAGTGGTAGTGTCAATAGTCAGGGTGGATCTTCTCTACACAGTTGGCTGACCCGTCATCTAGCCTCTGGAAATACCTCACAGACAAGTGTGACACCAATTTCTTAAGGGTGTCTCAATTTAGTCAAACTGACAGTCAAGTTTTTGTCAACCTGGCACCCAAATACGTCTCCTTAAACCATACTTAATCCCTAAATTAGAAGAATAACAAGGTCATAATTCTGCACAACATTTGGTGTACAACCAAAATAGGCTAATTACCTCTCATAAAGAGGAGAAAAAAAGTTTTAATGAGGCTTATTCTTCTGATATTATGTAACATCAACATTATTATGTAAGCTCACACTTGAAGAGTGGTACACAGTCCATCAATCATGTGTTACACCATAAGGGACTAAGAGAAGAAACAAAATAAAGACACTCACCTAAGTATGTATACACATGTAAAAATATATTCTTTAAAAAATAGGGAAAACTCACTAATATTATCCTCCATGATCCTACTGTTCCAGTGTTCACTCGGTCCCCACACTAGCAGAGATGGTTGCCTCCCTCTTAGGCGTCCTGGGTTCTGCTGGCCTCTACTCCACTGTCCCCATAAAGCCTCTACAGAGAGTGAAGTCCCACCTCCTCCCCAGAAATACCCATTCTTTATCTTTAACTATTATTACCTTTTTCGTATCACTTTGGTCCCAGCTATAACTCTACTACCAAGGGGTCTAACATGCTCTTCTCGCCTCCACAGACACTGGGCATGCATGGGGCACACACGTAAAGCAAATTTTTAAAATACATAAATAAGGTTAATATGCTCTTTTTCTTAGGGCCTAGAAAAAACACAAATTGATATACAGAGTGATGAATCTCTAAGCTTTTCACATGCTGTATCTATTTGTGATACAGCTTTACCCTAGGTAGACAGTAGTAGCTTAACATGGGAGTATCATAGGTAAGCCTCACTAAATACAGCAACATGAGATAAACTGCTTTCCTCTCCCCTGAAAGTTGTCCAGCACTGAAAAGAGTAATAGTGGGTTATCACAGAGATAACCAGAGGCTGTCCTAAATATATGTCAAAAAGTAAACTGTTTTCCACCTTCAGTGAATAAGCGTTTTGTCTCAAATACTTGAGACACGCTGCTCTTGATCTGTCCGGCTGTGTTGGACCTGGGTAGCATTCTTTCATAAAACTTCTCATGAATGAAATCTCCCCAGAGCATACAAGTCCATATTAATATTGACCATGCCAACAATAAAACTAACAATGCCTGTAATCAAGCCCCAGGGTGACACTAAGAATTGTGCTTTTGAAATCCAGTTGGTTGCCACTATATGCTGCATCTCCAGGCTTATTCTCAGAGCTGGCCAAGATAGTTCCCAGTTTGTTAATTTAGTTATTATCCGTGTTGGAAGCTCTTGGGATAGGGGCCACTGACTAATGTGACACATCATCAAAATGAAAAGGGGCCACATTGCAGTCAAGCAAATATTGAGACCCTGCCTTCTGCCATGTGCCATTCTGGGGATCAAGACAAATAATAATAGCCTTGGCCCTGTAAGAGACAGCATATGGAAGCCATGATAAACAAACAAAGAAATATCAAGATATTATGGTTAAATACGATAGTGCGTACTAATGCTGTGTGTGATGAGCCAATGAGATCATAAGGTAGGGTTTAGAAACAGCTCTGAGGACAAAATAATCTGTTGTTCTTTTCTCAGATGTCCTTGGTACTGCTACCCAGTACTATCAGCAATGCTGAGTGTCTTCTACCATCTGTGAAAACGATAGCCTAGTGTCTTGCTTGGAGTTTACAGCCACACACTAAGGAATGGGCCAATGTTTATTGGCCCAAATCTGTTGATGCCCTTGCCTTACCTTCCTCAGACCACGTCAGCCATCTTCAGTGTCTGCACAGTCATACTGCTTTGTGGTAGGCACTTCAAGGATACATATTTAGCCCAAAGTTTTCTCCCTTGGAGGAAAAGGCATTAGCATTGTTGTTTGACATATTTCTTAGAGAAATGCAAATAAATATCTACTTGTCCCAGATAGAAAAACAATGACAGACCAAAGTAAGAATACCAACAAAGTCCCACTTGGAGAAACAGTGAGCCTGTTGTGCTTACTTACAGGAATATGGATGAGAGGTTACTTACAAGAGCAGATATGGCTCAAAAACAGCTGTATGACCAAAAGCTTTCTCCAACATGGGTGATAACCCATGAAAGATGAAAACCTGAAGCATACTGAATAGCCTTCAGGCAACTCAAGAGGATGGAGAGTGTCCTTTTTAGGAAACTTAGATCTTCTGAGCTTTTTCTAGACAGATCTGCTTTGTCTCTGGGTTTTCTAAACAGCTTAGCTGGTCTGTCTCTTTCATGTGGCTTGGCTGGTCTGAAGAGTGTATCCAGATGGTCCTTACTGCATATAAATGCTGGGAGAAGAGAGGGTATGAATCTGGTCAGTTTCAGGGACTTCCTGAAACCTCTGAGTTGTTTATTACCTGAGCTTAATGTGCTTCCTAGTAGAATGAAGTGTTTCTTCTCCCCTTACGACATCCTGTTGTTTTACCTCCCTTTTAACATTCTGTACCGTAATGAGCATTCCTGCAATATAGAGGTTTATCTCAGAGGAAACTACTATATGAAAAACAGGTACAAGATATGAGGTCATGCTCTTACATAAAAGTGACACCTGGTAAAGAGCCAACTGCTTCAGTAGAAGATTTCTGATACAACCTGAACCCAGCATCACTCTCATCAGAACATCAAAACTGAGACACCCGGAGCCTTCATGGTGAATCACATTAATGGCAATACCCTACAAGGAATAACACCAAACTGCTGTTAAAGGCCTATAGTTACTGTCTTCTATTCTTACTGCTGCTACCTGCTAGACACTTTCTCCTGGGTGGAAACCTCTTGCACCCTTCCATGTCTTCATGCTAACTAAATCAGTCCTGGCATTTACAAACCAAGAAATCCTGATAGGGGTCATCTGGTCTCAGAGTTCTCTGTGTTCAGTCTAACTGTAGCTCCTCAATCAATTACTATACAATCAATAGATGGAATACAAACCTCGTTTTGTTATCTATACTCCAGAGAGTCCAATTTTAGGAGCTTATAGAAGTAGAATGAAGAAAACTCACTCTACTAATGAGATAAAGCAGATTTGGAGACTTACAAATACTTACCAGGTTCCATCACATACCCATCTAGATCTTAAGATCTCAGCTCTTAACCCAGTTTACAGAGCTAGAAGGTGCCAGAACTGAACTTGAAACCAAATCTGATTACTTCCAAACTTTCCTTTTTTCATAGAACAGGTATATCTACTCATGCCTCCTTTTATTCTTTAATTCAATCAATAGTTATCAATTTGACTCATTCTCCAAACTACAACCCCACCCAAAAAATTATGAGCACTATCTGTTGACATTTTTGGTTGTTTTCACTGTGAGATAAATTGTCATCTAGTGTATAGAGACTGTGTATGAAGCTAAATATCTCACAATGCACAGAACATCCTCATAACAGACTTCAGTCTGAAACACCAAAAGCCATTAAAAGTGAGAAATTTGCCTTAAGCAAAGAACACAGACAAGAAGCATTGAAGAATGTCTAGTTTAAGTACCTAAAGCTAGGGAACTGAGGAAATATCTCATGCTAGAAAATATCTACATTAAAGTAGTATGCAACCATTAGTTGTACCCAAATCCCTTTTTAAAAGAATCTTTTAGTTTTTGATATGATCATATATGAGGATTGGACCTATATGTCCCCATAACCAGATCCCTAGGTGTAAAATATGTTTATAATGTATCATAATTATTATACAGAGTATGATCTTATTTCATAAATTAAATATATGCAGATTTGTATGTCTGTACAATGAAACGTGAATGATATACACCAGTAAGATGTTTATTTCCCCATGCTGAGGGAAAGGAAAAGTGACTTTCATTTTCTCTTTGGTTCTTGGGAATGTTTCAAAATCAAAGTTATTGACTTAAACTTTTTTTTAAGTGAGACTGACTGTCCTCAGCCAGTTCATGCTGTTTCTAAATGTCTTTTATCTGCCTAAACACCCAAAGAAAAAAGCCCTGTTTCATTAAAATAAACTCAGAAAATTTATGAGGGCTTTGGTACCTTTCTGGAAAGGTGAAATACACCAAATCAAGGCCTTGAGTCTCTCCAGAGCCTCCATAGCCGAGCTCTGGTTCCTAATTCTTATAGTGACACCCACATCAGCCTTTGTTTCTGCTGGAGTCAGTTCATAAGATCTCTATACTTCTAAACAGATTCGGGTAACAGAAACATTCACTATTCCAGCTATAACCAGGAACATAAAATAACTTTAGAATGTGTATTCCTTTTCTTTTTAAAGTATTTTTCAGTCAGTATCTCACTATAACTCTGGCTGTCCTGAACTTACTATATTGATGACCAGACTGGCCTTGAACTCACAGAGACACATCTGCCTCTGCTTCCTGAGTGCTAGGATTAAAAGTGTGCACCCCAAATTATATCATTAATTTAAAAAAAGATTGAG
>JANHMN010000001.1:29126173-29151740 GCA_030674055.1 Rhabdomys pumilio
CTCCGGTGTCTGGGAATTCCATCTGGGTGCAGTGAAGACACAGCATCAGAAGCTTATCAATTTACTCTTCCCCCTACCCCTCTTCTAATATCTCAACGCCCATAATCAGCTTGAAGAAGTTAAAGAAGAGTCAGCGCCCCTATTCCCTGGGCTTGGGGACTAAGGTGGTTAATATTGGGCGGTCTTTCTGGGGAAAAGTAGTGGTTTTGTTGGAACAGGGAGGATTAGCTAGGATTTATGGCATAGCCATAACCTATTGGTAGAAATCTGTATAATTTAGTATCATGATGAAGTTATAATTTCTTAAATGGTACAAAATTCACTTGGATTTCAAATTTAAGGTTTTCATTGGTATGAGCTTCTTATTGATATGAAAGTTAAATTATTGATACTCTCATGGGCATTGTGCCTGTATAACACATTTAGAAATACAAGGCTTAGACCCAGTCCTTCTTTAACCTTTTTAACTGATTAGGGATGGTTAGCCTGTGAGTTAAGGGACTATAGCAAATTCATGACTTTGAGTTTATTGTTATGGTGTTTTCTATATTTTATTTAGAAATAGCTGAGAGGAGTTAACAGACAACAGTCCAGGTTACCTTACATGGATAGTTGGATTTCAAAACGTCAGAAGTCCATAGAATTGATGTCACAAATATTTCTATATTAATGTTCATTTTGATTAGAGACCTGTCTGCTCCTGACAGCTTCATGTCTTGGATTCTAAGAAGAAATTGAGCATCCTTGGAGTTACTCCAGTTGTGGTGAGACAGCCACTAGGCAAGAATTGCCTCTTTTCATCTACAAACAAATCACTGTCCAGAAAAGGACACACTTGCAGAATAGGCAACTGATTACATCTGCCTAGACAGAGTAATCAGCCCTTAATAATTCTGAATCACTAAGGTCTGTCAGATGAGTTTGGGCCAGAAGACTGAAGATTTGATGCTCCAACGTTCGGTAGTATAGGGGCTGTCCAGGTGTTCAGCAGTCTCTATAAATTGGCTAAGTTTTAGAAGCTATGCTTTATGCTTCCCATAATTTCAGTTAACTCAGTCATTATGGATTTCTGATGGGGTTGAAGACCTATAGTCTCATAGCCAATCCTGGCTATTTACCTTGAGAGAAAAGATCTGAGTGGATGGTTTTCAGCTGACATTCATTCTAAAGCCAAGAAAAAGTCAGGTTCAAAACTAAGTGTTTTAGTCAAGAGAGACGACAGAGGTTCTGGTTAGTCAACAAAAGGATGGACTGGGTATTAAGACTATCTTGTACCTCACTGTTACAAATAGGAATAATTATGCTCTAATTGTATTTTGAGAGAAAAGTTGTATTTTAACAGGAAGGGTAATATGTAGGAGGAGCTAAGGGGGAAGGAGCACCGAGAGGGAAAGATGGAATGAGAGGAGAAGATGAAGTAGATGAGAAGCTAGGTAATGAGAGAGAGAAAGAGAGAGAAAGAGAGAGGGGGCATGGAGGCAGAAGTTTACGTGCCTCCACCAGTCAAAGATAGTTTACATAGCTAGGTTGGGTATTGGGTTACACTTCTGATTGAGCATTACCATACTTACAAAGCCTTTGATTAACATTTTAAAAAAATTGTATAAAAGCAAAATGGAAAAGGGGGCATGGGATAGGGGTTTTCTAGGGAGGGGAAATGGGGAAAAGGAATGGCATCTGAAATGTAAATAAAATATCCAATAAAAAAAACAATCAATATATATGCATAATATAATTTTAGCATAGGTTTTTCATCCTCTTTCTTATCCACATCCAAAAAAAAATGAAAAAAAAAAAAAAAAAAGAAATAGTGATCACGGGACTCTGTTTATTACCTTGCTTGTTCTTTGACTATTTGTGTTTACTGTCTTGCTTGTTCCTTGACTATTTGCATCTATTGTATTACTAGTTCCTCAACCTACAACTGACCTTAATACTTGCATGTAATTAAAATAATATAAAAGCAAAAAGAAGAAGGAGGAATGGGATAGGGAGTTTATGGGGGTAATGGGGAAAGAGGATAAAATCTGAAATGTAAATAAAATATTCAATGAAAAAAACAAAAGAAACAGAAAATCCTCCCCCCCCCAAAAAAAAGAGAAAGAAAATTAAGAAGACTGGAGAGCCAGTGGGAGAGTACTTCGCTAGCATGTTCAAAGCCATAGCTTTGAACTCCAGCTCTCTAAATAAATAAATAAATAAATAAATAAATAAGTTCTTTTAGGGTTAGTAGATAAATGTTGCTGTGTGTTAATATCAGAAGAATTTTTTGATGACTGAGTTACTGCCTTGAAAAATAATTATGAAATTGTGGTAAATTTTCAAATAGAGTGATTTCTAGATATCACCATACTGCTAAGTGGGAGGAATAAATTCAAGTATTCAATAGGACAATAGGACAAGTATTATTTACAACTCATGTAGTATATCGGGAACCATAGGCTGGAAGGGTCTGGAAGATGCAACACAAAGAAATGATAAATGTTTAAGGAAATAGAAATTTGATCATTAGATATTTGTATCTAAATTTTTTATTTCCATAGATTTTTCCACAGTTTTTACGCATCAACAGAAGGTAAATTCTCAACAATTTATCTCTACTATTTTCTCTGATCTTTCTGTAGTATCATGTCCAAGAAGTCCTATTAGGGCTGAAAGATTCCTTTCTAGCTCTGACCTGGGATCACTCCCCACATTTCAGCAAATATCAACACAAAGTAATGATTTGAAGTTAACAACTACTCAAGATATTAGATCTTTGTTCAATAATCAGTTATTTTCTATAATTGTCAATGTGTGCTTCATATGCTACCCATTCATAATGTACCTCATAATTATTAATATATGTCTGAAGTTTAATTTTATGCAATCCATATATCTTTGCAGGTCTGAGCTTAAAGCTGTGTAACTCTTATATGAACAAGTATGTCATCTTTTATAGGGTGACATTGTTGGCTGGCCATGAAAATATTTTGGCTGTGACATGCTTTTAAAATGCCAATGTTAGGGTCTGGAGAGATGGCTTCACAGTTAAGCACACTGGCTGCTCTTCCAGAAGTCCTGAGTTCAATTCCCAGCAACCACATTGTGGCTCACAACCACCTGTAATGGGATCTAATTCCCTCTTCTAACTGATGCTGTTTTCTGTCATGAAGGCATACATATAAATAGTATTCTCACACACATAAATAATAAATCAAAAATAGCAATTTTAGCAAGGACCTCATCTAAGTCCCAGTCCAGATGCAAGAGCATCTGCCACCAATGGAGTGAAACTCTGCAGGTGATCATGCCCAACTAAAACTCTAGAAAGTGAATCATGGGACATCAAAATTTCTATGTGCTGTGAAGTACATGCCAAACAGGGCATCTTTTTTCACTGTTCTTGAAACAGGAAATCTCCCTGCCTCGTCAAGCCCAGGAAGTTGTCATTAATCCACAGTTCTTTGTGACAACTGACATGTTTCTCGGTGAAGTCGATATCATATCATAAGCCCACTTCTCTGTGAATGTTGTCTAGTTTCTTCTAAGCCTCAACTTGTAGATTAAGTCTTTCCCTTCAAGGAGAAAGATGTCACCTATCACAAAGGTCATGACCATTAGGGCTTCCTTCCTCAAGATTTCAAGTAGTGTCGACTCATTAAAGAATTGCTTGTTTTAATTTTCACACTTTATTAAAATACATTTGGGGGGGTAAACATTTATTTAATAGCCACCTGACAAGTGCTTAAACAATTCAAAACAAGAGAAAGTCTTCAAAATTCCTATGGTGATTAATTTCTAAACCTAGGTAGCACGTCCTTGAGATGAGAGCCGTAGCTGTCTTTACATTTTCTTCACACTTTAGACCGGATGTTTACAATATGGCTTTCCAAACTTGTCATCTCACTGTAGTCACCTAGATTAAGCTTGAAAATCTTTTATATAGGACCCATGAGACTATAAACTAATTGGTCCTGAATTGTGTGGAGATAGGAATTTTAACCAGATCCTCAATGGTCTTAAAGTGTGCCTACATTTGAGAATCACTGCTCGTTGAGGATATTAATCACAATATCACTCTGCAGACGTTGGATATATCCTTACAGCTTCCCACTGGTGTCTGGCATGGCCAGGAGATGCTATCTGGCTAACATTATAAATGTCAGTACATTTGCTGGTGTACCGGTACAACACTGTATGCAATCCTCCTGAGAGTCTTAGGGCAGGCATTGCTATTCCTTTCTCACAGACAGAAAACCTGAAAGCTAGGAGATATGGACTGTTTACTTGAAGCATCCGGTGAATAAACAGTGTAATTGTTATTTTAACCCAATCCTCTTTATTTCCAAAACACCTTCTATTTCCAATGTCACTTCCAAAAGGTGAAAATTAGTTTTCAGAAGCGAAATATTTCCTAGGTGACAGCATGGTTGTAAACGTACCATGGCAAACTCTAGCTTACAAAATCTCATTTATTCGTATTGAATTTCTTTTATTAAGAGGAATTTTGATTTCTTTCTATTTCTCTACTCAAAGAGGCAGTTGTGGCAAATGCTCAGGAAATGTTGTGCTGTGTCATATTCTTTGCTCAGTGATAAGCTACTCAAACAAAAAAAAATGTTTGCTGTGCTAGATGCTTGTGGGGGAAAATACATCATTGTGCAGTGTTACAACTTCCAAGTTGCTTGAGAAAGGAGCTACCATATCAATAAAACCTCGATAGGATTTTATTGTCATGGAGAGGAAACTCCAAAGTATTGGCAAACGGGATGCTAGACAAAATTTGATGGGTTTTCTTGCACTGTGAGCCACTGTTCGCAATCTCTGTCCTCTCACAGTGTTGTTCCTCTTCCAATGCCTGTCGATCATGAAAGGCCTGGGCTTCCTTTCTTAAGGGTATATTCACCACTCATCTCAGCTTCTCTTTGACTGTTAATTTTTTGCCCCCATATGCTATGGTTATTCATCACTTAGCTAGAAAATAGCCATTGACAACTCCATAGTCAGATGTTTCCGGGTTTGTGACTTCAAAAGGACAAGTCTTACTCTCCTACTAGAGTATGAAGAAATATAAAATCCTAACTGTCCCACTGTGGTCCCATTGACCACCCCATGCTAGTCTTTGTAGTATAAGTACCCAGACTAGCATAGTATGCCTACTTTTACAGACAAAATGCTAATTCTCTGTGATTACTATCCCTGCCAGACTGAGGAAGGGGAAGGAGACATGGATACCATAGGAAGATTCAGTACACACTGAAATAGCAAACATCTAGTATCCTAACAGTGTGCAAAAGTCCCCAAAGGTAAATTGTAGATTTTTTTTTTCTATTCAAAAAGCCTTAGACAGGGCCTGATGCTGTGTATTTTTATCAAATTCCTAGACAGTGTCAGAGAGCACTCCCTGTGTAGACAAGTGCTGGTCTCCTTTCTGTATCTTGCACATAATTATCTAATGTGGTAGATGCTCTAAAGCTTGGGGTCCCCACGGGGATGAAATACAATCTCACATGCTTCTCTGAGTGCAGTGCCTGCTCGGAGCCAGCTGTATTCCCGTCACAACACTGAAATAGAAGAGGTGTTGTGTGTCAGCATTGAGACATATTGGCAGAACTCTGATAAAAAAACACTTTACAATTTCATATCACCTTTCATTCCAAAGTGTCCCAGAAGCTGCATGCATTCAGCACCACAGAAAGATGATAGAAGTGACCAGCTCCGAGGGTGAAGGAGGTGGCAAGAGATGGAGTGGGGGTAGAGAAATACGTGAGCCAAGGACGGTGAGACATTTCTTTGTTAAAGGCAACACACACTGAATACTAAAGGAAGGGAAAGATGGGAAATTATTTTCAGTGCTCATAATGGAGGCATAATAGGGCCTGTGTTAATGTTCAGAATCATTTCCATAGTCCTACCCCTCAGAAGGTCCTTACGGGGGCACAGAGAAAAATAAAGGAAAATCAAAAAGAGTTAATAAGGCTGAAATTATCAGGATATCTATGGGGTGGGGGGCCTGGTCTAGCTGATACAAAGCATGTTATGTTTTTCCTTCAGTAATGATATCTTGGACCTTAAAAGACAACTTTCTGTAATTTGTTATTTGTATTTGTTAGCATGAGAAATAGCTTCTCATTTTTACTTTTTAAGACTAAAGATTACATATTGTGAGTGTCTGGGTTAATTTCATATATCCGATGACAGTATTGGGAGTCTCATTGGGAGAAATCACCATACAGCATAGATCGAAAAACTGAGATTTTGTTGGATGGTAGGTTTTTGTTTTGTTTGTTCTGTTTTTTGAGACAAGGTCTCACTATTTAGCTCTGGCTGTCCTGGAATTCACTATGTAAACCAGGCTGGCCTTAAAGTCACAGAGACCCGCCCACCTCTGCCTTTGAAGTGTTGGGATTAAGGTGTACGCTACTATGCCTGACTGAGAAATGGAGACTTTTAATGGAGTATTTTCACTTGTTACCACTGCTATTTCTCATTTGCTATTAAGGACTCCTGTGAGGTTTCCATGACTGGGTAGAAACACCACTGCACTTCTTTTAACCACTGTGACTATAGCCAATTAATAAATGGAGACCCATAGTCCCCACAAGATCCCATCAAAGAGAATGGCACATCCAACAGGGAAGGACATAGCAGATTGGAAAGAAAAAGAGAGAGATTCATCTGCTATTTCATATCTCATGGTGGTTCAAATGAACTCGAACCAAACGACCCTGTGAAATATATTCGTGTGTCTTTTATGTATGATCACTCTCAAAACTTTCACTTACAAAGGACAAAGAGAAGAGGGGTTGTTAGGCTAAAAATCTATTTGTTCAACATCTACAGTTTCTCCTGCTTATCTTTGAGTTAAGGTGATAAAGCCTGTCCTGGTGACCAGATAACTGTGGTCATTTCATTGGGGGAACAGAATTCTAACTACCGTGTTAGAACTCCATCCAAAGAAAACTGGGCTACTCTAAAATCCCAGAAGAGGTTATTGTCCTCCCTGCACACAGTCCACCTTTCCATTCAGCAACTCCTGACCTGGCTTGTAGCTTCTCTCATCATTTCAGGCTCCCACAAAGTCGTGGCCCAAACCCTATTTTTATAAATCCTGGAAAGTGGCTGATGCATTTGGTTATCTCTCAGGGTTCTGTCAGTTGCACAGCCAGAGATGGTGCTGCTGGGCTCACTCCAGAAGAACGTGGTGGTGAAGTGAGGACTTGAGATGAGGATTTACACTCAGTGGCCAGCTCCAGAAAGATTGCAGATAGAAGGTGGACCAGGAGAAAGGCACTCGAGAGAGCAGTCAAAACAATCAGTCCAACACACCACTGTAATGTCTTCTGGTTTGCTCTGCACTTGACAGTAGTACAAAGTTAAAAACACATATACTTTGTAAATAAAAAAAAATTATGTCAGCCTAGAGGGGAAAGGTCCCAGTTAAAGAGAATCTTTTAGACAATCCATTGTCTTTGTAGGAGTCACCCAAATTATCCTGCTTCCAGGTTCCTGCCTTGCTTGAGATCATGTCTTGACTTCCTTCGATGACAAACTATGATGTGTAAGTGTAAGTCATCAGCTTATTGGCTGAGCACCCATCTGCTTCTTAGAAGATTTAAACCGATGACAAGCACAACCATATACTTGAGCACTTACTCCACCTAGGTACAGCTCTAACAATTGGGGATTAGTAGTCATCAAGATAACAGCTCTGCCTCTTGGAGCTTACAGACTGCCAATAATGAGATGGTTCACCTCCATTATCAACTTGTGGGAATTTAGAATCTCCATAGAAACAGGCCTCTGGGAGCATCTTTGAGCGTGTTTTAGTAGAAGTTTAACTGAGAAAGAAGAGTTTCTTTGAATGTGGGCAGTGCTGTTCCATCGATCGAGGGTATCTGGACTGCATTTAAAGAGGGAAGGAAGTTCAGAGCCAGCACATATCTTAACTGTGGCTACAATGTAATCAGTTGCCTCAAGCTCCTGCTGCCATGATTTCCCTGCAATGATGGACTGTACCTCAATCTGAGAGCCAAAATAAACTCATCCTTCTTTAGTCTGTTTTTGACAGGTTGTGGGAATGAAAATGGTAACTAATACAAAAATGATCCGTCTTACCAACAATAAGGCAATTGTCCAAAATGGACTTTTGAAACTAGATGAGTCTTCAGAGACCACAGGGCATGAGGTAGGTTCAGAACCATCTGCTACACAGTAGGTCACACATGATGCTTGTACATATGCACTTAGTAACAGGAAATGTAACTTATCAACAAGAAAGGCTATACTATAATGCTATGAGGCACCAAGTTATCTTTAAATTACATATTTCTGTGGCCTTTGAAGCTACTATCACCAAAAATACTCTACTGTGTTTTTGATAAAAAATAAATAAAAATAAAAATCCCAGAGCTCAGAGGGACAGTACAGAGCAATTCCACTTGATGACATGGCCACCTACTAAATTATCTGTAAAGCACAGAGCAAATTCCCTGATTCTTTAAAGAAACAAGCAAACAAACAAACAAACAAAATCTAGCTCAAACAAAGCACTTGTCTTACTCTTCTATTACTGTGATAAGACACCATGACCAAAAGAACTTAGAAAAGAAAGAACTTAATCTGGGGCTCATAGTTCCAGAGTGTTAGAGTCCATGGCCATCATGCTAGGAAACATGGCTCCAGGCAGGCAGACATGGCAGAAATGGCAGACATGGCAGTATAGCAGTAGCTGAAAAATGGCATTCTGACCTACAAATGTGAGGCAGAGACAGCTAACTGAATGGTATAGGTTTCTGAAACCTCAAAGCCCACACTCAGTAACACTTCCTCCATCAAGGCCACACATCTTAATCCTTCCCAAACAGTTCCACCAACTGTCAGGTGGAATAAGTTATGAGCCTATGAGGGAAATTCTCATTTAAGCCACATAGCATTCATTTTTTTTTATTAACCTGGAATGGAATTCAGAATGTGGCAGGTACTGGGATATAGAATTAAACTCAAGTTCGGTACACATGGGACAGAAAGTTTTCCTTCAACTGAGATACCTGGAGAAAATCCATGGAGAAGTTGAAGTTTCAGGAATGCCATGAAAGATCTCACATTGTGTAAAGGCAAAGGGCAACAGCTCTCTAATTGGACTTAAGACTTGTTCAACGAGAAGGAAGCCATGCCTGGTATTGGAAAACTTGTTAGCTACTCAGTGCTAGTGAAATCATGGTTATTGTAGGAAAAACTACTACAAGTTTTTATTTACTAAACCAGCATAATCCCTAACAACAATCTATAAACATTTGTCTTTATACCCATGGGTAAGTGCAGTCTTTACCACCCCCACCCAAACACACATACTTCAAGAAAACTTCTCTTTGCAACAGAGACCACTGCAGAAATCTACAACCAATCAAAATGCAGGGTTGTGGCATCCAGTTCCAACAGATACATCTACAAAACACTACCACACATGAGGCTCTAGGAACATTGCAGAAGATGGGGCAGAAAACGTGTAAGATCCAGAGGATCAGAGAGTCTGTTGTGAGATTGTGTCTCCTAGTAACATCAGACACTACCCATGAAGTCTCACCAATATGACTGCCCAAATATGAGCTGAACAAGGACACCAATGAACATGCCAACAGCACAGTGAAAAGCCATGAGTATTCAAACATACACAAAGAACTACAGGCAACTGAGTAAAGCTGGGAGCAGGAGAGTCAATCCTCCCTAGGGAAGAACACACCTATTGGTTATCCAATGCCAGTCAGCCCTGAAAACATACATACAAGTAACATTACATAGACTCAATGTCTTAAACTTAGGAATATATATGTGTATACAAACACATATATGCATGTAATAACAGTTAGTGAAATGAGGTCATTAATTTAAGGGAGAGAAGAAAACGTCTAAGGGAGGGTTTAGATAGAGAAAAAGGGAAGGGAGAAACATAATAAATTATAATCTCAAAAATAAACAAAAAAGAATTGGCAAAGAAGGCTGAAGATCAGATGCTCCAACGTTTTGTAGTATAGGGACTGTCCAGGTGTTCAGCGGTCTCTATAAATTGGCTAAGTTTTAGAAGCTGTGCTTTGTGCTTCCCATGATTTCAGTTAACTCAGTCATTCCGAATTTCTGATGGGGTTGAAAACTTATAGTCTCATAGCCAATCCTGGCTATTTACTTTGAGAGAAAAGATTTGAGTGGATGGTTTTCAGCTGACATTCATTCTAAAGCCAAAAAAAAAAAAAAAATCAAGGTTCAGAACTAAGTGTTTTAGTTAGGATAGATGACAGAAGTTCTGGTTAGTCAACAAAATGATGGACTGGTTATTAGGACTAACTTGTACCTCACTGGTACAAATCGGCATAATTATGCTCTAATTGTATTTTAAGAGAAAAGTTTTATTTTAACAGAAAGGGTGATATGTAGGAGGAGCTAAGGTGGGAGGAGTACAGAGAGGAAGAGAAGGAGTAAGGAGGGGAGGAGAAGAAGGACAGGAGAAGCTAGGTGATGAGAGAGAGAAAGAGAGAGAAATAGGGGAGGGGACATGGAGGCAGATGTTCACGTGTCTCCACCAGTCAAAGATAGTTGATATATCTAGGTTGAGTATTGGGTTACACTTCTGACTGAGCATTACCAAACTTATAAAGCCTTTGATTAACATTTTAAAAAATTGTATAAAAGCAAAAAGGGAAAGGGGGCATAAGATAGGAGTTTTCTAGGGAGGGGAAATGGGGAAAGGGGATGACATCTGAAATGTAAATAAAATATCCAATAAAAAATAAAAAGAAAAAAAAGAATTGGCAAAATGATTCTAATAGTGTCTTATGATTTAGGTCAGTTTATCATTTGCAAAAGACAATAAAAAATAAGTGATAGGCTTGCTGCTGCAACTTAACCAGATTTGAAGTGTCTGTGATATGTCACACATTGTAATATGGTGAGTGCACAATAAATACTACTCTCCATGCTATCTAAAGTATACGGCTGAGGGAACTGCAGCAGACAGATGCAGGGATGGAGGGATAACTGGCTGCACAAACAGCCCACTGAACATGGGAAGTACCTAGAAGCAGATTATTTGGAGTAATAAAATCCAAAGTAATAAAGTTGTTATCATAGAAGAAGTCATTCAAAGGCTTGGAGGAAGAGTGCAAGTTATGTAAAATCACAATAAAATTGTGTTTCGTGCCTACTAATTTTAAGACATTATTTCTAAGGTAGCTTTAGAAGATATTGTTCAATGATCATGAATCACTACTAATAGTATTAGCTATTGCTTACAAAGTATGCACTGAGCATGCTTTGCGTACATGTGCACTGTGACATATATGTACCATTTGCTTTAATTCTTAGCAAAATATATTTCTGAATCATGTGCAATTGATAGAAAGGGAAAAAGAATGAAACTCGGAGAGGTTAAGAGCCCCGTGGCCTTCGTAGCACTTCATGGTATGGATCTGTATTGTTCTGTGATAGGGTCACCACAATCTGACCCTTTGACCCTTTGACCTTTTGACCCTTCACTATCTGCTGTCCTTTTCAAACAAAGCATCTCAAGCTAAGGGTTGAACATTAGGCCCTAGGTTCTAGACAACCACTTGCTGAGTGGGTAGAGAAATGACTACCTGGCTCACAGCAGGTTGGTTAGGGTTGAGACTTGAAGACATAAATGAACTTTTTATTTCTTATCTTTACATGAGGCAGTGCAGTTAGAGCAGGTTTCAGATTTTTTTTTCTGCCCTAGTTAATAATGTATTACACCCTTAAAGTGTAAGCTAAGCAAGCATTTAAATTTATGTATATTAGAAAGAATATGCTCCTTAAAAATCTATTTGCATTTTCTGGACAAAATAAGCTTCAACTACCTAATTTTTTAATTGTGTTTTTCATTAAAAGTACAAAAATTATTACTATGTTATATATAATATGTTATATATAATATAAATATAGTCTAACTTTCACTATCTTTAGAGCCCCCTGGAATCTATCTGACCCAGAGTCATCCCTGCCCTCTTCCAGAAAACGTGATACACAAAACAAAGGTAGAAACATGGAACAAAATTAATAACTGAATTAAAGTGACAGTCAATAAGACTGAATAGCATACAAACACTTGAGATGATTTCAGCTGGTTTTTATCTGGCTGACTGATGTTGATTGTCTGGCCTGTGAGTAACATGCCAAGAACAGAATATACTGTCACTTGGCTGATACGTGGACACTGATGTTATCAATTACACAGTACTGTAGATAATCCTAAATGACTTGCCATTTAAAAGAGGAAAGCCCATAAGACAATTTGATTTTTTCCAGGAGATTTACTTCTTAAGTAGCCCTTTTCTTTGGTTCAGCACACACAATAGGAGGCTTAAGAGAGTTCCTAACAGTAAGAAGTAGATTTAAAATATATATAAAAAATACCCAGTCTAGGACAATATAAAATTGTCAGGAGTAATTCAAATAGATAACTATTCAGTGTTGGAGAGGGGGTTGTACGAATGCCAAAAGATTTGATTTCTGCATCCTCTGTATTTTATACAACATAAACAATCTGACCCCACTTATGAGGTCTGACTGCTGATGGTTTCTGAAGCCCACCACCACTACACTTCCTCTCACTTGGGTAAGCTAGTGAAAGTCTGGAAAGAGAGCAGGCAGAGGACAGATTTCACAATCCCTGGTCTATGGTAAGGACCCTCCCCTGCTCCCGTCTCCTAACTGCAATAAAACATTACTTTTAACAGTGGTTAAAAGAAGTGCATTTCTTCATCGTCATATGTGATGTCAACCGCAAAGTTGGGGAAGGGTTCATCTACCTCTGTGACATACATACAGCTGTACACACATAGGTGTGCATATATATATATATATATATATATATATATATATACACACATTGAACCACGAAGTTTTTAAAAAGAAAGCACGTAAACTATATAGAGAATAAAAGATACTGATGAACCTTCTCAACATATACCTTCTCTCCCTTTAATCCAAGTTTATGTGCTCTCTTTCCCTTGCCTACTGTGTGCACGTGTGTGTGTGTGTGTGTGTGTGTGTGTGTGTGTGTGACTGTAAATTAAAGTCAGAGTTCTACACAGGCTAAGCAAGCGTGTTATCACTCCCCAAGATATTTTGAAAAGAAAATCATTGTATTTCAAATTATGGAATATAAATTAAAACATGACTAGGGTCAAATAATTTTTTACTTATAAACACACAATAAAAATAACCAATGGAGAGGATAAGAGTAAGTTAATTAAACTTTATAATGAAAGTTTTAAATCTCACCTGCATTTGTTTATCAGGCCTTGTTCTAAGCTAGACTCACAGACGAGTGTTAACTCCCTTCATCCCCACAACAGCCCTTGTCAGTAAGCCTTTTCATGGTCCCATTTTACAGATGGGGAAAGTAAACTAAAGCACAAAGGCATGAAGCAACGTGTCCAAGTCACAAAGCTGGCCAGTGAGAATAGTAAAAACCTAGAAAACAGAATTCCAGAACCATTTGGCCCCAATATCCCCTCCGCTACCCATTCAATAAAGTTAAACAACACAAAAATTTGTCATGATAATGATTTTTACTGGATGTATTGCCTATTAAAATTGTGTAAGTATTTTAATGTTTTAATATGTTTAAGCCCTAAACTGCAGCATGCTTCAGACTGACAGCTTCAATGGAGCAAACTTAGGTAGCGTCTATTTTTTTCCTTCCTAACAATGGCTTGTTTTCCCTTTATGCAGCCATCTTCCCCACAGGCCCCGTATATCTCATATATGTGTACATACTAACCACATCTCTTCCTCACAGAGTGAATCTGATTGGCTTAAGGATAATCTCAATGCGTCCACCATTGTGATTGGTTCAGGAACACGGACAAGTCAATCATCATGTGGCCCCGCCCTTGTACAAGGATTAGTACAGGAATGGACATGTGATATGTTTTAGACACCTGGAATACAAAGAAAGGTCATAGACAACTCCTGGGAAATAATTTTTCTCACTTTTAATTTAAGAATAAAGCCACCTGGAAAAGAGTTTTTCACTTTCTCTGAAAGTCATGAAATGGAACTGTGAGGCTTAGAGTAACTACAGTCAGTCTGTGTCGAAAGCAAACCAGAGGGATGCTGGACCCAATGCACGGAGGAGCCTCCAGCTGAACAAACAGAAAACCTGCCTGAGCCTCTGGATTAAGCCTGCCTGAAGCTGCCCCCGTTGGATGTTCAAGCATGGACGATAATGTTGTTTGCTGTCTAAGCTGGTTTTTCTTTTTTCTGTTGCTTGCAATCTTGACACGTTATCTAAAATCAGACTGCCCCTAGTGAGTTTACAACGATGTTTTTTCCACCTGTACGGAGCGCTGAGGCTCTCAGTTGCAGAGCCACATTTTTTATTCGTGTTGAAAAGCGACATCTCTAAATTTTCCCTGGAGAGCTGTGCCTGTCGGCCTGTATTTTCACTTCTGGAAATATTACCTACTACCTGTTCACGCTATTTCATCACAGGTAAACCCGGGCTTTTCCAGTTTGTTCCTGTTACCAGTAATGTTCCAGAGTTCTGTGGAAGGAGATTGCTATACCGCCAGGAGACAGGGTTCAGTGTTTTCTTAAGCACCTGTGACAAGACTGTGGGAGCCTGTGGAAAATCTCTGAAGGATGAAACAAAGTCAATCTTGGTAAACACTAACAAAAGGAATGCCTCACAGTGAAAGAAAGAGTAGACTAAGAGCAGCCTAGCAGGCAAGAGGCCTCGGGTACAATCCCCAATACCACACACACACACACACACACACACACACACAAACACACACACACACGGTGTCCAATTGGTCATGACTGACTGAACACCAAAGAATATTATGCAGAAGTGTTTTTTTCAGTAAAAATCTAGAGTATGAAGATAATTTAGCTATTATACTTTTAAAAATTCAAAAATATATGCATAATATTTACAAATTATTTTCAATAGTCACAAACCAAGAGAAACAATAAACATTTTTTATCTGAAAAAAGTAAAAAATTTTTAACACTTCAGAGATACATTAATAATGATAAATAGATATTTTTCTATTTTTTCATGCTTTGGTGGGCATAAATTATCTTATAAAGAGAACTTCGGTACTGCAGTATGGGAATACTGTAAATTATTTCTATTAACTTTGTATCTAAATTGGCATGTTTACTTGAAATCTACACAGACAAGAAAGCTGTCAAGAGAGCGCTTAGTATGCATTACATAAAGATTTCAATATCCATTTTCCCAAAGGTTTTATGAGCCAAAGGAGATGTCTGGTATCCAAAATAAGACCTCACACTCCATAAAATTTAAATGCTGTCCCTTGGGTGCTGAGAAACAAAAGCCCATTGGTCGGGTCTCCTGGGTCACTTGGCAATCTTTCAGTCTTTTCCAAAGCAATAAAACCATACTAGAAATTATACAACTGGAAAGAGAAAGAAAGAAAGAGAGAAAGAAAGAAAGAAAGAAAGAAAGAAAGAAAGAAAGAAAGAAAGACAGACCAGCATTGTGAGTCAGCCTGCCTTAGCCATGTTATCCAGGAGGAAGAAAAACACAAGGCAGGGAATTGGGTCACACCATGCTCAGGTCTGTGCTTTCTTAAAAGTGAAAATTCAAAATGAAGGGAAAGCAAGGAAACAAGATGCCATGAGAAGGAAATTCAGAGTTAGATGCCAGAAATGTGTACCTACAAGGACAAACAGTAAGCCAGATTGTGGGCAGACATAAAAGGGTTAATAAGAAGGACCAAAGGAAAGTGAACAGGGAACAAGATGAGAAAGGGTATTCCCAACTATTCCCAGCGGTGTCAAGCTAGAAATGGAAACCCCAGCCCCCAGCAAGAGGTTGTAACAGAGGGTGCATGACCATGTTCACCATCAAGATAAATCATCTTTCCTAGATCTTCTGCAGGAGCAAATTTTCCAGAGATTTAGATTTGGTAAACAGACCAAGCTGGATCACAGTGAGGAACTTATAGGGGATTTGAGATGTCAAACACACAGAAGCCAAGGTTTGCCTGTAATGTTGAAAATAACACCATCCGCGCCCTTTTGGTATGGGGCTTATTTCAAATAACCAAAATTCATAGGGGCCTTCCTTAGAAACCTAAGACAGCACATTAGGTTTTGTTTTTTCTTTAGCTATTAGATTTAGCAATTCGTACATGATTTTCACAGTAGAGTTCACCTTTTGCTTGGGCTTGAAAACCATGTGTTGCGTCTCTGCACATTCATACTGATTGTTGTTCATGTGCTCACATTTGGCATTTGAAAACAGCTCTGTTCATTATACTACCAAAAAGGAGTATCAAAATGAAAAACAAACAAAAAAAAAAAACAGCAAATTTGAAGACAGTTTATTTTTTTACTTTAAAAGTTAAGATTCTTTAAATACAAATTTTACCTGAAGGTGAACTATACTGCTTTATTAACTTCCAGACCCAGACAGACCATGAGCAAAGTTGACTAAATACCTACTTAGATTTAGGATCCCCCATTTATGGGCATCTCACTTGTTTACTACATCTTTGGTTTGCATCCCCTTCAGTGTTTGAGAAGCAGAGAGCAGTGCCTGCCTAGGGTGATGGTGTGAGGAGCTACGTTAAAAAAAAAAAATCAAATCCAGTACTGCATCCCACCTGACACAATGACAATGTTTAATAAAATGCCACTGATAGCTCGGAAGCTGCCTGCATTCTTGTCAAGATTACTGTCACAGTTAATGCCAACCTTTTCATCAATCAGTTGAAATTTTACTGAGAAAATACCATATCATAATTGTTCACTCTATTTCAAATGTACTCAGGTTTCTGAACTTGTGTGTACAACACCCAGAATATAGTTCCTGCCTCAGCTGTCCCCTGCTCTGCCTGGCTAACTCCCATGCCTTACAGAAGGGTTTATTTTGACTTACATTCTATAAGGAGTCACTCCAACATGGTGGGGCAGTGAGATCAGAAGTATGAGGTGGCTGGACACATTGTATCCATGGTCAGGAAATAGAGATTAGACAAGAAAAGGAATTGAGCTACAAAATCTCAAGGCCTTGCTCCCTGTGGCCAACTTTCTCCAATGAGGCGTCCTCTCTTAAAGGATGAACAACCTTCCCAAACAGTGCCACTATCTGGGGATGGCATGTTCAAATATATGAGCCTGTGGGTACCCTTCTACATTCAGACTACAGCTACACTATCAGTACAATCCACTATGCTTAGATGGTTATCTTATAGATCTTTATTTCTCCCAATGTCACACATATAAACATGCAAAGATACACATATGAACTCAGCCTCATGAAAACAAATAACTCTCATTGGCCTTCATTCATAACACAAAAGCATAGCCAAAGTACACCTTCATATGCGTAGTTCCTATTAAATGTACTTTTGATGAGTAAAAAATCCTTGGCAAATAACCAATAACAGGATTAAAAACCTGGGGTTGGAGAGGTGCCTGAGTGGTTAAGAGCATTTGTTTTTGCTTCCAAAGGACCTGGGTTCAATTCGCAGCACTAACATGGTGGTCCACACCTGTTTGTAACTTTGGTCCTTGGAGATCTGATGCCCTCTTGTGGTCTGTTCTGCATACATATGGTACACAGACATACAGGCAGACAAGAAAGCCATACCCATAAAGTAAAAATAAAATTTCAAAAAGGGTAAGAAGTTTAGAAAATCTACATGCTGTGCTAAACCATAAACTGTCTACTAGTAACTACATCAGGAGTTGTAGAGTATCCTACAACTACTGATATTTTAAACTCACTCAAGAGTTGCCAAAAAGGAGCTTGACAACAAGGAAGTGTACTTGGTATACTTTGACAGATCTTTGAAGTCATTGGATGAAGAAAACAATTTCAATTCTGTGCACTCAAGCAACTTTTTGTGAATGTTATCTTGCTTTTCTGAGCTCAGTTGTTTCAGATGCTCCTCACTTAAAATTCACATCTCTTTGGATAGCGGTGGAAAGAGATGATCAGAGCTGTATTGAGAATTTCAACTGAGAGACATGTGAGGGACTCGGATGTGTTCTGTGCAGAGATCAAAGACAATGAAACAGCCTGGTATGCAAAGGACAGGGAATGGAACACCTATCTGCCTCCTCTTGCCAAATTCACTAACAAAAGACATTTATTCACAGCTCACTTGCTCACTCTTAAGTCTGGGGTAAGCCGTGATTAATTATAAATGTGCATATCTCTTCCCTTTACAACTGATATGAACTTCTGAATTTGAGATAAAGCAAGCACGCCAGATCATATCACAACTTCATGATTAATTTAGTCTTTTGAAATAACGCAGTTTCTCCCAGAGCACAGGCACGAAACATCTATCAAACAGACAAGATGATTTGTATGTAACTTCTAAACTTCCACCCCACACTATCTAATTGTTTTTCCTTTTGGCAGAAGCTTCGGAACACCTGTTGAAGTTATTACCGTCCGGTCCTTTGGGGACTTCGGGTAGATCAGCTCCTTCGTACACTGCATTTTTCTCGAACGTCATAGAATTACGGCTGCACAGCCAGAGCCATTTGACAGGTGGCTGGGTTGATTTCACCATCCCACTTTCCCCAGCCCAAGAACAATACACTAGGGTTTTTGTTGTCTTTCCATTTCTTTCCTTTTCCTTTATGCAAATATTGAGAGGGCAGTCAGACCTTCACAAGTGTTCTGCACAGAACAAGAACTTTGCATGGAATAAAAGGTGCATGCGGCTTTTCATTTTTCAAAGCTGTCGAAAACAGCTGAGAACCGATACCACGACAGTGTCAGTCATTCCATAATATAATAAACCAGTAACTAAAGAGCCTAAGAAGATGATGTATACTAAATCATTCGCTGGACGTTTTGATCATTTCCTTTTGTAAGTTAGGAAACTCTTAATGTGCAAATATACAATCTGGTTTCCTTCCATGAAGGTAATGCTTGGAGTACCTTTGAGGCTGTGTATAAGAAGTCTTTTGGGACGGGAGGATGGTGAGTGGGGTGGAAGTATGGTGAGTGGGGTGGAAGTATGGTGAGTGGGGTGGAAGTATGGTGAGTGGGGTTGGAGGATGGAGAGTGGTGTGGGAGGATGGTGAGTGGAATGGGAGGATGGTGAGTGGGGTGGGAGGATGGAGAGTGGTGTGAGAGGATGGTGAGTGGGGTGAGAGGATGGTGAGTAGGATGGGAGGATGGTGAGTGGGGTGGAAGTTTGGTGAGTGGGGTGGAAGTTTGGTGAGTGGGGTTGGAGGATGGAGAGTTGAGTGGGAGGATGGTGAGTGGGGTGGAAGGATGGTGAGTGGGGTTGGAGGATGGAGAGTAGAGTGGGAGGATGGTGAGTGGGGTTGGAGGATGGAGGGTAGGGTGGGAGGATGGTGAGTGGGGTGGAAGTATGGTGAGTGGGGTTGGAGGATGGAGAGTAGAATGGGAGGATGTGGGGGTGGAGGATGGAGAGTAGGGTGGGAAGATGGTGAGTGGGAATGGAGGATGGAGAGTGGGATGGGAGGATGGAGAGTGGGGTGGAAGAATGGTGAGTGAGGTGGGAGGATAGAGAGTGGAGTAGGAGGATGGTGAGTGGGGTGGGAGGATGGTGAGTGAGGTGGGAGGATGGTGAGTGGGGTGAAAGTATGGTGAGTGGGGTTGGAGGATGGAGAGTGGTATGGGAGGATGGTGAGTAGGATGGGAGGATGGTGAGTAGGATGGGAGGATGGTGAGTGGGGTAGGAGGATGGTGAGTGGGGTGGGAGGATGGGGAAGTCCAAGACTCTAGAGGAAAATCCGGCGTTGTCAACTTTCCAAACCAGAATAACTTCTATCTGCATTCTAAGCACAGTTACATATACCCATGCATGAGAACAGTTCTCACCTCTTACCAAAGAAACTTCATTTTGCAGCAGAGGCCATTACAGAACCCCACAGCTGGTCTAAATGATAAGAACAACTAACCATGGGTGTCTGGCCCTAATTAATGCCACACAATCATTATGCTAAAGTCTCATAGAGCAGCATGGAGAAAAGATTGTAAGATCCAGAAGTCCACAATGTCAGCCAAGAAATAATGTATTCTATATATGACCAAGAAGCTACACCCATGAGATTTCAACAACATGGCCACCTAAACAAGGCTAGTACCATAATAACACTAAATGGATGGCATGTCCTATGGATGGAGGAAATTTCACAATGTCCCACATTAGATAAAGAGCTATGGTACTTACGGGATGAGATTTAGTCTTCTTCATGGACAAGGCCCCTGGTGGGTTATCCAATCCCAAGTGGACAGCTCGAAACACATATACATAACACTAAATGGACTCAGTAGGATATATACATGTTCATGACCTTGATCTCTTCTTCTTGAAATGTGTATGTGTGTGTGTGTGTGTATGTATGTATATATGATATATATCTATCATATATATATAGATATATATATATATCTATATATATATGATAGATAGATAGTAGATAGATAGATGATAGATAGATAGATAGATAGATAGATAGATAGATTTGCTCTTTCTCAAATTGACTTGATCTCTTCTTCTTCAGACAGACTTGAAATGGGAGAAACAGGGAAGGGGAAGCCAAAAAGCAGGCATATGTATTTATGTATTAAAATCCATTTAAGAAGCCTAGAGACCCCAGATTCCCACCCCATCCCAATTCCACCGACAGATTACCACTCCTCCACCTATGAACAACACTGGACTGACAGCTCTCCCTCTGTCAATTGAATAGCAGAGGCCTTTGAGACAGTGTGTTTAAGAAGCACAGAGTTGAGTGGGTTAGCAGAATGAAAGGCAGGGAGGTGGTGACAGTGACCCCTAAGGCTAGAAACCCAAGACTCTTCATATGTGAGCCAAACCCTATTAAATTATTGTTCATTTAAATAAATGGTTTGTTGAAAATCATACATGATAGGAGTTGTTGATAAAATTAAATAAAATAACATCACTGTTTTATGGGGTTTATATACACACAAAAAGGTGCTACTCAGCCTAATAGAATTAAATTATACCATTAGGAAGAATTTGAATAAAATAAAAAAATCATCAAGTCAGACACAAAAATTCTTGTTGTCAAAACTGGGAAGATAAAGCCAAACTCTTGAAACTACACAGTCTAGCGTTAAGGAAGAAACTAATAAGAGATGTCAAGGAAGGAAAGATTCCTGACCAGGGAATACTTTTTATTGTTTGACTGAATTGCTACATGCAGCCATGGCTCATTAAAAATAATATATGAACATTTTAAACCGTCTCAAACGCCTCAGAAAGACAAGATGGTATCAATTCCCTGAAAGAAGAATGAGGTGCTACAACGAAAGGAAGAGTCCAGCACTGAGAGAGAACTTTTGGAGATGTAAAGATGAACATAAAAGTAAAATATATGTGAAGAGTTTGCAAACATCATTTAAAAAAATGCTTACAGGGAGCTAGGAGGTTGGGCCAATGAGTAAAGCCACTTGCTACCAAGCCTGACATCCTGATTTTGATCCATGAGACGGACCGACTTGGTAGAAGGAAGTCATCCTGTGGCATCCACACACATGTGGGCATACAAACAGGAATAATGGAAATGAATGTGATGGAAACAGTGGTTTCTAAAACTGCTTGAGAAAGGCTAGAAAGATGGCTCAGTGGTTAAGAGTGCTTACTGCTCTCACAGAGGAGTCGGTTCAAGTCCTAACACTCACATGAGGCAGCTCACAACAGTGTTTACCTCCAATTCAGGGGCTCTAATACCCTCTGGCCACCAGAGGCTCTTACATGCGTATTGTGCTAATACAGATAGTCTTTTAAACTCTTTTTTAAAAAAATTTAATGATCAAAATGTCATCTTAAAAAAAAAGCAGAACTAAGAAGCTGAGACACATCCCTATGGTTCCAAGGAGACTGTTTTCCAGGTGAATTCCTAAAATCAGTCCAGCTGACAGTTTTAAGAGCAAAATAAAAAATATTCAAAGTAGCCAAACATATTAAATACCCATCACCTTTTTCAAACAGCTACTAGAGATTGTAATTAAGAATAAAATCAAATAGTTATTTAAGTCCCATATAAGAGCAGAAACAATATGAGAGAAAGACAAAGACTTCTGCAGGAAAACCTGGGTTCAGAAAGTAGTCAGGTGAGAGGGTGAGATAAGAGGAAGGATTCTATCTATTGGATGCAGCCAAGAAAAAAAAAAAAAACATTGAAGAGGAGAATGATGAAGAGTGGAGAAACCTTCTTAAACTAAGAAGACAGTTTTGGTTAATGAAAAGTTGCTGCAGAAGCCAGTGATGAAGTGACCACGTAGGGATGAAAAATAGACTCTATGTATTGGAGACTAAATGTTAAATAAAAAATAATCGCCTATAAGATACAATGTTTCACTTCACTTGGCTCAAGAGAGAGAAACTAAGTAGTTAAGAACATCACATTGAGTCTCAGAGGAAACCACTTAACCCATACTGGACGGAAAAGTCCCAAAGCACTACATGCAAGATGATGTAGCACCCATGAGACAATTCCCGTCTATACTTACAAGATTTTCCTATATCCAAGTCAACGACATTCTGGGGGAGTTACAGTCTCGAGCATTTTATATTGCATGCATTATCTTCCATAATACATAAGAGGTTTTGGCCTTTACTGGTACACAGGAAATGTTTGACACCTGCTGATACATCATTTGCTCAGAGAACTGAATGTGAAAATCAGTGAAGGCCTAACAGTTCCATTGCAAAATATAACTTAGACAAAGCTTCTCGTGTCTTCCCCAAAGCAGTAAGGGCCTCATCCAGAGAACTGTGAACAGAGAGGAATACAAAACACTAATGCTCTTTCTGGTGTCAAGAAAGAAAAGGTGACCCAAAGCAGTTGGAATGAACTAGAACTGTTGTTTTTCTGCTTTATGGAGCACTAGTGTGATCTAGAGCCTTCCTTGGGAGACCGGTAATTCTAAAGAGCAATACAGAAAGCCTCCATTGCAACTACAGAGACATTTCATTCAGAATTACTACTTTGTAGCAATAACATACAAAAAGGGTTTGGAGTCACTGCTAGCAACCTCACCTATCAGCACTGTGCTAATACTCTTACATTGAGGAACAACCCATATGAACAGGCAGCGTGTAACAGGATCCTCATTACTTTCTGTGTTATCATCTCCACATAGCCTAAAGTCAGCAACATCCTGGTATCTATTGCTTCCAATAAACGCATTTCACAGGTGAAGACTGGCAGTGAAGAAAATAGACTGATAAATATCTTATGGCTACATAATTGCCAGAATGGAATTAGGTAAGAATAAAGCCCTCCTTCCAAGAAGTGGTATCAGCTGCTGCCATTTTAGCAGCTGTGGTGGTTTGAACAAGAATCGCCCCCACAGATTCATAGATTTGAATGCTTGCTTGGTCAGTAGGGAGTAAGTGTGGCCTTGTTGGAGGGAGTACAGGGTGGGCTTTGAGGTTTGAAAAGCCCAAGCCAGGCCTGGTGGCTCTCTCTTCCTGCTGCCTGCAGACCCAGATGTAGAAGTCTCAGCTCCTCTCCAGCATCACTTCTGCCTGTTTGCTGCCGTGATTCCTGCCATGCTGGTTATGGTCTACGCCTAAGGAACTGTAAACCAGCCTCAACTAAGTGCTTTCTTTTATAAAAATTGCTGTGTCATGGCATCTCTTCACAGCAGTAGAAAAATGACTAAGACAGCAGGTATAAGAATATATTACCTTGGGTCCATCTGTTGAGTGTAGGAAGACGTGTGTCGCCCCTGGCAAGCATTTAATTACAAAACAAAACCACTCAGTGTTGTTTTCCATCTATTATTGTGACATCAGTGTTCAAAATGCTGTTTGCTCTCACCACCTGGACTCTAGGTGACTACTGTGTACAAAGTTTTCCAACAACCGCATAACTAATATGGAGTGTAAAGAAGTTCCCCATATTCACAAATGTGTTTGTTGCTAGCCTCATCTAAGCAGGTCAGGTAATCTAGCCTAACCTAGGTAGGGATAAAAACTTTTTTGGCCCTCAAATCATCAGCCTCTCTCTCTCTCTCTCTCTCTCTCTCTCTCTCTCTCTCTCTCTCTCTCTCCATCCTTCCTGCTTTTTGTGTTTTCTTAATCTGGTTTAAAATAAACAGATATTTGGCAATAGACACTCAAATGAAACATGTCGTGGGCATTTACATATGGTTAGGTTTACACAGAAAACCAAGCTGGAAAGAAAAGTAAGATCAATTCTATGCATGTGTGTTCTCGGAAGGGGTAAAGGAGGAGGGGCATTGTGTTAATGAGGATAAAGAAACAAGAGTGGGTGACTGATGATGGTGTGGTTCGTTTGAGTTGGGCTAGACTTCTGGTTTTCTTTATTTATTGTTTTTCCTAAGAGAAGTCATTTTTGTCTTGGCAAGACTGTTTTCAGCTTGTTTACCACCTTCAATAGATTTTTTTTCTCCACAACCAATCAACAGTGATTAAAATTATGTGTCAGAATACAGCAAGGTATATGGTACCTTGAGACATTACAGTCTCCCTTTGCAAAAGAGAACAGGAAAGAGATTAAAGGGATGACTCCCTACTGCACAGCCCAATAGTTAAGTCAAACAGTTGCCAGTGACCAACTCAGCAGTCCCAAAGGGAAGCCTGGTGATCAGCGTGTACCACAGTGACTGTTCATAGCCTAGCTGATGAAATGGGACACTGCTTCTCCTCGGACGGAACAAGACAAATGCTCAGAATCTATGAAGTAAAAATATCTGCATAAAATATGTCATTGATGAAAAATGTTTACATGCAGAGATCTTAACCCGAGGAGAACGTACGCTGGGCCCTGCACAGTTCACCGAGTACGTACAAGTGCTGCAGGGGAGACCTGAACACCTGCGTGAGCATTTGATTACTTAACCAGGCCTTTTGTCTCTTCTGTCAAGTCCCTGTTAGAAATCCCTCGCTCTGACACAATCACGAGAGAACCAGTTTTTCCAATGGATGTCTTTTAGTTCCACAGAGCAAGCCAGGACTCATTTTCACCATCCCCCCTTCAGGAGAGGGTAATGGAGGAGGGGCATTGTGTTAATCCCTCAGAAGAGGCTTTGCCCCTGCAACTTTCCCTGCTCTGTGTAACTAGCAGCGGAATGAGATTGACATGCCTTTCTCCCAAGGTGGTCTTCTCTAAAAACCACAGCAAAATGATCATCTGCAAGCTGAGCCCACAGTAAGTACAACTCAGGGCAGCCTCTGAAGTGGAAGGTCTAATCCCATCGTCTTGATTGCCTTCCTAATTACAGGCTCCAATCACAGCCACAGTACTCAGGGATGACAAGAACTCTGTGCCTCCTCACCATACCCTGTCTCCATCACTAGGCTCCTGTTTAAATCCAGTGCAGAACAGTCTCAAATACATGCTCTTGCAAGGACTGACATATTCAGTCAAGTCAGAGTTTTAATGCCTCCTTTATCTGTCTTCTTTCTTCCCAGTATACCTTTCTTTCTCACCAGAAAAAAAACAGGCCTCTCTCTCTCTCTCTCTCTCTCTCCCTCTCTCTCTCTCTCTCTCAAAGGAAAAACTCATGAGTAGCAGTCACCTTCTATAAATAGAC
>JANHMN010000001.1:29167425-29178990 GCA_030674055.1 Rhabdomys pumilio
ATGATTATTTATAGAAGGAAGAGTGGCTCGGTGGAGGGATAACCTTTTAAAAGTTATAGAAGCTGACTTTGAATAATAGTCACTTTAACATCCTTTAGTAATAAAAGGTCAGTCTCTCTCTCTCTCTCTCTCTCTCTCTCTCTCTCTCTCTCTCTCTCTCTCTCCCAGACAGACCCTTAACTTGAGATGTTCCTGTTCAGCCTCCTTAGTGCTGGGAATATAGGCGTGTGTCACCACTCCTAGCTGAACATTTGTTCTTGAATCTTTAAAATAAGAGATTTTAAATAAGTGATCAAAAAGTTTCTCTAGTCTCCTATCTTTAGTTTACCAAAGTCTGTGGAAAATATCCAAAAGCAGGGGTCTAGAGAGATGGCTCAGCAGCAGTTAAGAGCACTCGCTGTTCTTACCAAGACCCGATTTTGGTGCCCAGCATTCACCGGGTGGCTCACAGCTCCAGATCCAAGGAACCCATGCCCTCTTCCAACCTCCATAGGCATCAGGTACACTCATGGTACATACCCATACATACCTGCAGGCATAACACTCAAAACACATAACATAAATGAACCATGTTTTTAATTGAAAAGACCAAAAACCACAACTACTCTTTCTCAGACAACTAGCCTTGTGCCCGGCGTTTTAAAAACAATAAATGAATCACAGTAAGAAACCAAGGAGATTTAAAGATAAGTAAACCAAGGAACAGAGGGGTTAAATAAACTGTTTTGAGTCACTTTTCTTATACCTGTTCTTGCTGGGATTCCATCTCAGGAAATCTGACGGATTCCTGAGTGTACCCACCTTGCCGAGAACAGATCGATGAATTGTCACCAATGAAGCATAAGATGATTGTTACTGCAGTGCAGAAGCAACGAATCCAAGAGAAGATGGAGATTTTGCCTTTGAACTGTCTCTAACAAAATTTCTTCCCAGCATTCAAACACAGTATTGATGGGAATCTCCCAACACATTAGAGACCCCGAAAGGGAGTCTAAAGTCCACTGCAAGCTACTGTTGAGTGCTATCACCTGAGGCCAGACCTAAGAAATAGTCTCAGTATCCTCTGAAGAAAACAGGTGCTCATTCTGTCAAATAAATCATTTTTTTTTTTACTTTTAAACAAATAGATAAGTGACTGTATAAACCTATGCTTCTCTGCTTTCCAAACTGGGGCACACGGTGGTCTCGCTCCTGGTGGGCAGCAGATGGGCTGCCCTCTGGCATGCCTGGTGTGGATCTCCCATTCATCAGGACTTCCAGCCACTATTCCTTCTGGCTCTCCTGGTTGTGCACAGATTGGGTTTCATGTAGAAATGCAAAAAAAAAAAAAAAAAGCCAGTTTCTAAGCTTATTCTACACAAAATATAATATATTTGCCAGATAACCAGGACCCTCATATTAGTCATAAATCAACTGTGTTTATCCGTAGCCAAGAAAGGACTAGAATGCTCTTTCCTCGTTTGGAAATCCAATCTGATCTTCACAGTAATTATGCTGCCTTTCGTATGAATCATGGTCCCACACCACAATTGTCAGTGCCTGGCTCGCTCACTTGCTCGCCGGCTGCTGTACAGCATTGAGGTGATCCTTGCACTTGGGGGTAGGATTTGGGGAGTTATTGAAGTAAATCCTTTTACTCACTAGACTTTCATTTTTTGTATCTCATCTTCAGTCTTTTTGTTCATATTTTACAGAAAACTTCTGGAAGCCGCCATAAGCAGGGCAAGAGCACCCTCACCAATCCCTTGGAAGCCATGGAACTACACTCAAGGTGGGCGAGGGCTCTCTCCTTGCTCTCATCCTGGCTTTTCCTCTGGAGTCACCACAGAGCCAGCTCCCTCTTTTATTTATCCTTTCCAACTCTTTGACTAAACAGTTATGTTACGATGGTGTGCTGAGACACTTTCCAGTGTAAGAGTCTTCATAGCCAGCCATTGTCCAAATATACACAAACAAACGGGAATCCTCCACAGTAGCATTCTGAAAGGGCTATGCATAGAGGTGGGGTCTGAGGCCCAGCCACCTTTAGCAATACAAATTGCTGAAAAATAAGGAGGGAAACAGGAAGCCATCCCTGCTTGAGACCTGGAATGTGAGGCAGGCGTGGGCTTGGCGTTATTACCCACTGCCCTTCACACAGTAACTGCTCAATTGCCAGAGCGAGTGGAAACACTTGAACCCAAAACAAAGAAGGCTACCTGAGATGGCCCACCAATCCCAGGTAGAATGCAAGGAAATAGGAACTCAGGAGCCACTGTGGCCACCATTATTATGTGTGTGGACACACAGAACATAATAATAAAAGGAGGAGTCTGCGACAGTGGCCTTCCCACCAACTCTGCCACAAGTAGACTTTTGCACGTTTGTGGTGAATTGTGTTAGTTCTCTGGTCCTCCATGTAAGGTGCTTCCTCCATGTAAGGCACTTCCCCAGGCAACCTGTGTATCTGTAAGATGGTTGGGCCATTGCTACTGCTGCTGCTGCTGCTGCTGCTGCTGCTGCTGTTTTAGTTAGTTTGATTGCTTTACTTTTGTGAACAACTGAAGTCCTCAAATGGACTGCACAGTGTCCCCTCCCCCACCTGAAGTTTCTAGTATGGAGCTTTCCTGACACCTAGTGGCCAGATGGAAGAATACTCGCTTTCTCTATAAGTCGTCTAATTTAGAAAGTGTATTTACATTTCAAATGAAAGTTTAGTACATTGCTTCACAATTTACCACTTATCCCCTGTGAACTACTAGCCTGAGGGTTAAAGGCAACTCTAGTACTATATTGCTTAGAATTTTAAAGTAATATTGCTATCAACTACGGCTCGTTCTGAGTGTGTGTGGGCTTGTCTCAGAAGTTTACTTACTGTGTTTCACTCCTATAAAAGTAACTAAGCTTAAGATAAGATATCAATGGCTAAATCACACACTAATCTCAAATGAGAGCCTGTGTGAACTGATACAGACTTTGTATTGTCTCAGATAGATTACAGTGAAAATTTATTCACAAGTAAGTCAACTTTCTATTCCTTTACGCTAGTTAATTGGACTTTTTCTAGAATGGAAAAGTCAAAATAGATTAGAAGGAAATTTTTTTAAAGAAAAAAGTAAAATGATTAACATGTATCCATTCCCAGTAAATTCTGCAGTGACTATAATTTCTGTGCTTAAGCTTTAAGAGACAGGCAGGCAGGCAGACAGACGGAAGAAAGGAGAGAGGGAAGAAAGGAAAGAGGGGAGAGGGAGGGGAGGGGAGGAGGGGAGAGGGAGAGAGAGAGAAGGAGAGGGAGAGAGAGAGAGAGAGGGAGAGGAATTGATTTCACCAAACAACATAAAAATAAGGAGAAAGAGCATGTATTTTTTTCTCTTAGATTTTAGTCTAAATAATTCCAAAAATGCTAACTGAGATACAAATGACTGCACCAGTGTTTATCCAAACCATGATCCCATGAGTCAGGCTGGTTATAAGAGGGGCCAAGTAGACAAGATAGTAGAAAAACCATCAGCACAGATGCAATATGGTCTCATCTGGTCCTGGTTCCTGGAGCTGTAGGACCTTCTGAGACCATGTCTGGAATGTACTGTATCTCTAAATTACCTGCCCAACAGATGGAAGAGTGAAGCAACCTATATGCCCATTGCCCCATTAGCCAAGCTTTGCCTTGTACATCATAAAATTTTCCACTCGTACGATTTGCTCACATGTATTCAATAGTCTCAGGCTACAAGAGTCAGAAGAGCAACCGTGTATGAACAGAGGAGGGTATATCTGCCCGCTCCCATGCCTCTGTGCTTAAAACTATCCTGAAACCATGACCGATAGTAAGATCAGGCCACGTGGGTCTGGGCTATGCACAGAGAATGTGTATGCAACACTAATGACCTTTTGTTAACATCAAAGAGGTCATATTCACTTCACTGATAGACAATGAAGTGGATCAATGTTCATTGATGGACATTGTTAAGTACGTTAATTAAATGATGTATTGCCGCTGCCCAGCACAAACATGCATAGAAGGGTTTCTTTGTATTGTTATGGGGGTTTTGGTTTGGTTTGGTTTGGTTTTGGTTTTTTTAGAGAGCATGCATCTCAACTTGTAGCTCTGGCTTTCCTAAAACTGGATATGTAAGCCAGGCTGGCCTTGAACTCACAGAGATCTGCATGCTTCTGCCTCTCAAGTTCTGGGATTAGAGGCCTGCAGCACCACATCCAGTGTATAGAGGGATCTTTAAGGATCTTGTATTCTTTGAAAAGGTCATATTTGTACCCAATGAGTCTTGATCCAATCCATTCATTCTCCCGTTACCCCAGAAACCATCTATCACATCTCCTTCTTCATATTTACTATTTTATGTAAACTTTCTGCACAATTATAAATTGCACTACACACATACACACAACAGAATAGACACTTCTGAAAGGAATTAGTGTTTCTGACATATTCTTGGGTTAAGATGCCTTCTGCTTCTTTCCCCAGTTGCCTGTTAGAAAACACCTTATGACCAGATTCCTCTAATTTCACTGCAAGGTTACTACCATGCATTCAAGCCGTTAACCAGAGTCAGAATTTATAACATGAATGCTTCCTTTATAAGTGATTCCCTATAATATTGAGCATACATACTGACAATATAGGACAAAATGCTGACCTACTTGGAGACTTTCAAAGATCCAACTTCCTTTCCCATAATAAGCATATCTGCCCATTCAAATTCTTTAAACCAAGAGTCAATGAATCATTTATTCATTAAAAAAATCAAGAATTCATAGGGAAATACCAAAAAGTAGATAAAACAATCCTGAATAATAAAATAACTGCCTCCCCAATTCCCAATGTCAAGTTGTACTACAAAGCTATCACACACACACACACACACACACACACACACACACACACACACACAGACACACACACACACACACACACACCTATGGACACCTGATTTTTGATAAAGATGTCAGGAATGCACACTGAAAAAAAAGATCGCATCTTCAACAAAAGATGCTGGTCAAATTGGATGGCTGTATGCATAGATCCCTACTTATCACCCTGCACAAAACTCAACTCCAAATGGATCGAAGACCTCAAAATAAAGCCAGATACATTGAACTGATAGAATAGAAAGTTAGAAATAATCTTAAAGTCATTGGCACAGGAAAAGACTTTCTGAACAGAACACCATTAGCACAGACACTAAGACCAACAATTAATAAAAAAAAAAAAGAGTTCATGAAACTGAATTCTTTACCACATGGCAAAGGACACCATCATTTGGACAAAGTGACAGCCTAGAGAAAGGGGAAAGATACCAACTACACAACCAATAGAAGGCTAATATCCAATATCCAAAACATAAAGAACTCACAAAACTAGAGATCAAAAAAAAAAACCACAATTATAAAATGGGGGACAGATCTAAACAGATAATCTGAAAAAAAAAACTCAAATGGCTGAGGCTAAAGAAATATTCGACAAGCTTAGTCATCAGGGAAATTCAAATCAAAACTACTTTTAGATTTCATCTTACACTTGTCAGAATGGCTAAGATCAATAACACAAGGAACAGCCCAGGCTGGCAAGGATATGGAACAAGAAGAATACTCATACCTGCTGGTGGGTATACAAATGTGTTCATTCACTATGGAAATTATGTGGCAGCTCCTCCAGAAGATGAGAATTGACCAACCTCAAGATCCAGCTACCCCCAATGGTGTTTTGTCCACCAAGACACCTCACCCATGGTTATTGGTACTCTATTCTTAATGTCCAGAGATTGAAAACAATATAAAGGTCCTGCAACCGAAGAATAGATAAAGAAAATGTAGTAAAATGGGGTATTACACAAACATTGTTTAATGAAATTTTCAAGTAAGTGGGTGGAATAGAAAATAACACCCTGACTAAGATAACTCAAAGCCAGAGGGACAAATATAATGTGTATCCACTTATATGTGGATGTTAGCTATTAAGTCAGTGACAACCAAGCTACAATCAATGGAACCACAGAGGTTAGGTATAGAATAAGGGACTGGCAGGATAGGGAGATTAGATCTCACTAGGGAAGAGAAATAAAATAGAACAGCTATAGATGGAAAAGGAGGGAACAGGAATGAACAGATCAAGTGAAATCTGGAGGGGAAAGGAAGAGGCTAAGGAAGGATATGGGGAGAGACTACTAAACTTAAGAGCTGTTTGAGGGGGAGTATGGAAACCTAACACAGTAGAAGCTTCCTAAACACACACATTTATATAAAGGAGATTTCAATGAAGTTGTCAGACAATAGGAGAAACGGAGCCCCAGCTGGAGATACCCACTCTTGTCACCAAATGAAGTTTCCAATACCAGCACTGGGAAGGGGTTACATTTAATTGAGTTGTTGGACAAAGGGGCCTTATGAGAACCCGCAAACAACCTAGGCTATTGCCAAAACTAGAATTTGCACTTTGAAAACTAACAGCGAGCCCCCAATTCTTAAGACAATACCTACATGACTCATTGAACATGGAGAAATCGAGCTGGTGGGTCTTTGGTACAGGAAGGTACTCTTATGCTACCAAATGAAAACCTTAAACACCAACCCAGCTACAAATCCTTTGCTCTACAGTCATGTCATCATGTGATATGCTAAAGCAATGGCAGCACAAAGCACGTGGGAATATAACCAAACAATATCTGATTTGACTTAAATCCCATTCCATGAAATGGAACCTATGTCCCCACACCTAGCACTGCTTAGGTAACCAAGAACTTAAGTCTAGATAATCCAGGGACCTGAGGTAAAACCTAATACTGCTGTTCTATGGAACCACAACTACAACAAAACATAGCAATAAAATAACTCCTAGGGACATTTTGTTATATATTAGTGCCTTGCCCAACCATCATCAGAGAAGCTTTCTCCTGTATCAGATAAGAACAAATCCATATGCCTACAGTCAGACATTATGGAGAGTAAAAGATCTCAGAACTCTCAACCGTAAACAAAATATCTCCATCAAAACTCTCCTCTTATTTATTTATTTATTTATTTTGCTTTCATAAGTGGATTTTTTTCTTTTTTTCATTATCAAATCATATTTTTTACTTTTTAACACAGGGGTTATAAACATAAAAATGCAGGATGTGGGGGAGGGGATGACACAGGAGCATAGGTGTTCACGGGGAGTACAGCTATCTTTCAGAACAGGGTATCAGCTGGGTGAAGGTTCAGGGGACAGGTCACTATGACTCTGCCTATGATTCACTTGTCCTTATCTAAGTTGGTACTATCCGCCAAGGCTGCCTATTTACAAGGTCTATGACTACTCAGGCTGGTAGATTTCCACAAAAGCTGCCTGTTTACAATAGCTTATAACCATCTGTTTCAGTGTTTTTCCACAGGGACCCAAAACTTTGTGTTAGCAGACATGTATGTCAGGCCTATTGCTGATTTTAGGCTTATGGCTGATTTTAGGCCTAAAATTCTCCCCTTCTACAGTCATCAGAAGAGGAGGCAGAAAGAGTGTAAGAACCAAAGGGGATGAAGGACACCAAGAAAGCAAAGCCCTCTACATCAATGTAATCATTATACATCTGATGTATATCACAGACACTGAGCAGTGTGTACAAGGTCTGCATGGGTCTGCACCAGCTGAGGTCCTCGGCATGTGTAGTACTGCAGACCTACCAATGAAGACACAACATATATACACACAGTATACATAAATAAATAAATGTAAAACAATGAGAAAGAAAGTTCATGTGAGTAATACAGAAGATTTCCAACAAGTTTGTCCTTTGAGGGAACAGGGAAAGGAAGGTTGTATATTAAAATTATTACAACCTGGAATGGAACCTGCTCTTCATACATCAAAAGAATAATATCCAGACATAATGGTGTTTATCTCTGATCCCAGCACTCAGTGGGCTGAAGAAGAAGTATAGGTTCTAAGCTAACCTAGGTTACACAGTAAGCTCAAAAACCAAAGCACACAGCAAGATCCTGTCTCAAAGGGAAAACAAACTACACAAAGTAGAATAGCTTTTCTAGAAGAAATGAAGACTAATTAGGCTGGACGGTAGGTGTCCTGACAAATCAATATGCCTTAAAGCTCTGTCAAGATCACATAAAGGCGAAACATAGTAGAACATCAGAATGAAATCAGAGAGAAGATACTGGATCAGTCAGTGATAGAGGAGAGGAACAATTCAGTGGTGCCTTGGTTTTCTGTGATGAGACACAATGACCAACGAAACTGACACAAGAAAGTATTTAATTTGGGGCCCATGGTGCCAAAGGGTTACAGTCTATAACTATCATGTTGGGGAGCGTGGCAGCAGCAGGCAGGCAGCCATGGCTTTGGAACAGTAGCAGACAGAGAGAGGGGGGAAGGGAGAGAGAGAGACAGAGACAGAGAGAAGCAGAGGCAGAGAGTGGGAGAGAGAGACAGACACACACACACAGAGAGAGAGAGAGAGAGAGAGAGAGAGAGAGAGAGAGAGAGAGAGAGAGACAACTGGGAACCAAGTATTTAGATATACAAATCTAGGAGGTCAATTGTCACTCAAACCAACACAAGTAGCTTCTAGGAAAAGTATTTGAGATACTGCTATAGATGCTTAGGCCAGGGAGGAATCTGAAAAATTCAGAATTATGACCAATCAGTACAATCAAAGATCCATTCCAGTGAGATTATGCTGTTATAACAAACAGATTTAAAATTGAGCTGGCCAAGGTTGTTGTGTCTACAATTCACAGGATCCTTAAACCATATTTGTAAAATCTCCTTATATTCCTCAACCCCAGGACATTTTATTCTTTTGCAGGGATGAAGTTGAATACCTATATACATTTTTTGTTCTTTAGAAATATCTTAAAACTCAAGCCAGAAATATCATGTCTGTCTTTTCATATAATTTTTGTAACAATATGCAACACAGATGCTCATAGCCTTGAAGAAGACTGGGATATGTCTTTTGTCTTTAGTTTGCCTGAGCTATAATTAGACTGTTATGGAATAGTTATTTTATTGTTATGGAATTTGAAAATAATCTCTATCAACTTGCAATTCTCTGCTTTCATCTTTATTCACAGATTCAATATTATACTTAGCATACACTCCAAGAAATCACTGGTTTGGAAAGGCATATACTTCATATGTGCATTTATAATTTCCACAATTTGTTCACAGTATCTGTTACACAGTCAGAATCCAGTTTTCCTTCAACAAATTATTCTTGTTACCCAGCAGATTACAAGGAATTCATTCGCCATTACCACAGTGATAAAGCAGTGATTTCCCACAGGAAGAGGTACCATCACACTACAGAACCAAAATGCGAACATGGAACACACAGCTGCGTTGTAGCTTCTACACCCTTATACTTATCAGGTCTTATACATCTTTAAAGATCTGTGAGAAACAGTCATTAAAATCACAGTGTCTTGCAAGCTAAGCATTTATTCTGTAAGGAAAAAGAACCAGTTTAAACAAGTCTTAATTATATAGAACACTCGGTATGAAATGTGCTAATTCTATCTGGCATCTAGCTGTTTGCCAAATTCATTCAGATAAGTGATGTGCACAGGCTCTCATAAAGACAAAAAATTAAGTGTACCTAAACCTCATAAACAGAATCTTGTCAGAATACTGTTAGGAAACAAGTTAATTTTTCCAAGTTACACAATGTGGAGGAACCTATGAAAAATTTATTGGCTTGACCACTTGAAATACTGAAACATAATTTTAAATAGTACTAATTAAATTTGATGAAATAATTTTAACATTCACAATTATTTCCTTTTTAAGCATGTATTTAATTTAGCCAGGAAAGTCTGAAGCATTATACTCCAAGTTCTAAAGACCACAAATGCCAATCCAAACTACTTTACCTAGTAAAACTATCTACAAAAGTTTGAGGAAAAAGAAAAGCATTTCACACAATACAAATGGGCTAAAAGAACTCATGTACAAAAAAATCCACCCTACGGAGAATTCTAGAAGCAATACTTCAGGCTGAATAAAGGAATAATGACAGCCAGGAAGCTACAGAAAAAAATAAATGAAACTGTAATAACTGAAATGCAAAACTTAGAAAATAAACAGCAAGAAAGCCTCAAAATGATAGCAATCGATACAAACCTCTTGGTGATAACTTTAAATATTAATGGCCTAAGTTCCCCAATCAAAGAGACACAGGCTAGTTAAATGGGTTACGAATCATGATTCATCTTTTTTCTAAAAAAGGCATACCTTACCTTGAATGTGAAAGGATGGATAAAGTCTTCCAAGAAGATAGGACCAGGAATTAATCCTCTCACTATCTTAATACCTGACAAAATAGACTTCACACCAAAATTAATCAGAAGAGATAAAGAAAAGAACTTCATTCTATTCAAGACAACAATTGTGCAAGAAGACATTACAATCCTAAACATATATGCACCAAACTTCATGCCAAATTTCATTTAAACAATCCTACTGGATTTCAAGCCACAGATGAACTCAAACTCACTTTCTTCTATGGGCAGGCCATCTAACTAAATAGAGAAATAATCAGAAACAATTTACCTCATATGTCAAATGGACCTAATATATATCTACAAAGTTTTCTACCCAAACCCACAAAATTTTCTCCAAAATAGACCCCAAAAAATCTCAACAAATACAGAGAAACTGAAATAATTCCACATTTTAATAAAGTTCAAAACCAGTAGCAAAAGAATCTCTCTTAAGTATGCCAGTTCATGGATATTAAACAATACACTACTTAATGGGTCAAAGAAGAAATCAAGAAGAAAATTTTAAATTCCTGAAAAATGAAAACACATGCAAATCTCTGGGACAGGTTAAAAGTATCCCAAAAAGGGAAATTTATAGCTTTTAAATGCTATTAAAAAATCAGAAAGAACACAGATAAAAAGCTTAATGATACACCAAGAGTTTGGTGATACAAGAAGGTAACAGGCCCAAATGCAATAGACGGAAGTAAAACCAGGGCAGGGATTAATGAAAGAGAAACAAGAACAATTTTTTTTTTTTAATAAATGAACTTTATAGATGGTTCTTTGAAAAATTAAACAATATTGACAGACATGTAGCCAAATTAACTAAGATGGGGAAAGGAGAAGGGATACCCAAATTAATATATTTAACAGTTGACATCACCAAAAGTGTAGAATACTGAAAGGGACTATTTTTTTTAAAACCTATACTCCATTGAACTGGAATACTTTCAAAATCTGGGAGAATTTCTAGAATCATTCAAATCACCAAAATTAAACCAAGAAGAGATGAACAGCTTAAATAGGCCCATAGTGAACAAGGAGATTGAAATAGTAATATAGAAAATCTTCTTTACTAAAAGAAGCCATGGGCTGGAGAGATGGCTCAGTGGTTAAGAGCACTGACTGCTCTTCCAGAGGTTCTGAGTTCAATTCCCAGCAACCATGTGGTGACTCACAACCATCTGTAGTAATCTGAAGACAGCTACAGTGTACTCATATACATAAAATAAATAATTCTTTTTTAAAAAGAAGAAGAAGAAGGAGAAGGAGAAGGAGAAGGAGAAGGAGAAGGAGAAGGAGAAGGAGAAG
>JANHMN010000001.1:29179090-29190995 GCA_030674055.1 Rhabdomys pumilio
AGTAGCCCTCTCCCCCACACACCCATACCCAGTAAAGAAAATCAGAGCTATTTAGCTGAACATGTCAGCTCCTATCTGTAATTCCAGAACTCAGGAGTCTGAGTCAGAAAGATTACTAAAAGTTTTGGGCCCATTTGGGCTACGCAGTAAACTCTAGTCTCTGATACAGTGTGAGACCTGGTCATTAAAAAAGAAGAAGAAGAAGAAGAAGAAGAAGAAGAAGAAGAAGAAGAAGAAGAAGAAGAAGAAGAAGAAGAAGAAGAAGAAGAAGAAGAAGAAGAAGAAGAAGAAGAAGCAGCAGCAGCAGCAGCAGCAGCAGCAGCAGCAGCAGCAGCAGCCAGGTCCAGATGGATGTATAGCAAAATTACACCAATTACACCAGACACTGAAAGAAATACAGCAGCTGAGATGGCTCAGCAGTAAAGAGCACTTGCTACTTTTACAGAAAAACCTCAGTTCAGTTCCCAGCACCCACAGCAAGCAACTCACAACTACCTGTAACACCAGCTCCAGCTCTCTGCTGGACCCGCACACAGACATACACATATACACATGATTAAAAATAAAATAAATCTTTTTTTAAGACCTAGAAAACTATCCTTAGCTAAGAAGTCGTTGAAGTATCTCAATATAAAGCCAAGAGTCTACTCAGCTAGCTTTTGGTATAAAATTTTGTTTTAATTGTGCAAGTGAGTTTTATGTTTCTGGAAGTGCTTCCACTCACAGGAGACATCAGCTCACCAAACTGCATACACCTCTCTGCATCCACAGCAAAAGAGAACAAGTTGGCAGCAGAGCAGACTCAGTATACCCTGGGCCAGCCAAATCCCTGATCTTAAATTCCCAGAGAAAAGAAACAGACTCTAAGACAGTTGTTAAGGAATTCAGGCAGAATCTCTTCAGAAAGAGAAGCTAATAGGTATAATAAATGACCCAGGGCATGGATAGGAACAAATTATCTAAATAAACTTAAGAAGACATTATACATGAACGGTGTACCCAAACAAATGTGAACCTGTAAGTTACAGATGCGAATTCTGAGGCCAGCTCAGCCTGCTGGAAGCTGTTTGACCTCCGTCAGGTTTCTCTATTCCTTTGTCAGAGTTATTAGGCTAGCCTCTTAAGCTGTCACGTTTACAGATGTAAGCAAAATAACTTTATGAAGAGATATTTTGTCTTATTAAACACTGCCCCAGAACATAGACCAGATTTCCCTCTTAGGAAAACTGAATGAATATTAGAGCAGAAGGTTTACATTAGGCTTTTTATTTAAATTATCATTACCCCGGGCTCTTAAATCACCTAATGATTCGTTTGCTTAGCAAACAAAACAGAAAGTTTTAAGATAAACTTTAACTTGCTACAAATCATAAAATTATTTCCATATAAAGTCTGTTTAGTAAATGTGCTAAACTGTTATATGGTGCCTTAAAATTTATAGAAAGACAAAGAGTTGCCTGGTCGGAATAGCTCTAAAAGCAGTATATACTTGGGGGGGAAACTTCCATGCTATAAAAACAGAGTACAAAAAGAATATCTGTGATGTCCAAGACAGAGAATTGAATTACTGCATCCAACAAGAGCCAAGATGATGTCATTTTATGTGAATCCATGCTCAAAGGAAAGATTATCATTTTAACCTTTATCTATTGGACGCTCATTATTTTAGCAGATTCTAAGACAAGTCATTTCAGATTGACTTCGTATACTGATGGTAAGTAATTTAGTGACTGACTGGAATTTGAAAACGGGCCACCTTTTCTCCGGTTTTTAAATGCAAACAAATTACTTAAAATAATGTATTTACAAATGACCATGGCTTCCAGCAAAAGACCATAAGGTTAATATTTTCACATCACTGGGACCCACTGTTAAATGTATGTGTGAGCTGCAGACACCGTAACAGGCCTCCGTGAAAGGAACCACAGATGTCTGGTTTAGCTTGCAGCACCTCACATTCAAGCACTGGGAAAAGTATTAGCCCCAGATGCTGCACTCTGACAAATAACAAGGACAACCTAGAACAAGGCTGTGTTGCTGCATATTAAGTGGACATCACTAGCTTCCCCACAACACTCCAGTAAGAACTGGCAAGAGAAGCTCTGTGAAGCACCAGAGCTTTAAGGGCACCATTCAGAAAGTTCTAGAAAACTCTTTTCTGAATGAATTGCTATAACCTCTATTAATTCTCTCTCTCTCTCTCTCTGCCTCTCTCTCTGTCTCTCTCTCTCTGTCTCCCTGTCTCTCTCTCTCTCTCTCTCTCTCTCTCTGTGTGTGTGTGTGTGTGTGTGTGTGTGTGTGTGAGAGAGAGAGAGAGAGAGAGAGAGAGAGAGAGAGAGAGAGAGAGAGAGAGAGATCCCTCTTTGGGTTTGTCTCCTGGTGTATACATACATAAATATTTAAATGGCTTATCTAGTGTATGCATGTGTTTGGGTGTTCCTCTAAAACTTCACTGGGACATGTCAAAGGGTTATCAATTTCAAAGAAAATACCACTTGCAAATACTTTATGACAAGCCTGTGAATGTGCAGTTAGTGACTCTGGTTTACTCCCCATATCTGTGCAGCATTAGCTGGATGTGAAGTCATCTCCGACCTCCTCTTCTTGCCAAGCCAAACATTCAGGAACGTACATAACCCAGACATCGAGTGGTGTTTGTCTTCTAATGAGAGTTACCATGTGAAGTTATTAATTTCATTACATCAAGGCACATGATATTTTCTCACTACCTCATGAGATTATGATTAAAATTGTGGACTTACAGATCTCTAAAAAAGCCTTTTATCTCTTTGGATAAAAAACAAAAAAAAACTACCCAACATGGAATAGAACTAAAATATCTTCCACTTATGTCATACATATTTCGAAGTCTATAAAGCTGACATCACACATGTCTTCCATGACTCAGGGACTGGTTGCTTCAATTTTGACAAGAAACAAAGGAAACAATGCAGATCTCCATGTGTATGTAATGGATACTGTAGAAACTCTTGGAAGTGATCAGGTTTTTTTTTCAACAATACTTTCACTTTTAACGTGTCTGATGTACTTCATACTGCAAACTCCGATTTTAATGAAACAATGAGAGTAAAAATGATAAGTGTCATGGTTCTCAATCTGTAAATTCAAAATCATTTGCTATGTACATTGTATTCTCACAGTCTCAAAAGAAGAAGAATGTACAGTTTGAAGATCATGTAATATCTAGGACGTGTATTTATTTTCTATCTCATTTGCATAACTATCTCAGAAGCAGTTATATGATATAGGTATAAAAATCATTTCCAATAAGGTAAATAAAGCTTAGATGTGTGTGATCTGTCTCAGACTATAAAGGCAATGAGAACTCTCTACAGCAGCACATCCAGGTTCTTTTGGTATACCATAACACACTTACACATCACTCGGTGTTCTTTTGGGTTGAAAGCAATGCTGGGAAATGTTGAGTACATAACGCAACACATGACACTGGAGTACCACTGTGGATTTCCATCTTACAAGGTTCATAGCAAGATAAGGAAGCAGCCAGGAGATCAACTGTAAATCCTCAAGTGTCATTCACAGAAAACGCCCCAGAGCCATTAATTCTAGCCTTGGCAAAAGTGTATCAGCTCTTGCTATACATTCCCTTCTCTGGTTTTTATTAAAAGATGATGTGTGTGTAAATCAAAATGCAGGACTTCAATCTGGCTTAAAAATACAGCATGGCTCAAGAGAGCAGTCTTTATGCTATGAATGCAATATGCAACATCAAACAAATTGTTTCCAATTTTGATGTTATATGTGAATGAAATTTTATTCTATGTTACTTGGAGAAACAAACTATTCTCAAAGTCTCAAAGTGTGTTTTTATAAATAAATACTAATTTTAACATATAATTATATGTGTATATATCATATATTAGCTTATTTAATATATAGGCAGCATAACACAGAGCCTTTCAAAAACTTTAGAGGAAAAACTGACTAAAATTTCAAGAGCCACATTGTCTTGCAACATTCTTAAACTATATTTCAGTTCCCTCATTTATAAACTAGAGGCTTATAAAAATGGTATCTACTACAAGCTTTACTGTGAGGACTAAAATCAATTACTTGCAACAATAAGTATGGTACAAGGTAAGAGCTTAACATAATTATAGAGACTGCATTCCTTTAAAGGCAGCATCTTCTCCACTGCCTACGCAGAATCCTAATAAGCACGGACAATAACATCATGATGATCACAGACAGTTATCATAGCCATGTTAAGTACATTATTGGTCATTATCATGTATAGTCATTTGGTCATAAGTCAAATCTATGATTAAAAACACAAGCCAGATTTTCAGATACATGGGAATAAGATGGCAAGGGCTGTAGATCTTTGAGCAAAATTACATGAATGGATCCATAGTGTTAACAGGGACTTTGGCACGTACACATAAAACAAGAGGACAGCATGGAAGTAGACCTGACCACAGGAATAGTGATAGCTTACCTAACCCAAGCCAAGCACATAGGCAGGCCTTGTAACGTGTCTTAGAACATTGCTTCTGCATAGATGCCAGAGTCCAAAGTTTCAATATAAAAAGAATCCTCCTGCGAAAACTACCCTCAACTCCATTTTGCTCTGCTCCTAGAACACCCTTCATGCCTGGATGCTTCAGCAGTGTGTTACAGTTTTTACAACTATACGTGGAAACTGGTAAGCTGCCATTTCTTAGTTTGGATAAGCTGTACATACTAAGGGGCAACAGACTCAGGGACAACATGCCCCAACTCTGTATCCCAGAGAGGAGAGTAGATCTTGTCAACTACGATAACAAACAACGCTATTAAAGAAGAAGGTGATCACAGTGAAACTGATTGCATGAAATTACCTACAAAGCCAGACCTGGGAGAGGCTGCACAGTGCTGCTGTGTGAAGTCTTCAGGAGAGCTCTCTGATGACTTTCAGAGCTTTGGGTCTGGGTGGATATGTCCAAGCCCAGGGTGTGGAAACACCAGTGTTCTACAGTCAATGGCTTCATGTCTCTTGTGACCTGTGCAGAACACTCCGAGCTCTGCTACAACCAAAAGAGGAACTTGATTCACTAATGATAAGGCGAAGCCACCTCCAAAGCACCTACACTAATGCGTGGGAATAATTGAAAGCACGTTACGGGAGACATGTGGTCAGAGAACAGAAAGGGGCAGTGACTCACTGAGAAAAGGTGAATTCTTGGCCATTGGACATTTTTATGTGCCAGCAACTATGGGAAGCATCTTTTAACAGTCTGAATTGCAACCATGAACTATATTTATTTTTAACAAGGTAAAGTACAATAACATAAAACAAAAACCATTGTGTCAAAGTTGGACAAGACAAACCAACAGAAAGAAGAGTACTTGAGCAGGCACACGAATCAGAAACCCAACTGTTCGCACACTCAGAAGTCCCATAAAAACGCTAAACTGAGATCTACAGGACATATCCAGAGGAGTTTAAGCTCCTCGTAGTAAAGCCTCTATGTACTTTTTGGAACTCGTTTTTAAATCTTATATTATATACCCACCTGTACATAGAAATGCATATGTACTTATATACCTACAGTAAGTATATAGTCAATGGTTCACTTACAAATGAGATCTGACAGTTTTCAAAGATCTGCTTTCTTAAGCAAATGCCACACATAAAATCGCATGTTTGGAAAAATATTTTAATAAAAGGTAATTTTAACATAAAACAGTAACCACCACAGATTGGTAAATACAAATCCTTTACCTATAGCCACATATAAATTTTAAAATATTAAAACTATTTCTCTAGGATGTGTTCACATTTTAAAAGCTTAAGTAAAGTGCAGGCATTCACAAAGCCCCACACTATTGCACACATCAATCTGCAACTTGCAGCATTGACCCTCAAGCTCTCATCCTGATGAGGAATTTGTAAAACATTTTCTGGCCGTTTTCTTTTCTATACCCTCCACACAGAGATTTCTTCATCTTAAGAAGTACTGAAGGAAAGTTTAAAAACATGAAGTAACCCAAAATCAAGTTGGAAAGTGCCACAGCTTATCTTGGAACCCAGATGTGTCTGCAAAGTCCACAGTGAAGAAAGCAGGCATTTGCTGGAGCCCACAGGTAACATCAACATTACAAACATTCATCCCTGGTGAAGCTGGTTGCCATAGCAAGTGTGTTCGTTAGTATTTTATCAGCTTGACACAAGCCAGAGTTGTCAGGGAAGAGGGAACCTTTAAACTACCTTGACTAAGAAAATGCCTCTATCGAACTGGGTTACAGGCAAATCTGTGTGAAGCATCATCTTGATTAAATGGTGATATGGGTGCCCTCATCCCTGCATTGTGGGATGGTCCTGGTAGCTATCTAGCTGAGTAAGCTACAGAAAGCCAACCAGTAAGCAGGGTTACTCCATGGTCTCTGCTTCAGCTCCTGCTGCCAGGTTCCCACCTTGAGTCCCCACCCCACTTCCCTCTGTGATGGATTAATAAGTTGTAAGGTAAAAATAAACCTTTTTCTTCACACATTGCCTTTGGTCACTGTAACAGAAACCAAACTAGGACAGTGAGTTTGTTGGTAGATATCTCCCACAACTCCAGGTTCCCAATCATAATAGCTGCCATTGGATATTTCAAGAAAATGTAAGCGTTCAGTCTGGGTTTTTGTTGACTCGAATGGTTTGAAACAATTGTTTGGTTTTGGGGAATACCGAACAATAGCTAAATATTTGTTTTAGAGTAACAAATATTCATGTAGTCACTTTCTGTATGTATGAGCCAACTAACTACAGACTGAACTATCCATTTACAAACCCAGAAAGTCCCAAGAGCTAAACTTGACTTTTAAGGACTCTGTACTTCATCTGCATAAGGAGAGCAAAGTGTAGCTCCATATGCCTGAGCCCATGCTGTCACAGAGTCAGAGTCTCTCCTCAGCACTCCTGTCAGCTCTGGTCTCCTCCTGCTCGTATGATATATTTGGGCCTGCAATGTCTGTGTCTTTATGGTATTTATAGATTGGTTGTCCTCATTGTCCCCTAAACAATACTATATAACAGCTGCATATTTGCATGTAGATGTGACTTCATGTCCACATTTTGCTAAATATCAAGGGACAACACAATTGGCAAATCCAGTTCAAACCAGCTGCTGCTTCATTACTTAAATGCTGTGAAGCACACGCTCTAACCCAATGTCCAGGGAAAAGGGCGTCTTTGCTCGGAGGGAATAACATGGGAAGGCAACAGCACTGTGAATTAGTGAACCGTTTCTCACTAAAGTCACAGTAACACAGAAAGACACGATGCCGTGGTGTACATTTATTTCCTAGGGATTCGTTGCTTCTATTCTGAGAACAAGAGTCCCACATCTCCCCTTCTCCTCAATCTGCTGAGATGCTATAGTGAGAGTAAGCTCTGTGTCCATCACCACGCCATACTGAAAATGTACTACTGACCTAGTACCCACAAGCTCAGACCTTTATATAGGGCTGTGACAACACAAGGACTGCAAAGAAAACCATTCCAAGAAATTTCAGTTTCATCATCATCATCACCCAACACCACCAACACCGTCATCACTATTAACTACCTAAGCTCTGCAAGGAATTCTAACTCCATGTCATTTCCTCTTCATTGTTCAGGTATGTTCTGCTAACTAAATTAAACACACCATTGTTTAATCTGACTTCGTTTTGTTTTGTTCTGTTTTGGATTTGTTTGTTTGTTTTGTTTTGTTTTGTTTTGTTTTGTTTTGTTTTGTTTTTTGAGACAGGGTTTCTCTATGTAGCCCTGATGTCCTGAAACTCACTTTGTAGACCAGGCTGGCCTTGGATTCAGAGATCCACCTGTCAAGTGCTGGGATTAAAGATGAGTACCACCACCAGCCTGCTAGATCTGACTTTAAAAGGCACAGTGCAGATGGCGAGGGGAAAGGTTTGAGAGCTGGGTCAGGAGTTTTGAGTACTAGCTGGACTAGTTGGGGACCTGGGTTCATTTCTCAGAACCCACATGATAGGTCACAATGTCGAGTCCCATGGGATCCAACAACTTTTACTATCTGCAGATATTAGGCACACATGTGGTACACAGACATACATGCAGACAAAACACCCATATACATGAAATAAATAAACTGCTTTTTACATCTCTTTTTTTAAAAACCATAGTGGTGATGGTAGGGTTTTGATAGTTGCAAAAAGGGAAATTTGAAAAATGCTAAGCAGAATCTGAGGAGGACTGACAACCAAAGAAATGAGCCTGGCCTTCAAAGCTACTCATTTCCCAGAGAGAATTGATTCAACTGCTCGAGGCTAAGAAGCTGAGGTGCTCTGGCCATCCGGCAGAAGCGAATCACAAGACCAAGACAGTAGAGTTCAGGACACTAACTCTGTTTGAGTGAGTGCTTGTAAAACACAGCTAGACTTAAACCGGAATACACATGTTTACGTAAAACAGAAAATATGAACTGTTGCAATTAAGAGAAAAAGTGATGAGGGTTATTTTCAAGCAAACATGCTTAAGGAGAAGACACAGAGAGTTGGACATTTAAGCAAGATAAATGTTATGCCGTTGCTATGGTGCTGCTGTCTCCACAAGTTCGTGTTGAAACTTAATCCCACTGTGAGGTGTTAGCAGGTAGGACTTTCGAGTAGTTAGGTAATGAGAGGCCTTGCACTCCTGAGTCATGGATTAGTGGATTATTAGGTTAATGGGTCATCTCAAGGGCAAGTCTTTTGTAAAAGCCAGTTTGGCTCCATCTCTGTCACCCTGTCATGCCCTGTTCCACCTTAGGACTTTGCAAAGTCCTCAGTCAGCAAACAGAAAGCCAGGAGAACCTCAGCAGACACAACTCCCTGGTCTTGATTCTCCGGGCTTCAAATAAACTTCTTTTCCTCCTAAATTCTTCAGTCGTGAGTATTTTGTTATAGCAACACAAACAGAACAAAAACATAATGCAACCATATTAAAATAAACAAAAACAGTTCATACGAAATGAAAGGTGTTATTGCAGTTAAAACAGCACATGTCTTGGTGTTAAATTTTCAATTTACCAAGAAAACATAGTTTTACATTTATATACTCATCAAAGCATAGTCACACAGTATCTAAAACACTAACAGTAACACATGGACAAATACACAAATCTAGAATTATATTGTAAAATCCTGATGGGCCTGTTTTAGTAAGTATCAGTACAACACAAAGAATTCTTGTAAGTATAGATTATGTGAACGTCTGATCCACAAAGCCAGCCTGCCTGACAGATGCCGAACACAGTACTTCATGGCATAGAGCACAGATTTCAAGTGCTTACAAATCTTGTATAAAAATTGACCTTCCTTTGATCCATAGAGCAAGTTTCACCACATTTCTACTGGTTGACATCTACAGTACAGTCTCTAACTAAGTATGGTGATACATATTTGCTGAACCTGACTATACCTATGTGGTAATATATATACCTATATCTCATAGGTGATCTATATACCTATATCTATGTGGTGAGATATATACCTATATGTCAGCATTTTGAGATCCTAAAGCAGAACTCCAGCTGTGATGTCAGTCTAGACTACCTAGTAAGTCCCGGGCTATCTTGAGATACAGTCAGATCCTTTGTCAAAGTACAAAACCAAGGTACCATGGTACAATAAGGTTTGGTTTTTTTTTTCAGGGGGGGGTGGTTCAAGTCAGGGTTTATCTGTGTAGCCTTGGCTGTTGTAGGACCTCTATTGATCAGGCTGGCCTTGAACTCATAGAGATCTGCCTGCCTTTTTTTTCTCAATATGAGGATTTAAAGGCATGTGCCATCACTACAAAGTGGTATGATAGATTTTTAATTTTCAAGAAAGCCTCTGTAAGCTAGAAATTAATGTCTATACCTAAGCATGTATAAATTCAGTGTGAACCTAAAAGAAACTCCAGCAAGTCATTGCTTTACTCTGTATTATAGATTTTTTTAAAATGACTCCAAATTTATCTGGAAATAATGAGGGCTAAAATTATAATAATATTGAGACTTTCATAAAACTGGACTAATTAAATGCTATGGTACTGGCACAGGATGCATTAATAAACTTTTGGAGGGGGGAAAGAAACCTCTCATCCATCTTTGGACACCAATTCCTAACAAAAATGGCAGCACAAAATAGCAAAGAAAGATGGCCCCACAAGCATGCCTTGTTGGAGAAGGAAATAACGCATGGCTATACCTCACACCAAAGAGAAAAGTGGAGAAAGCAAATAATGTGGTATCTAAGGGATACAGCTAGAGGCTATTCTGTAGCTGTGAAGTAAAGAAAGACTTCCTAAAAACAACAGGAAAGATACTTTTAGAAAGCATGGCCATGCTGGACTGTGGGGATTCAGGGATAATCATGAAAGAGCTGATATACTGAAGATTTACTATATACAAAATACATTTGCCATCACTGTGATAAAATGCCTGACAGAAATAAACTGGAGGAGGGACTGTCTGTCTGAGCTCTCATTTGTGTGGGGTCAGCCCATGTCATGGTTGCTTGGCTCCATGTGCTTGAATGGAGTAGTATGGCGGCAGAGCCTAAAGCAAGCTGTCTGCAGTTCTTGGAAAGAGAAGGGGCCATAAAGAGTCTACAACAGGTACAGCCCCTAAGGTCATGGGCCCCACTAACAGACTCCTTCTGTTTAGGCCCCTCTTCTTCCTCTGCATCGTACCTCCCAATACAGACATCACATTAAGAATCCATCAAGAGTTTAATCTATCTACAGTTTAATGCCGCTCACTAATCCCCTAGCCTTTCTTAATCCAATCAATTTGACAATCAAATTAACCATCACAAGCCTCTACTAAGCAAAAACCTTCAAAAAAGAGTTTGTAGATGCAGAACTAATCAATGAGGAAAAGTTAATGCTTTTAGGCAGTGATGTGGGCAAGCGGGTAGATGCCCTCTTCACAGCAAGGTATGGTGTTATAGGAACTACTTAATCCTGACACGGGGTTTCTACACCGCCTTTGACCATTTAGTTACCAGATAAAAGACACATACAACCTTTATGTTTACAATAAGCCTTACTCAGCACTAGAGCTGGGCAGAGATCTACCCTCTATGCTATTAGAATCTACTTTCCTATCTATAACCTGGAGTTACTACTTACTATGTTTTATCTGGGCTGCTCTTAACTCCAATTGGCCAGCCCTCAGGGCCATGTTTTCATGGCTCACCAAAGCCATGGTGGCTTCTCCTTCCTCCTTCCACCTTCTTCTCCTCCTGGTTCTCAACCAACCCCAAGCATTGGAAATCTATATTCCACCTAAGTCTCTTCTAGCCAGCTATTGGCTTTTAGCATCTTTATTTACCAATCAGAAATAACTTGGGAGTAGGGTCTCTTTGGTCTATGAGGAGACTTGGGGACTCACACTTAGCATTACAATAGACAGAAAAACCAAACCTCGACAGTAACTTAAGGGCCAGCAATATGAAGTGTTCAACACCACAAGTGATGTGAGACTGGAGACGAAATCTTCCTTGAGATCCCAGAGCGAGCCAGGATGGCAAGAAAGGGAAGTCTAACCTAATGTTACTTCTCATGGGTTGAAGCTAAGGCTCCTGACTTTAGTATTTGCTTCCCAACACGTAGTAGTATTTTCAAGGTTGTTGAGCCTTAGAAAGTGGAGCCTGGCTAAAAAAAAGTAGGTCACCCCTAATGGCCTCTTGAATGTTTTACCTTCCACTGGTTGCAACCATGCTCTCTGATAACTGTCCAGCTGCTACGTATATAGTTCTTCTTCATACTACCACCGGAATCGACAAAGTCATAACCATAGCCATGCCTTCCCCAATAATGTCAAATCCTTCTGAAACAAAGAGATAAAGAACTCAACAGACACACACACACACACACACACACACACACACACACACACACACACACACA
>JANHMN010000001.1:29191005-29206211 GCA_030674055.1 Rhabdomys pumilio
ACACACACACACACACACACACACACACACACACACACACACACACAGATTGCATCTGGTGGGTATTTTGTTCAATGAAATGAGAAAAGCAACCAATAAATTACTTATATTTGGAATTATATTTATAATGATTATATTTGGTATTATATTTATAATACCGATGAAAAGTTAACGAGATAGGAATGTTTTGGAACATGCTAGAACAGTCCTTAAATTCGATTGTGCATTAGCTATCCAATTACTACAACAAATACCTGAAATGTTCTTCCTGTGAGGAGAAAAAGTACATTTTGGCCCACAGTTACAGAAATTTCCAACCACAATTGGTTGGTCCTATTGCTTCTAGACCTGTGATAAGGCAATGCATTTTAGTATTATAAAATCATTCACCTTATGACTAGGATATAAAAGAGATAGGAAGAGGCCAAAGTCCCATGATCCCCCTCAAAAGCATATGCCTGTAACTTTCCATTAGGCCTCATATTTTTAAGGATTTCTACCACTTCCTGATAGCACGAAGCTGGGGCCAAGCTTTTAGCACATGGGCCTATGAATAACATTGTAGATGTAAATTATGGGACCATATACACCTTCTCCACTCACAGGAAAGTCACCAACAATAATAAATACACATATGTATCCCAGGACATGTTAAAAGAATGTTTATGAAGCCATTCTTCACACATAAAACAACTTGAAATATAAATGTCAATCAATCAATGGAAATTGTGACTTGTATTCACTCTAGGGAGTTCTATGCTACGAAGATGATGGAAAAAAACCAAACTCAAATGTCACCAGAGGAGAATCCTTAAAAGCCAAAGTTTTGATATAGAGAAGCCAATTTACCAAAGGAGAATCAATTTAACTTACGGGAGTAGCTTTAATTAGGCTAAGCTTCTGAGATTGTGGGCATGTACTTGAGTATATTTATAATAAAAAACATTAAGATGCATATGATGTTAGTCAGGATAATAGTTTACTTTGGGAGGCACGCGGAGGCTGGAGAGAAGAGAAAATATACCATTTCTTGACTTAGTGGTTTGCACAGACATTCACTCTGTAATATATCACCAGACTCTATACATTTACTTTGTGGACTACTCTATGTGTGTTATATTTCTCAGTCTGAAAGTCTTTAAACGATTGTTTTCCACGTTAGAACTGAAATGGTTATATATTTACGTAGCTATTTGAGGTAATGATGTATATGAAAATGAGTAGATACGTGTCAATTTTGCGGGATTAACTTTGAGAAATAGTCACCAATAATTGAGGCGAGCAAATAATAATATCAAATATAATAATAGCTAGAACACATGACACGGTCAGCTATTCTGCCAAGTACTCTACACATAAACATTTAATCTTACAAGTCATAAATAGAGCAGACACATGTGAATGCACATCCTCCTTTCTGAGTATGAGTCACAGGGATGCTATTTGTGAAGAAAGACAGCATAAAAAGACGCTGTGAATGATCATGGCTGCTCCCAAGGGTGCGGACCTTTCCGAACATCCCAGGTGTCAGCAAACAAAAACGCTTGTCAAGGACTTGATGCCAACCAGTCAAAAAGAGATTAGATATTTTAAAAAGACATCAAAAGTCTCTCCATCAGGTCAGGGTGGGGCCAGCTAGAAACCTTTGTAAAAAAAAAAAATAGTGAAATTCACAGAATAATTTTAAAAATCTTAATCTCTATTAATCTACAAATCTTTTACCATTTTAGGTATACCTTCTCCTGTATTTAAAAAATACTTCTTTAATATGTATGTCTACAATGTATTTCTTATTAACTTTTAGGATCCTAACATACTGTCAGCGTAAGCTTTTTCTTGTGCTAGCTGTTACTATGCCTGATGATATGGGGTCGGAATCACAAACAGTCAGAAAATGCACCCTGGTCCAGCCCACAAAGACACCATTAAACATATGGACCTTCCGGAGCTTAAGAATCTCTAGGGCAATATTTTGACTCCTTCTAATTCTGAGATTTTTTTTAAAGTCACTGAGAACCATATTTTAGATGATGACAATGTGTATGTGTTATCTACAATTTGTCCAAAAAAAATTTCCTTAGATATGTAGACTGGAACATATCAGCTGAGTTGGTTGAATATTTTCTTTAAAAATTGTTTGGCTCTAGTGTGGGCTCACTGTGGCTGTTGAACTTCCCCAGCATTCTTCACACATAAAATAACTACAAATATAGAAGCTAACTGGAAGAGAATTATTTCAGTTTAATTTATTTAAAAGCTTGAAGGTTTTGTGTTTTGCTTTGGCTGATGGTAATGAAAACTTTCAGCATGAAGTCACTTTTTCAGTACCTTTTATCCTTAGTGAGCTAATTTGCTTATACCATGCAATATTCTTTTATTTTTTTTTTCACTTTGCTAATAGCAATGTCATCAGGCTCACAACAAAAATATTAGAGGGAAATAATAAACCTATTTTAATGCTAAAGATGCATCAAAATCTCACCTCTTTCAGGCACTTCTGTACAATACGACCTTGTGATAATTGACGTAAACAGGGAAAACTCCATTCAACGATTCAGTGTTGAGCTGTCTATTGTAAACACACTGTATATGTTTGTTTCTGTTACTATTAAGACAAGTTCTTGCTGTACAGCCTAGGCTGTAACTGCCGTGCCTTTTCCTCTACCTCCCAAGTGATGGTATTCTTCTTGATGTAAGTTTTCTGTTGTTTGCTTTTGACACAGCATCTCACTATGTCGCCCTGACTGGCCTGGGAGCTTGTGATGTAGACTAAACTGACCTCAGACTCACAGAGTTAGTCCTATCACCATCCATCCCACTCCCTCTGAACCCCATAATCTTCCCTACAAGTCTCCCTCCTACTTCATGTCCTTTCACTCCCTCTTTTCAACAAATACCCAAGAGCCCACGTGCTGAGTCATGCTCTAGCAGCCTTGCTTACACTTTTAAGAAAGCAACACATTTCCCAAACTAGCCATAGCTGTCAGCATTCCCAGCATTCCCAACATCAAAACACTCATGCTCTGCTTTCCTCATAACCTTGAACCCTTAGGTTTTAGTGTTTGTGGGCTGCTAGGACACACATATTCAGATAATGGATTTCTGGATGCAGTTACATTTCCTTACAAAATGGCTCATTTAATTATAGACAAATAGTGATGAATAACAGAAATGTAAAAAGTCAGCAATAAAAGTCCAGCTAACAAGTCGAGTGACAACTCCATGTTTTTTGTTTTGTTTTGTTTTGTTTCGTTTTATTTTGTTTTTAAATAAAACAAAATTTATTTGTTTGTTTTCTCCTATAGTTTTGAAGAGTCAAAGACGTGTTCTTCGTACAAATAAATAAATAAAAGGTATATGGGGAGCCAACTCAGTGAGTAAAGCAATTTCTGCACTAATGTGAGGACCAAATTTAAAACCAGATTCGTTAAAAGCCATGCATGATAGCATACATCTGTAGTCCCAACAATGTCTGCTCAAGTTCATAGGCCAGTGAACCTGCCAGTACAGCATCAAACAAGACATGGCATCTCAAACAAGGTGGAAGGTGAGGACTGACCTCCAGGGTTGTTCTCTGACCTCTACATATGTACATGAGCACACACATACCGGGACACACACACACACACACACACCAGACACAGACACGCATGCCCAAGTACACACAAACACATATGAATGCACACAGACATAGACATACACACATACACATAGACACACACAAGTACACACATGCAATAGATGTGTGTGCACACACGCATGCACGTATACACAGACACATACACACACACAAGACACAAAAGTTTTTAAAATCCTGACAAAGTATATCTTTACCAACCACATAAGTGGGTAAAGTTCACGGCATTCATCTTGTTTTCAATGTATCAAAGGAAGTCTTCACACATAAATGGCTCAGAGGAAAATAAAATGGCTATAGTCTGCTGTAACAACTAATTAAACATTTCCAAGTGTCTAGAAGGGAAGAGTTTCAAACTTGCTGGTACCTAGAAATGAAGATCTTTGAAGAGATGGAACCACTGGTTACCTGATGTGACTGGTCTACATTGCACATCTGCCCTTCTGTGCTGCTGTCCTACCAATAACTACAAATGGATACCAATCAAAAGCACTCAAATGCTGCCAGTTTTCAACATGTATTGTCATGTGACTTTGTCATGCTGTCTTCTCCTTTATTTTTATCCTTTCTTAAATAAATGTATGTTTTATGTTACTTAAAAATAAACAACTAACATTATATTACATCCCATAAATGCACACACAAATATTTATGTTATTTAAAAATATTTAAATGGCCATAAAAGAAATATAATCTTAACACCATAATTATTTGACACAAAATTTTAGGGAACAGAAAAATAGAAAGACATATCATACAGAGTAAAGAGCCAACTGACAAAGGTAATTAAAATTGTATCAGTAATTACATCCAATGAGTTTATTGGATACTGATCCAAGAAACTCTGAGATAGAATAATAATGCAAGAATCAACTAATTTATGCTCTATGAGTGACTCGCTGTATATATCAGAGTTCCCTAGAAGAACATAACCAATGGAATATGTGTGTGTGTGTGTGTGTGTGTGTGTGTGTGTAGGATATACTAAAATAATAAAGAGATATACTATATATATATATATATATATACACACACATATATATATAATAAAGATATAGTTGGTTTACGTGATGGTTACATGCATGAATTTAGTGTGAGGCTTTACAGCTTCTGTTCTGAATGCCATTCTAGGTATGTAGAATTTCATTTACGTTTAGATCTGGTTAATTTTGGTGCATCTTTTTTTTGGTGCATTTTCCCCTCTGTTTCCAATTATTCATCAAACCCAGTTTTATCCTCTCAGACACAACTGTTCACAGAAGAACAGCTATCACTTGAATTTTTCAGGGGAAAAAAGGGTACCATCATTGCTCTACCCTCAACTCACTATCTTAAGAGATCCCTGGATTACACACCCATTCATTCTGAACTTGGGGAATTAAACCTAGGCTTAAGTGTAATAAAAGCTTGCTAAAATGCCCTTTGTCCTCTTACTGGAACATGCATTCTTGCATGCAAAGCGGAGGGGCAGGAAACACTGACAGAACCAGAAAGATAGCTGCGCACACTGAGAATAACCAGAGCTTCTGCTCTTGTGTTTTGAGTTAGCCTCTGCTTCCCATACCTTGAGAAACATCAAATTAAAAGAATGTGACTCAAGACCACAAAAAAAAAAAAAAGAAAGAAAGAAACTGCATAGATTTACAGGCCTGCACATAAGTCCATGGAGTTGCACGGCTCCAAGCAGAAGGTTTATGTTCATGTGAGAATGGAAATTTCAGCGTCTTCCAGAAGCACCATCTGTTTCTGCTGGCTGGTCTTGGTTTGAAGTATTTATTACAGCAACCTCACATTTATCAGGTTAACCTTTGGATTGACTCCTAAAAAAAATGGCAAATATTTAGAATTTTTGAGTAGGCCAGTAGAACATAAAGATTAATTTTACCACTGTAGTTAAGTCATTTATGGGGATCTCTGTTATAATCAAAACGACAAGAAGAAATCATAGAGTTAACCACGTTTAATAAGTTTGATCCTTTCAGATATTTAAGTGGTCTACAAGATGGTGCTATTTGTGGTCATCTAGTATTTAATTATTTTATGTATAAGTATTTTTGCCTGCATGTATGTACACATACCGCATGTGTGTACAGAAGAGAGAGTCAGATCACCCACAACTGGAGTTACAGTGAACCACCGTGCTGGTTCTGAAAACCCAATCAGAACTCTTTGGTGTTTTCTTCAAGAGCATCAAGTGCTCTTAACCATTCAAACGTCTATCTAGCCCACATTAATTTTTTTCAATAATAATGGTGCAATTTTCAAACTAAAAAAATAAATAAATAAATGTAATTCCCCGCCACAGTTAACACAGAATATTTCCCTTATCAGTCTGTTAATGAGGAATGGAAAAGAACAGAGTTCCCAGAATCAAAGTCAGGACTTTAAAAGCTGACAAACAGCTCTCTGTGGATCTTTATGATCTGGTAAGTCTCAGTCTCTTAAGAAAAATATAAATGACTTCTGAGAGGTGACGTTGAAGATAAACCGCGTGTTCTGAAGGGATTAGGTGTAGAAGCACTGGAGAACTACATTCTCAAGAGACAGCATAAATGTGTGGAGATGTACAATGATATTAATCTCCGTGAAAGTTAGTTTTCTGAAACAGAAGGGGAAATACAGGCTTTCACGTATTTCAGAACTCAATGTACAGCCTCTTGGCTGAATAGGCCAGGGCAACAATGCTCCAGTGAAAGACACAAATTTAAAAGAGTCTCTATGGGGTCTGTGAGAGCAGGACTCACGCACTTACGGTAGAGGTTGTGTACCAATAAACTAACTGAAAGATGAAAACATCCAGTGCCAGCAGCGCACTGGAAGCGCCTAACAGACTGTCACTGCTTAGCAATACAGTGCACTGTAGGGAGTGGGCTGCTTTCCCTTGTGACAGATAGGACAGATATCCCAAAAGCATACCCCATAAAATACATTGACAACACCAGAAAACGTCAAAATCACAGGTACGGTTTCTACGTGTTTCATGTCCACACTGGGGTAAAGTAAACAAAGAAAATCTGTCTAGGACCATCATGGGGGACCTCTGTAGTAACATTTTCACCTTCTTGAGCTGTCAGGAGGCTACCTGCAGCCCATGAGCCTGACCAACACAGTTCCATTTCATTTTTCTCAAGTTCTGGCTGAAGGCAGCTCTAACAACCTCATGAATTCAGGGTAGGTCAGGAGGCATCGGCTCCTTCTAAATCAAAGCTAAGCTAAGAATTCTAGCTTTCTCTATTTTTCCTTCATTTGCTCAATTTGTTTTTGTTGGGGTCTAGACTTTTCCTCTCTAACTATTATGGTCGTTATTAAGGTTTTAAACACTGCTGTGGGTAGGAACTTGTAAATGTTTGCATGTTCCTGTGTGCTCACATAAAGGCCAGAGATGCCTGTTCCCTTGAGACACGGTTCCTGACTGAACCTAAAGATAACCATCTTCCCAGCTAAGTGGCTGGGCATCAAGCTCCACCGACTTCTGTCTCTGAGCACTCATTCTAGACACTGGGGTTATAAGCATGGGTTGTCATGCCTTGCTTCTTTGTCTAGGTGCTGGGGATCTGAACACTGGTCCTCATGCTTGCATGCAAGTCTTGCCACTGAGCCATCTTCCCGTCCTCTGACACATTGTTTAAATAGGACCAGAAAGAACTAAGAAGCAACTCTGTTTGAAAGTGTTGCTTTCGAGAATGTTGGCCTTTGGAAACAGTGTAGAAAAATATTTAGGTTTGTTATCACAAAGCTAGACTAGAATCTCCAGGGCTTTGGGGAACAGAAAAAGCAGCCTGGTGGAGATATCCAAGTCCCATAGGATCCATGTTTTCCCTAACATGAAGTATTTCAAGTCATGAGTCATCTGTGGCTTAGCTAAGACTTTAAATCTTTGCATTTCAATCCCCTGAGTCTTTAATGGAGGATGATCTTTAAAGGGATACATACCATGCCTGGCTCCTGAGTGGTCTCTTTCAGATTAGAGTATCAGTTACCCAGGGCCATCTTTAAATTCTGCATTATTTTTTTTTAAAACCTGCATGCGTGTGTGTGTGTGTGTGTGTGTGTGTGTGTGTGTGTGTGTGTGTTGTGACAACCATGTGGAGATCAAAGGGAAACTCTTGGAGTCAGTTCTTTCCGGCCACTCTGGTTCCCAGTCAACTCTGGTCCATCAGGGTTTCTTCCAAGCTACTATTTATGCTGTCTATCTGTCTGTATATCTGTCTGTCTGTTTATCTGTCTACCTACCTACCTATCTATCTATCTATCATCTACCTACCAATCTACCTATTATCTATCTATCTATCTATCTATCTATCTATCTATGTATCTGTCTATCTGTCTATCTATCTATCTATCTATCTATCTATCTATCTATCTATCTATCCATTGTCAATTTGACACAGCAAGGGTCATCTCAGAAGGGGGAACCTCAGTTGAGAATGCCTCATCAGATTGACCTATAACACATTTTTCTCAATTAACCCTTGATGTAGGTCACTGTGGACAGTTCCACTGCAGGGTTGGTGGTCCTGGGTATCACCTATGTATAAGCCATAGAAAAGCAGACTGAGTAAACCATGAGGAGCAAACTAGTAAACAGCACTCCTCCATGGCTTCTGCTTCAGATCCTGTCCCCAGGTTCCTGCCCTGTTTAAATTTCTGCCTTGGTTTCACTAAATGATGGACTTTAGTTACCAAGGCATATAAGCAAAATAAACCCTTTCCTCCCCAAGTCGCTTTTGGTCTTGGCGTTTGTCCACAGCAGTAGTTCACTGGGATACCACTGAACCTTTAACCAGGCAGAAAAAAAAATCTGTATTATTAAGAAAAAAAATTTTTCAGAATCTATACCTGTCTTCCCAAATCCAACAGTCAATGAACAGAACGTGTGCCTCGTCTCTGGATTCCCTCACTTTGGTGGCTGTACAGCGTCATCTCCAGCTATCCAGAGAAGGGAGCAATGCAGTGTGGTCTTTGAATCATTAGTTCTTTGTTGAACAGTCTCCTTGTCTCCTTCACTTGCCTTAAGCACTCAGGAGGCTGAGGCAGGAGGATTTTGAGTTGGAGGCTAGTCTGGGCTACACAGTATTAACTTCCTGGGATAATGGTCCAGCTGCCCCCCTATCCTTCTTGCCTGGCATTAAACTAATGCAGAAAGAGGTGAAGTTAGCTCAGTCAACGCCAGGTCGCCCAGTAAGAAGCCCGGTAAACAATATCTACAGCATCTAAGGAGTGAGTCAGCCAAAAGAAATGAACACTCAGGAATAAAAACCTGACAGCCCTTTATTATGCTCGATTTCCATGTTTTTACATGTCGATTAAAATATATATCTGAAAGAAAATACTCAGTTAGGTGAGGCCATTTTTATTTCAATCCACAATTCAGAAAACAATTATAGTCACAACACAGATCTTTCAAATATGTTTAAGATCGTGCTTTTAAAGTGAGAATTTACCATCTCTTTCAATGTGAATGTATTATAAGCAAGTTTTAATTTTAGGAAATAGTTTTGAGGGACTGGAGAAATGGCTCAACATTTAAGAGCAGTTAAGAGTTAGCTGCTCTTCCAGCTGACCTGGGTTTATTACCAGCACACCCATGGCAGTTCACAACCATCTGGGATTTCAGTTCCGAAGGATTTAACACCCTCTTCTGGAACCTTCTTAGGCACTAGGCACATAGTTGGTGCACAGACATACATATAGGGAAAAAACATTAAATAAGAAAAATTTTAAATATCATTAAAAAGAAATAGTTTTTTTTTTCACCGCCTAAAAAGAAAAGAGCAACTAGAAAAATCACCAACGATGAAGACAAGGAGGGCTTTCCTGACCTCTTTTATAAAATTAATTTTGGAGTTTTGTACAAATCTTTATTAAATATTCATAAAATCACAAGGTAGTAAGCAATGTATATCAATGTTTATATATATTTAACTGGACCATTTTAGTAAGAATCTGTCACCAATTTATGATGAAAAAATCTAGAAAGAACAATAGGGAAAGTCTTCAGAGAAAATTACAATCATTTCTAATCCAAAGTCACATCATGTTCAGGTCAGTTGGACCAGGTGAATATTTCACAGCTAGTCAGTTCCCACATCTCCATCAGCTCTGAAACACCGTTATCATTTATGCAGAAGAGCAGTGAGCTTGCAGATGAAGAGAGGACAGGGAGTGAAAGGTTATTTTCAATATGTCGTACTGCCTGACAATGATGACGTACGTGAATAATGGCCACTTGTGTGTAGGATCTCGCAGTCTTTGGGCAAGACTTGATTTTACATCCAGTATTTGTTGGGGTTTTGTTGTTGTTTCTTTCTTATTTATGTTTCTCATACATTACATTCCTATGAAGGTTTCTCCTCTCCTCCCAGTCCCTCCATTTTACCTTCCCTCTTCCCCAAATCCACTCCTCCTCCCATTCCCTTCAGAAAAAAGCAGTTTTCCCAGGGACATCAATCAAACACAGCATAACAAGTTACAACAAGACTAGGCACAGATCCTCATGTCAACACTGGATGAGGCAACCCAGTATGGGGTTTGGGGTCCCAAAAGCAAGCAAAAGAGTCAAATACAGTCCCTGCTCCCACTGTTAGGAATCCCAAAAGAGCATCAAGCTACACAACCTCAACATATATGCAATGGACCTAGGTCAGACCTATACAAGCTTCCTGATCCTCAGTTCAGTCTCTGTGAACCCCTATGACCCCCATTAGTTGATTCTGTAGGTTTTCTTGTGGTGTCCCTGACCCTGCTAGCTCCTACAATCCTTTCTTGACTTCTTCTGCAGGACTGCCAAATCTCCACCCAATGTTTGGCTGTGGGTCTTTGCATTTCTCTTACACACAGTATTTGTAATTCAGAAATTAAATATGGGGGGGGGGCCTGGGAATGTAGCTCAGACAGTATCATGCTTTCCCACCATCCTTAAATCCCTTAGTTCAATCCCCAACCCCACATAATCCAGGGGACACGACAGTACTCACCTATATGAAGTACTGTGTACTCAGTAGTACTACTCAGTAGTAGTTCTCAGCGTATGAAGACAAGAGGGTTAGAAGTTCAAGGTCACCTTCAACTACAAGAGGTAGAGACCAGCCTGCTGGTTACATGAAACCCTGCTTAAAAACTAAAATAAAAATGGGAATTAACAAGTTAGTGATGAATTTGAGGCATAACAAAAGGTTTCCTAGATGTAATTTCCAATTCACGGGCACTGGTGAAGTTTAAGAAATACTCTGATTTAGAATTTCTGCAGTTTATCTCAAGGCAGAATTCCCCCGCGTCCCCAGAGTTTAACCCATGTCACCAGTGATTAAGGTAGTATCGAATGCACCTGACCACGTAGTTAACAGTTTCGTTTTTTTCAACACTCCAGGATTTCTCCACTTGTCACAGAATTGTACAAATAAATTAATATCTCTAATCTAAAGTTCCCCCCCAAAAAAAATGCCTTCAGATTTTTTCAAGTAAAAACCCAAGGGAACTAGACAGGTAGTAAATTATTGTACCTCAAAGACTGCAAAAATCAGTAAACTTTCCCTGTAACATTTAGTGCTGGTTAAAAGTCAAAAATAATTTGCATGGCGTTTTGGCTCCACCCAGTGGCCGGTAATGGTTGCACAACCCAGCTGACGCCAGAGAATCCATCAGAACCACTCTGCACCAACAGGCACTGTTTCAGAGTATTCAAAAAATTTCAGAGGTGCAAACCTGCTTAAGAGTAGGAAACTAGCGCTTAAGAGACTGACTGCTCTTCCAGAGGTTCTGAGTTCAACTCTCAGCAACGACATGGTGGCTCACAACCATCTATAATAGGATCCGATACACTCTTCTGATGTGCCTGTAGACAGCTGCAGTATAATCACATAAATGAAATTTTTAAAAAAATCTTAAAAGAAAAGGAGGAGGAAGAGGAGGAAGAGGAAACTAAATCACTTCTGCAGTTATGGCAGCCTGTATGTAGTGGAAACCTGGGTCCTCACTACATTACGTAGAACCCAATGACCGGCGGTTCCACTGTATATTGAGCAACAAGGACACCTGAGGTTAGACCCTGAGCATCCTGCTGTCTCCGTGTTTTTTACAGCTGATGTCCACGAAATTTCTGGAAAATGTTACTGTCTTTGCAACGTTAAGTTCAACGAAGGTTGAAAACGAAGAAAAAAAATCTTTTTATTCTGCCTGGCTCGCAGCTGTATCCTAACCTCCAGGGGCTCTTCCGTATTACGTTCTCAATGCATGTTTACTGAGTTAATGAAGAAATGGGATTCCTTCAAAATCACCTTAGAGACGTGCTTTTCACTGTGTTCACTAAGGCCATTGAAAATCCAGTAAGGAAATAAACGCTCCCCAATATACACATATATTATGCAAATGCTTTTAACAGGCCTTGTTTGTCTTGTTTGCTCTGCATCTCTGATGGGGGCTCTAGCAGTGGTGTTTAAGGAGCACACAAACAAGCTCAGCTCTGACAAGAACTTTATGACCAAGTGCATTACTGGAAAACAGAGTCCATCCCGCTGTGCGGCTTCCCCCACTTCCCTTCAGCTATTATATTTTTTAGATTCTAGTCTAAGGAGACCAGAGCTGGGTTAGTTGAGAGTGAAGATAAAATCATGAGGGGGAGGGAAGACCAAATCAGTTCTATCCAAACTCTGGGAGGAGCCTAGAACATAAGAGAAACGCTGGCCAGCTGCTCGGAGAGCCACACGTCCCCTGCCACCCTGTCACCTTCCTTCATCCCAGTATGTGCCCAATGTGATCACAATGAGCTGTTTCTAGGAAAGAGTGAGGTTGATCAAGCCCAGTGTCAAGTTGAGAACATCTGGAGTCCAGCCCCCCACGCCCCAGACACTTCTTAATTCTTTTATTTAGGATTTTTTTTTTTTTTTTTGAGACAAGGTCTCACTCTGTAGCCCACTTTAGCCTGGAACTCATTATATAAGCCAGGCCTGATTAAACTCATAGCAATTCTCCTGCCTTGACCTACTAAGTGCTGGGCTGCAGGCAGAAGTCATGTTTGTGTATATTTAAACCATCTCTGGGTCTGTTACGACACATAATGTAAACACCTGTAAATGGTTTTCATTCTGGTACGATTTAGGATAACGATGAGATCTTTAAAAATCTGCCTGTGTTCGGCGCAGAAATAACTTGGTTCTGAGTGTGTGATGGATCATCTTCATTGCCAGCTCAACTGGACTTAGAATCACGTGGGAGGCTAGTGTGGCACAGACTCTGGGTGTGGGGGAATTTCCAGACAGAATTAACACAAGTGGGGAAGACCCATCCCAAAGGTGAGCAGCACCACAGCATGGACTAGGGACCCAGGCGGAATAAAGGGGGACGGGAGAAAGTCAGCGCAAGACCTCTCTGCTTCCGGTTTGTTCCCCACACGGAGCCACATGTCCCTGCCACCATAACTTTCTGCCTGAGCACAGGGGGTCTACTGAGTGTGGGCTGCATACTCACACCTATGAACAAAAACAACACATCCTTCCTCTCTTTAAAACAAATGGCGTTATTTGTTTTTACTTTATATATATGAGTGTTTTGCCTGTGTGTGAATAGGAGCACTGTGTCTGAGACTGGTGCCCACAGAGGTCGCAAGAGGAGAAAAGTAACTTACTTACTCGTGCCTCAGTCACAATCAAGTTTCAATGACATACCCCAATGGGCTGGTTTTGTGTGTCAACTTGACACAAGCTGAAGTGATCACAGAAAAAGGAGCCTCCCTTGAAGAAATTCCTTCATAAGATTCAGCTGTTAGGCATTTTCTCAATTACTGATCAAGAATAGGAGGGCTCATTATAGGTGGTGCCATCCCTGGGCTGGTAGTCCTGGATTCTAGTCTATAAGAAAGTAAGCTGAGCAAGCTAGGGGAAACAAGCCAGTAAGTATCATCCCTTCATGGCTTCTACATCAGCTCCTGCTTCCTGACCTGCTTGAGTTCCAGTCCTGACTTCCTTTGGTGATGAACAGCAATGTGGAATAAACCCTTTCCTCCTCAACTTGCTTCTTGGTCATGATGTTTGTGCAGGAATAGAACCCCTGACTAAGACAGTCACATACATTTAAAACAGTATGTGCAGGACAATATGCAAAGTATAGTACACGCAAATGATATGTGCAGTGTAGAATATGCAATTTTTCATGTGTGTGACTAAATCCTTTCCAAATTATTTTTCAAGGAAGAAAGAAATAAAAAAAAAGCATTCTTTATATTAAAATGAATTTCCTAAGCTATAAAGTCAGCTTCATGTACCTAACTATCGAAAGTTATAAACAGGCCAGCTTTTGTGCAAAATATTGTACTATTATGGCATTAATTATACTATAAAATCAATGAATAAATTACTGCTGTATAAGAAAAAAAATTCTGCTAATCATTATTTCTGGATCTATCTGGCTCTATAGTGCAAAACTCATGTGTGTTCAAACCATGTGGAGTTCTTGCTTCTTTTATCAAGTAAAGTAAAATCTGTTTCATTCAGTGCAGCCAGAGATTTCTAAGCAGCTCACTATACCCCTTAGCTGCATAAAATTCTCCAGCGACTGTACAGTGTTTGAGGATAAGAGTCTAACTACTAGGTACAACCTCCAAGGCCTGCAAGATGTTTTGAGGATAAAAGTCAAATTCCTGAACACACCCTTAAAAGCCTACAAGATTTAATAGCAATCTCAGGCTCCTTTGTAGCCGTATTGCAGGTCTTTGATGTTAAGGCTGAGCCTCCCAAACTGCTCCTATTGGCTTGGGTACGATCACCAGAAATATTTTTCTCCCTGGCCTACATGTCATTCCTCACTCCCTGGTTTAGCTGCCTCTCTCCTGAAGACTTGTGTTCCACATCACTGTCTTACAACATTCTCTGCCTCTTCACAGCACGTAGGAACGTTAACATATGGTGAGCCTGGGAAAGGCTGTCCAGGGCTCCTACCCATGCGAAGAGCAGACACAAACATCTGCTGCTGCAGACCAGCATCTGACTGATACATAAGTATCCACTCAATGTTTGTTTTATAAATGGACGAACTTTTTATTTGAATTCTCTTGTTTACTCTCAAGTTGTAACTCAAGTGGTACCCACACTGGGCAAGACCTGGACCACATTGCAGGTCTTTGATGTTAAGGCTGGGCCTCCGAAATCAATAAGTATTGGTTACTTACTATATGCCAAACAACATTTCAGGTCAATGTCTGGCCAGCAATCTTAGGATTGCTCATGAAAATGGGCACTGATGTTACCCACTTTTGAAATATTACTACATAATTCCTACAGACAGGAGGAACTGTTGTGTTTTATAAAAAGATATGGAGAGAAGGAATATGTTTGGTGTGGGTTCAGTAAGGTGTGGGAGAAGGGAGTGCTTCCGTGGGCCCATGCTGAGGCATCCCTTCCCCCTGAGGGACCAGCCACAGGACAGTATAGTATTTAATAGAGTTTATTCAGGGCTTGGGGATAGGGAGTTGAGAGGGTAGTAGAGACAAAGAAAGGCAGAGAGAGAGAGAGAGAGAGAGAGAGAGAGAGAGAGAGAGAGAGAGGAGAGAGGGGAGAGAGGGGAGAGGGGAGAGGGG
>JANHMN010000001.1:29213913-29231571 GCA_030674055.1 Rhabdomys pumilio
GCTTTGCTGTCCACAATGCTGACCAGAAAAATGAAGGTAACCTCCAGAAAACTATGAAGGTGCCAAATGCTTCAAGATTTAAGGAAATTGCAAACAGTTACCAAAAGAAGATACAGGGCTCGGGATGAAGAATAGGAGTACCTCAAGATTTTCATAGTGAGCATCGAGGCCAAAGAATGCGATTGATGACTATCCTGTGTGCGTGGATGCTTCTTTGAAGGTAGACTGTGGTGACCATATAATGAGTTATGTCTGCATGTTGAAGCAAACCCAGTCTAGTGGGTCTGACACACAACCAACCTAACAACAGTACTAATGTTGACCTGTCTTGAGACTGAGCCCATGTCACACAAGACTCATTCAAAGAGTAAAACTAGACAGAGCTCACTCAGTTCAGCGGATACTTAAAACCAACATCAAGTACACTGACTCCTAAAACAATTAAATATGGGGAAGCAGGGTAGCTCAGTGGGTCAAAGGTCTTGTCTCTGCCGAGCCTGACAACCCAAGCGCACACACACACACACACACACACACACAATAAATAACAAAATTAACATTAAATTGGAATTATCTCATTATTAAACAAAAGAACTAAAGACAAAGGTTTGTATACCTGTGCCATGGTAACGTTATTTACATAGTGGAAAGTTGAAAATACAAACATTCATCATAAAATGACAACCATAAAAATATGATATGTGACATATCTATAACTATCTTGTACTATAAGCATACAATGGAATGTTATGTAGCCTTAAGAAGGAATAAATTCTGGCTGATGCTACAGCATTGGTAGACCTTACAGACATGATGCCACGGCAACTGAGCCAGTCACAGAAGGAAGAATGTTATATGAATACATGTTTAAGATCAGTATCTATAATTGTCAAAGTCAGACGTAGGAAGCAGAATTGTATTCCAGAGTCTGAAAGAGAGGAGATGAGGAGTTCATACCCACTGGGTGCAGAGTCTCTATTCATAAAAGAAGGGCGTTCGGGAGCATTGAATGGCTTCACACCACTGATTGTGCTTGCTACTGAAATCTGTGAGCTTAACACGGTTAAAATGATGCATTCTGTGACGTGCACATTTAACCAAGCTTGTAAAACTCCTATAAATTAGATATATGTAAGTTATATAAAACTTGTAAAAATCCAGAGAATCAAAATGTTTTCATGATTTCCAAATCCCAATAGGACTATTAACATGATGAGGAAAATCCCAAAGGATTTCATAAGGCGTGTGTGTTTCTAACATCCTTAGCAACAACAAAAACCAGGAAGTAGAGGCTGCAACAAAATCAGATTAAGAGGGATCTTAAAATTCTAACGTTTTACTAACAAAGGGAAAAAGGCAGAAGCAGAATACCCACTGAGGAATAAAACAATGTCTTCCAACTTCACAGAACACAAAACACAAAAGCTCTTACTCATCAGTAAACAAGCCTTGACCCTTAGCTAGCACTCACCGGTTTTCTAAATGTCTCATCCTCCCTAAGGAAAACCCAGCAGAGCCCTAAATTTAGACCTATTTCAGAAACCAAAGCAGGTCACACTTGATGCCCACTGAAGAGCTAGAAATGGCACAAGGCCATAGCATGTTAACAGTTGGCACATAAAACGGGTGCGGAGAATATCAAGACAACCAGATATCTCTATCTACTGAAAAATGATGTCCAGCTGCAGCAAACACGATTGTCACTGGTTTGTGCTTTGATTTCTTTCCTCCTCATCCACATGGGTTACTTATTCCATCAAGGTTTGTTTTGTGTATAGATGTGCACACATCTGTGTGGGGGCTGGTATGTAAGCCTGTAGCATGTGCATGGGGAGGCCTGATGTTATTCCCCTGACCTAATTTATCTTCTTTTTCTTGGAGACATGACCTGTCACTGGCATGTAGGTCCCCGAATAGGCTATGCTATGAATAAGAATCCTTGTCTTCTCCTCCCAAGTGCCGAGATTACGTGCCCACGTTATCACACCCAAAGTTTTACATGGGTTCTAGGGACTGAATTCATGCTTGCTTAGCAAGCTCTCTACTGACAGTGAACTTTCCCATCCTTGATCAAGAACTTAATGCCTGGAAATTCAACCTGACTTGAAGTTATTCATGTGCACTTTTTTCTCTGCATACTGTTCAGTCAACATTCGTTAAGAGTTTCCATGGTGCACACAGAGTATAGGATGTCTTCAGTATATAAATGTCAATGTTTCTTTTATTTTTGTCCATGTGAATGGTCTCATTCACATTTCACATTCCACAATAAGGCTAACTACTTTGTTGCCCCCCAAAAAACAATAAAAATCAATCAAACAAACAAATAAATAACTCACAGTACTCCGTGGAATGGTCCCAACTTGATTGATATATGAGAAGGACTATAATCCCTTAACTAACAAAAAGAGCATGTTTTCCTCTCAGGGACACTTGACTTCATTTATGTGGGTGTTTCCTCCTTCCCCAAATGGTTATTATCCCTATGATCCAAACAAAGGGATGAATCATCTGCTCAAAGGCATGTATTTGCTTTTGAAACATGTATTTGAAATCTGGTGACTCACAACTGTTGCTTTTCCTTTGACTTTTTGTCTACTCAGAGTCTCCCGAGTGTGCTCTCCATGTCCCTCTCTTGTCCCTTCCCTTTGAGGGAAATGCCATTCCTCAAACACTGCTCTTCTCATGAGCAACTGTTTGTCCTGAAAGTTCACACTACTATGAAACCTCCTCAGAAATGCTGCTTTCCCATCTGTCAGTGCTAGCCACCCACCCTTGTGTGATAGGTGGGTTTTGACGCCGACATTTATGGTTCCTCTTCCACCACATGACAATTACTCTATACTCAGAGAAAATGGAAACTTAATCTCCAATGCCTGCCTGTCCTTCTCCTGTCAAGAAGAGGTGTGTGTGTGTGTGTGTGTGTGTGTGTGTGTGTGTGTGTGTGTTTTGTTTCTGTATTGTTGGTACCTAAAACAGTGCCAGGGGTAATAGATAATCGGTTCACTCTTATCAAGTACTGATAATTTGCACTGTGAAAGGTATTTTTTTAACTACAGTAGAAAAGTTGGGATGTAAACCTAGCTCGGTATCCAAAGCCCCTATTTCCCTTCCAACAGGCTGTCTGTGTACCACTTTTCCAAGCTTCTATTTTTTATTCCTTCCTCCCAATTTCATGTCCAGGTTTCATCTCCCAACCATGTATAGTAGTAAAATATACCAATCTAAGCCCTAGCTCCTATAGATAACCTCTTGTCAAGATTCTCCTACTTATTTCTTGTCTGTAGCCTACATTCAGAAGATCCAACAGGGCCCCTGACTGAAAAGACCTGGATACCTGAGTCTCCAGGGGGAGAAGATGGGAACACTCGGGTGAAAACACTGCATGAGCAAGAATTGTTTTGTATCAGTGTCAAGCTGCTGAAATTCTAAAACTTTTTATTCAATAGCTAGCCAAGTCTGATAAACACACTACCCAAGTGATAATTTTCATAACGTTTTTATGATTCTTAAAAACTTACATGTATGTTGCAGTAAATCTCCAACCCAAAAAGGACCAGCCAAAGAAAACACAACTCAGTAATTATGAGTATATTCTGCACGCCTAGACTGGGCAAATTCACCACTTCACTACTCTATTCCCCAGCTATGAGACCCTTATAACTTGAGGGCTTTCCGGACCCTGCGTCTGTCCTTCTACCTCCTGCTTCCCAATTGTCCTCTCCTTCGTCGTCTTCCTCCTCCATTGTCTTCCTTCAGTCCCCCTCTCTGCTCTCTTCCACCAACCTTTATTTCTCCACCTCCCTTCTTCTGCCCAATCACTGGCTCCAGCCTCTATTTTACAAATTAAGATGGGCAGAAGGTTCACCAGAATTCACCTGTGTAATAACTCACTCCTCCTTTGCAGCCCTTCACAGGAAAGGGAAATTAGTATCAAAAATACAAGGCCGGGGCTATCCACAACACATGTACAATGCATATTGTGTTTTATAAAAAAGAAAAAGAAGCCAGGGATATGTTTGGTGGAGGCATGGTATGGTGTGGGCCCATGCTGAGGCATCCCTTCCCACTAAGGGAGCAGCCACATATTATAGAATAGAAGATAGGATAGGATAGGATAGGATAGGATAGGATAGGATAGGATAGGATAGGATAGGATAGGATAGAACAGAATAGGTATAGTATAGAATAGAGTTTATTTAGGGCATGGAAGGGAGTTGAAGGCTAGGAGAGAGAGAGAGAGGTAGAGAGAGAGAGAGAGAGAGAGAGAGAGAGAGAGAGAGAGGAAAATAGAAGCTGTCCATAAACACATGGAAGGAGAGAGGGAGAGGAATGGGGAAAGAAGGAACAGAGGGTAAGAGAGCAAGAGAAAAGAATGAAGAGGGGGCGAGCAGCCCCTTTTATAGTGAGTCAGGCACACCTGGCTGTTGCCAGGTAACTGTGGGGTGGAGCCTAGTAGGAATGCCAACAGTGCGGATAATATAGAAGTAAAAAGTTATAAAGAAGAAACTAAACTTTCTTACTGAGAATTTAAGGGCTGTCGTTTGCTGCTGGCTTCCAGTACACCTGTGGAAGAATGCAGGAGGAATAAACACATAGAAATATTGCCTGAAAGATTTTTTTAAAAAATGAGTTTTTTTGATCTTTAGTGAACGATTTCACTGTAAAGTGATTGTCCCCAGGACGTGGCATGAGCAGCAGAAGAATGGCAGGATAAAAGAGCCCATATAGTGACTAGGGTTTTGATATTCCCTGAACAGTAAAAGAGAACAAGAAAAAGGAAAGGGGTTGTGAGTTAAAAAACAAACAAACAAACAAAAAAAAACCCTCTATCTCAGTAAAAGGCTCTAATCTGGGAGATCAGTGCCAGGAAGAAGTGGGCAGCTCCTGGGAGCTCCCAAGAGACAGGTAAGAATACAACTGTCTAAACTCTGTCATGCTTATGTCTCTTTCTCTCACGTGCTTGCCTACTCCTGTTCCACGGATTGGTCAGAATGGGATGTTCACTTTTTTCTTCAGGGAAAGCCTTGTCCACTCACTGCTGTCCACACAGAAATGGCAGCTCTCTTCTTCCATCACTCCTAGTCTGAATGTCTTGTCCCTGTGGAGCCACCCCACATTCTACAGAGGAAGTTCTCAACACTGTCAGGAGTGGGGTGATGGCAAGGACCTGCATCTTCCCCAGAATCTCAGTACCTTCTCCCTTCCTGCTTCCCACTTCAGCTTCTAGAATTGGGCAGGCTTTTGGCTTCATCCTACTCACTATCAAAATCTTTCTGTTTTACTTGTTATCTGTGAAGATGTTTGTCTTGTTTATAATTTTACCAAGTCCTCCCACATATCTTCTTATAACAATGACGTATCACTACTATTAGCTTGAAGAAGAGAGAATATGTCATAGCCTAGATTCACCAGGTTCTCCTGACCAAAAGTCCCCTCTGCTTCACCTTTCTCCTTCTGTGTGCCTACTGGCCTCCCCTTCACCAAGCACACTGACATGGGGAGGGAGTCCTTCCCTAGAGGTCACAGAGCAAAAGCATGTTCTGGGCAGATACTACAAAAGATATCTCTACATTCTTAAGAAAAATTCCTGGAAGTGAAATTTCTGTCTCAGAGCCATGGACACTATTTTGCCTCTGTTATATACAACATATACAATAATAATATATATTATAAGATTATCCTATAGCATTATTAAGGCAGGATGTCAGGAACTGTGGTTAAAACTGGCATTTATTCAGCATTACCTCTGATGAGTGAGAACGTTGGATTCCCTTTCGTTCCCATCATGGTCATACTTCAGGGAAATGGTTGTCTTTCTGTTCCTCTACATCTTTATTCCTCCTTCAAGGACTATATACACCTAACATCACCTCCGTTGTTTGTTTGATTTTTTGGGAGAATATGCCTTTTGACTTTTCAAAAAAAATTAAATTATTAAATCTTTGAGTACCATGTATTTTGATCATATTCACCGCCAACTCTTTCTCCCTAACTCTTCCCAGACCACCCTAACACCCTCAACTCTGTGTCTTCTTCTTCCTCCTCCTCCCCTCCTCCTCCCCCTCCTCCTCCTCTTCCTCCCCCTCCCCCTCTTCCTCCTCTTCCTCCTCCTCCCCTCCTCCTCCTCCTCTTCCTCCTCCTCCTCCCCTCTTCCTCCTCCTCCTCCTCTTCCTCCTCCTCCTCCTCCCCCTCCTCCTCCTCTTCTTCTTCCTCCCTTCCTCCTCCTCTTCCTCCTCTTCCTCCTCCTCCCCCTCCTCCTCCTCTTCCTCCTCCTCCCCTCCTCCTCCCCCTCCTCCTCCTCTTCCTCCTCCTCCCCTCCTCTTCCTCCTCTTGCTCCTCCTCCTCCCCCTCTTCCTCCCCTCCTCCTCCTCCTCCTCTTCCCCCTCTTCCTCCTCTTCCTCCTCCTCCTCCTCTTCATAACCCATCAAGTCTAGTTTGTACTACCAGTACTAGTATACTTTCCACTGTGAAGCCATCAATTGAAGCATGATGTACCAACCATCAATACCCTTGAAGAAAACTGACTTTTCCTCCCCGAGAAGCTGTCAACTATCCATAGTTCCTCAGTTAGGGGGTAGGGGCTCCTGAACTCCTTCACACTCTGCGCTAGAGTGCTGACTAGCTTGATCATAGTATGCAGGTCATGTTCAAGCTGCTGTGACTTCACAAGGGCAGCAGCTCTATCAGGTCCAAAGGATTTGTTTTGGTTTCTGCCATCGCCTTTGTGCTCTGTCTCTTACGACACTTTTGCTTCCTCTTCTGTGATGGTCCCAGATCCTTCAGGGATGTGATACGGATGTCTCATTGTAGCTGAGTGCTCTACTGAGACATAGTCTCTACACTTTGTTCAGTTTTGAGTTCCTGAATTAATCACTATTACTGCACAAGGAAACTTCTCTGATGAGGTCTGGAAGCTACTCTGATCTATAGATATACAAATACACATTTAGAGGGAATGTTTGGTACTAAGTCCATTTAGCAGAATAATAATACTGAGTTCATCCTGGGGGCCTATCAGCCTCCCAAACCTGGGTTCTTGGCCAGAACCAGGCATATGTTTCCTCCTGTGGAGCCAGACGTAAATTCAACTAAGAAAGGGGGCTGGTTAGCCATATTTACATGCCACTATTACCCTCATGGGAATATATCCTGCCGCAGCAGTCATAACTGTAGTTCATGGCACTCAAAGTTGAGTAAGACGTTTGATGACTGTTTTCTCATAGCAACCTACATAGCACTGTTTAGAGGTATGAAAATTATCTAGAAGGAAGCATCCTACTACTCAATACAACTTGATTTCTACATGTCCCAGACCAATGTGGTGTCAGCTGCAGTAGGGTCTTACCATCAAGTTTTGCTGCTCAACCAAGATCGGTGGCAATACCCTGTATGGTTGAGGGTGGGGAGGGAGCAGAATCTCCATCTCCTGGACAACCCTTATCTACAACTCAAGAGGAAGTACCCCACACCTAGCACTTGGGTTTCACTCGGCAACCTATGGCTTCTGGGAGAAACATAATCCCTGTATAGGGTAACTCCAATTAAACTCTTTTATATAAAGATAGATAGATGATATAGAGATAGATAGATAGATAGATAGATAGATAGATAGATAGATAGATAGATAGACAAATAGATCTAAGGGGCCTATACAATTGTAAATTTACATATGGAGTTTTTCAAACATTACTGTTTGTTATCCCTGCTCCTGTGCCACACCCTCCCATTTCTCTTCCCTTACCCACACCTCTTCATATCATTTATGTTATAAAATTCCCCTCAGTTAAGATTTTTCTTCCCAACCAGTCCCCACATGTGGTCCCCTTAAATTTGTCTAAATTCTGCACGGACTCCAAATGAAACTTACAAATCTAAAGATTGTGTGATTGAATTCTTGAGTGATATTTACCTCTCTAAGTCTGTTACCTCACTCGATACACTGCTTTCTAGCTCCATCCATTTACCTGTAAATTTCATGGTTTAATTTTTCTTTACGTCTAAATACATTCCATTACATGGAGATACCACACTTCCATTACCCATTTATCAGTCCATAGCTGTCTATGCAGGTTCCTTGCTTTAGCTATTGTGAACACAGTAACTATGAATATGGATGAGCATGTGTCTCTGTAGCAAGAAATAGAGTCCTTGGGAATACGCCCAGGAATGGCATTGCTTGGTGATAAGGTAGCTCTATTTCTAGTTTCCTGAGGAACTATCACACTGATTTCCATAGTGGTTGCACCAGTTTGCCTTCCCACCAATAGTGCATGACAGTTTCCGGTTCCTCTCATCCTCATCAGCATTTGTTACCTTTTGCTGTCTTATTTTTAGTCATCCTTACTGGGGTAAGATAAAAATCTCAAAATAAGTTTAATTTTCACAGGAATTACAATTTTAAAGAAAGAGTGCTAGGAATACAGATTGTCTCGTTGAATATTGTCAAAGCATTTGAGTAGATATGAGGAAACCTTGACCCTTACCTTGTAATAGTAACTAATACAAGCTTTTCAGTGAAAATTTGAGATGTCTACAGTCAGAAGCAACTTTCCCCCATCTGAAATGTTGTGCTTTGGAATTTTGTTCTGTCACAATTCATTCTTGTCATTCTGTGATCTACTGAGAATCATGACTTCACATTATCCTTAGGAGTACAGAGTTTCCTCTAATATTAAAACATCCCATCCTGAAGGAAGTTCCTTGAGCAGGAAGGTAAACAAATGGCTTCAGTAAGTCCCTGAAACTGACCAGATTCACAAGCTCCACCACCACCAGAATAAGCAATGTTCTGAGGGAGCTGAAAGTCTCCCTCAGATGTAGCAAAGCCAAGTTGCAAATAAGACTCTCAGACAAGCTGAGCTGCAAAGAATAATCTGAGACCAGACCAGCTGCCTGGCAAAAGCAAAAACCATCTGGGCTGCCTGGAAGTGATGTAGACAAATTTAGATAGCTGGAAATGACACTCCAACCTCATGAGCTGCCTATGGGCTGTGAATTGTGCTCCAAGTTATTAGCCTTGCAAGCTGTCACCCATGCTGGGGTGGGCTTCAGTGGTGCAGCTCTCTTTGAGTCATCTTTGCTCCTCTAAGGAACCCCGCACCCACATTCCTGTAAGTAACTTCAATAAAACTCAATGTTCACCATATTGAACTTTAGGGGTGTCTCTACTTTAGTCTATCATGTGGTGATTATACATGTATGTTACATATCCCCAAAAGTTTCATCACACAACATACAGATGTGATCAAGAGGTAGTTGATTTATCTTTTAATCACAGAGAATGGCTTTGAAGTAGATAATATTAGAGAGAAATAATTCCTTCCTCACTTACTCACTTCCTTTACATGTTCATGACTGTCCAATGTTATAACTGATGTTCCTTTTCCATTCAGTCCAAAAGGAAATGGGGCTATTTATTTGATTGCCACAGTTATGAAAAAACCACTGGGCGTGTTGGTCCTATAATAAATGGTGGGATAAAACTGAAGCAGTATTCCTAGCAATGATTCAGAAAAATAATAATAATCTGGTAATTCATGACACAGTTGGATGGCAAAACAAAAGAAAAGTATTCATTATTCTAGCTGAACAGTAATGATTACTACTGAGAGGAGAGAAGATTTGAATTTGAGAAGGTCAGAAACAGTCTAGGGATGAAAAAAAGAAGAGAAGCTAGACATTCATATTTGCCTCTGTGGTGCTTTGTATATGCTTGGCCCAGGGGGTGGCACTATTAGGAGGTGTAGCTCTATTGTAGTAGGTGTGGCCTTGTTGAGGTAGGTGTGGCCTTGTTGAGGTAGATGTGGCCTTGTTGAGGTAGGTGTGGCCTTGTTGAGGTAAGTGTGCAACTGTGGGTGTGGGCTTTAAGACCCTCATCCTAGCTGCCTGGAACTGAGTCTTCCACTAGCTGTATTCAGATGAAGATGTAGAACTCTCAGCTCTGCCTGCACCATGCCTGCCTGGATGCTGCCATGCTGTTGCCTTGACAATAATGGACTGAACCTCTGAACCTATAAGCCAGCCCCAATTAAATGACGTCCTTATAAGAGTTCCCATGGTCTTAGTGTCTGTTCAAAGCAGTAAAACTCTAACTAAGACAGTCTCCAACATGATAATGGCTTCAAAATAAGTTTCATTAAAAAAAAAAATCTTCTCACCTCTTATGAAAGGTAATATTGCCAATTTGACAGGATATAGAATCATGTAGGAGGCAGGCCTTTGGACATACCTATAGAGCCTATCTAGATTCCATTCATTGAGATGGGAAGAGCAACCCTAACATTCAGGTCTTGGTCCTGAAATGTTAAAAAGGAGACCGATAGCTGAGAACCAGTAAACCAACATTCTCTACTTCCTAACTGTGAAAGCCACATAACCATCCGCCTCAAGCTGGTTATCCTGCTGTCTGAACATCCCTGTCATGGTGGGCTGGGCCTTCGGACTGTGAACTAACATTCAAGCTTTTCCCTTAAGCTGCATTTGTTAAAGTAATTTATCACAGCAATCGAAAAGCAACTCAGATCCCTCTGCTGCCTGCTTGTGTGTGAATGTATTTTCATGTCGACTTTGTAAGTTTCTCTGGGGTAGGCATTATGTGTTTCTTGCATCACACACTAGATATTTAGTCATTGGTGTGGACTATAAAACAATTCTCATCATTTTTGCTAGTATTGTGTCTTCTTCCAATACGTATCTATTCTTCCTTGACAGAATTATATTGTTGGCGTTGTTATAAGAGTCAAAGGGAAGTTGAGTTCAATATGGAAGTGGTGTAGGATGAAGAATTCATAGTAATTATGTTGCCGTCTACTGCAAACTATAGGAAAATACTTAACACACTTTCCTGTTAATGTTTCTTTTTTTTAAAGATTTATTTATTTATGTATATAAGTACACTGTCACTGTCTCCAGACCCACCAGAAGAGGATATTGGATCCCATTACAGATGGTTGTGAGCCACCATGTGGTTGCCGGGAATTGAACTCAGGACCTCTGGAAGAGCAGCCCGTGCTCTTAACCACTGAACTAGCTAGCTCTCCTTCCTCACTCCGTTAATGTTTCTTAAGGTGATAAGTCGAGTGCTTTTTGTCCATAGGTCTCCAGACTATCTGAGTTAAAAAGACAAAAAAGAAACAAGAAGACTCAATGAAGCAGTGCTTAACTTGTTGGAAAGCAAAATTCACAAGAAAAAAGTGGAAGACCACATTCTAACGCATCCTTTTACTCTTAGGAGGCTGGTATAGTCTATGGCCAGGAAATTCAGAGGAGATTGTAGTTTGATGAAAGGTTCAGTAAGTAAAGGAGATGCTACTCTCAAGCATATCCTTTAAATTTGGGGGTGTGGCCCCAACTGAGAACAAATGACTGTGCAAAGCAGAAAGCAACTGGCAGGGCCATTAAGACAACACTGACCAATCAACACGGAAGCCAACACCCTGGACTTGCTTCCTATAAAGGTCTGAGTGCGCTGGCCCAGCCTCTGTCCTGTCGACTAATGCAGCTGATGCAGGCTTTCCCCTTCCGCTGGCATCTTGAATGCCTACAGTTCATACAACAGTAGTTCTGAAGAGCTAATGGACAGGAGAAGGCTCGCTAAACTCTTTGCTTTATCGATCGCAGGCTGCGCGCTCCCTCCCACTCCCCAAAGATTCTGACTCTGATTCAGACCACGGAATGTACTCCATCTTATCAGATGTCGGAGACTAAACAGTCGCCGGCCAAGTTGCTGGTTGGATGGGAGAGATTCTCATCCAGTAGATCTGGGAAGGGACTCTTTCAGGGATCTTATGTTATACATGGTTCTGATGGGGAAAAAAGCCTATGGACCATGCTGGGGAAAACACTTTACAGTTCCAAGGTTTCCAAGGTCACAAATAGCTAGACCCCAAGATATGAACCTGAGACCAGAATGTGGACTCTAATTGAGAGTTAATGTCACGGATTAACCTTGTACACAAAGAGGAAATTGAGATGAGAGTGAAAAAAATGATCCCCAAAGAGAAGATGGTATTTGGTCTGGGATTTAAAAGATAAGAAGGCATTTTCCAGCTAAAGGGACATGAAGAGAAAGATCAAAGAAAACAGAAAGTGTGTGGAGTAGAAAGGCAGGCACAGAGATTGGAGCTCTAGGGACCACTTCAGCCACCTATGGTAGTGTCTGTGCTCAGAAAAACAGTTAAACCCGTAGATTGGGACTTCTCGGGTGCACAATTTGTACCATACACCCAAAGCATGTATTAAAATGCAGCCATCAGGGCTTTATGACCCCTGCTAAGTCAAATTCTATTAAGAGAAAGGTGAATATCTGGAAACTTAACACAGGCCTGTAGGCTCTAGGCAAGACTGTCACTATGGAATCCACTGAGGACTCAGACAGTTCAGAGGATCTTTTCCCCAAGTCGATATCATGAAAGGCCCATCCAGGGAAGGAAAATACAGTCAAGACAAAGATTCATGCTCAAAAATATGTCAATGTCATTAAGACTTCCGTGGAGAAAGAGGCAAGTTACAGGACTGAGTTATGTAGCTAAGAAGGACTGAAAAATCAGAAGACAGATCTTCAGAAAGCAGTGGCTGGACATAAGGACAAAATACACAGAGAAAGGCGCTTCTGTGATCTGAGAGGGTCCCCTGTGAGATCAAGCTGAGAGGCTTAGCAGCCTGGATCAGCAAAGAATGAGCACATATCTGGTTCAAGCAACAAGAGAAAAGACAAACTGAGCAATAAATCAAGAAACATTTAGTTTGAATTGAAACATGACATGTCAGTTGAAGCTACAAGAGCAGATGTCATTGCTTGAGGGGACAGAGCAGAGGAGGAGTACCAAGACATCAAGACTGTTACACCCTCTCTGCTCCCTTTGTCTCGCATACAGGACTGTTCTTTAACATGCCAGTAGGTGGCGCTATAGCTTTGAAAATAATAAAACAGTGACCCAAATGGACCTAATGATGTTAAGGCCTCTCCAACAACCTACACTGATCTGAACAATGGACACCTGCTAACTCGGATCAGGAAAAGGTCACCAGGCCTCAACCCTACACAACAAACTACAGGTAACTAAGGAATGTTGGGAGCAGAAGAAATAGTCTTCCCCTGAGAAGAACACACAAACTGGTTGTCTAATGTCAAATGGTCAGACCTAAAAACACACATACAAGTAACTTAGACTGAGCGGGTTGTATTTTTGTATTTTGGAACATATACATATGTTAACAACTAATGAAAAAACAGGCCATGGATTTGAAAGAGAGCAAAAAGAAGTATACAGGAAGATTTTAAGGGAGGGAAAGGGAAGGCCGAAATGTCGTAATTATATTAGTCTCAATAGTTTTTCAAATAAGCTTGTGATAAGAAACAAATAAAGTGATAAAGCCAAGGTGGGGCCCCAGGTCAGTGTGTGAAAGCTTACTTACTGTGTGAGGCTCATATTACTCAAAACCTGACAGTTTAGTTTTAGCGTACCAACGTATTGCACAATCAAACCGGAAATGTTACAAGAGCAGGTCACATGACCGTCAAGCTCACGGAGAAAGAACTCTGATCTGTAAAACTTCTGGCCTCCTGGCATTTGCTCGCATCTGCTAGTTTCCAAACATGAGGGTGAACAAGGGATGTTTGTCTTTCTAAGTCAGATGCTGCGCAGTTAGGGAAGACAGCAGAATCAGAGAACAGTAAGAGGAGGTGACGAGTGGGGAGAGGCATTATTTGTGTGGATAAAAACTCATGATTCAACTTACTTTTTATCATCAATATATGCTAATTTTAAGATAAGAGGAAAATTTGCTTTCTACCAGAGAAATTAAGAAAAAATAACACTTCTTCCCTGATTCATTAGTTGGTGGATAAGGTGGATTCAGAGTCCATTTGTTTCTGAAAATTTTTGCTCAGAAACTTAGAGCCTAGGGCTGCAGAGCAGACGTACCCCAGGGCACCGACACCGACATAGGCAGTTAGAAGAACTGGCCTGAGGGAAGGAGCACTCCCATTTTTACATCTTAGAGAGGGATGGATGGGAAAGGAGAGCTGCCGCCTGCTTTCTTCTGATCCAATTCTGAAAAAGAAAGTTTGTGGTTGCAGGGCTTGGTAGTCTAGGGTTTTAAGGGTCTATGCGATACAAAGACAGCAACTTCAAGTTAATCCCAAGATTGAGAGAGTTTGAGATTCTTGGGTGTTTCTGGAAAGTAAGGAGAAATATTTTTAGATCGTTCTAAGAGCCATAGTGCAGGATAAAACAACCCTGGATGTCTGGCAGCTGGAGTTAAGTTCAGAGATCACGTTTAGACTCAAGAGTAGTAGCCTCTCTTCCATCAAGTGATGCCTTTGAACCTCATCTCTACTCAAAGCTACTTAAGTTATCCCCGTGGTGTGTTTGTTCGTTCCCTACACTTTGGCTGCAAGCTCTTAATGGGAAATATTTTTTATTAAATTTTCCCTTATTATTTCACATACTAAAATAATAATTCAATTTAAAAAAAAAAAAAACCTCTCTACTGTCAAACAAAAATGTCTCTCATTACAAACTGAAATGACAGCATCTGCTTCTTTTGCATAATTTGTTCATTGTAAGCCCAGTTTTCTTTTGGTATATATTTCACTAAGCTCGGCAGGATGTAACATTTAAAGCTACGGAGAGTTCTAAGGAGTGGAAACAGTGTCTAAGGAGTGGAAACAGTGTATTAGAGTTGCTTGATAACCATGAGTTAAGGTCAAGTCGAGTTGTACACAAATTCTAAACTGAGTACTGTTTATACTCAAAGGCCTTTGGCACTGAACTGTCTACAGAGAGGAAAATTTCCCAGAATGATTTCGTTAATCCTTCAGTGAAGAAGGGAGGCCTTGAACCACTGTTTATTCTATCGCTACTTGCTTAGGGGTGATTTTGAGAGCATTTATGTAAGCTTAAGGGACCGTGAGAAAAGGAACTTGGAAGCTGGGACCCAGTTCCTATACTTCCAGATGCCTGAGAGGAAATGCCTCAGATTTGCCTTTATGGGGGTCCTTTGTCATAACCAGATTTGGGAAATGGCGTGGGGTGGAGTTCTTTGCACACCGAAAACAGGTGGCATAGGGCTTTTTATGCAGTTCCACACGATGCTTGAACAGGTGGCCCGGCACATGGATGCCTGCCTTCCTTCCCTCCGCTGCACCTTTCAGTGGAGCTCTTGAGTCCTCATCAAGAGAGGCCACACAGGGGTGAGGACCAAAGCCTCAGAGAGCTCAGATCAGGCCAGACTCTGACTTCTTTAGCCCTCAGTTTTATTATCTATAAAACAGAGAGCATGACAGTAATTCCTACATTATGAATGTCTAACACGGATTAAATAAGATATCCATACACCTCACAGCACCTAGTGCAGAGTGAGTTTAAATTTAAAGTTATGTTTAAAGTTAAATATTAGCCATACTATTTATGATTCCAGGAAATGGCACTCTCAGGAGAAGAAGCCTGTTAAGCCATGTAGATGCTTTGTGTGCACACTTAAGAAAGAAACCTGTGTACATGCACGTGTACACACACACACACTACATAGAACAACCTGGGGCCAAGAAGTAGGCATGTATGGTTATGCCAAAAAAAAAAAAAAAAGTTTTTGAATTGTTGCAGTTTTGTGTCCACGAGCATGAAAGGGAGGTCAGCAGCCATTTCCTGTGGCATCTGGGAAATGGTTCAATGTGCAGATAAAAACAGTCAAATAAAAATAATGGAGAAATCAGCAAATCTTCCTGCTTGAGACCTTACAGATCTACCTACTTCATTCTATTGTCTCCATGCCAAATCCTGACTCCCCTAACCAGATAGGACGCTTGCCCTGTGAACTGGCCTTTCCCAGCTGTGGTCCTAACAAGCAGCCTTGTGTAAACTGACATTTTTTTTTTAACTTCTGGTCCTAAGCAGCAAGGTACGTCATTCTACCAATGCTGAACATGTCTATTTCCACTTCAGAATTTTGCGACAATCAGGAAGGAAGACAGCCTTTCCATCTCTCTATTTGAACATGTGTTCTTCCTTCCACAGACCATTTCTTAGTCCGAGGTGCATTATTTAATGTATCATTTAATGTGTTCCTATCAACATTTGCATGATTGAAAATCCTTGTGAAGAACAGGTGTAAGTGTGGTGTCACAAGTATCCTACTGTATGTAAGCTGTTTCCAATCAAATCAAAATCAAAGAACTCCATCCCCACAAGCTCATTTCTGTTTGTTTGTTTTTTTTGTTTTGTTTTGTTTTGTTTTTTCAGTAGCAGGGAACGGTTCATTTCACGTGTGCCCTTTCAAGAGGCTCCCAGTGATGAACAGAATCGCATACAGAAGGAAGCCTGCTCTACAACTGCCATCCAGTGCATGTGCTACCAGGCTACTGGGAGACTCTCACAAATCCCTTACCCGGAGCCTCTGCTTTTATGCCTGTTAATTTATGCTGCACGCCACCTACACTGAAGTTGCCCAGGTATCCTTCTCTAAATTATTCATCCTCTCAGTATCTATACCCCAATGATGTCGGCCATAGACAACAGGATAAAAAAAAAAATCTTCAGAAATGCCATGAACATTTCAATATAATCAAACAAATGGTTTGCTTTGTTCATGATTCAAAAAGTATCTATTTATTGAAGCTGCATGGGCTCCCAGCCTTTGATGGGCTGAAGCAAGAGGACCGTAAACTCAAGGCCAGCCTGAGCGACCCAGTGAAACCTCATCGGGGACATGAGTGTGTGGGGACACTAAACACCTCTAAGCCTCCAGCCCTCACCTTGGATTTGCTTATATGTTGTCTTCCCTGGTGAGCTTGGGGGTTTAATGGAAGGACTCAGACACGAGGAACCTGAACATGCCATCCCAAATTACAGTGAGCAAGAAATAGAAACGTGTATTTTATTAAAGAAGCCAAGGCTGCCTCTCTCAGACTAGAGATAATTTGATGAGTAAAGACTTCATAGGGGTCAGCAAGGTGAAATGGGATTGTTCTAACAGAACGAGATGCAGCAGGACCGGAAGAGAGCTTGCCACATAAGGAACTGACACTATCCAACACTGGGAGAGCGAAGGGGAAAGCATGTAAGACAAGCCCGATATCATACTTATTGTATTTAATTGTTTGTTTGTTTGTTTGTTTGTTTGTCTGATTAGTCAAAGTCTCTCTATGTAGCTCTGGCTGTCCTGGAGCTCCCTAGACCTGGCTAAATCTAAACGCACAGAGATCCATCTGCCTCTGCCTCCTAAGGGCTGAGATTAAAGGTGTTTGCCATGACATCTGGCCTGAATTTAACTTTTTAAAGCCAGGATATCTACTTTTAACAGTGTAATGCTATGCAAGGGCTGGACATGGGCCCCCTACATACTTTTGGCAGATGTGCAGTTTGGTCTTCATGTGGGGCCCCTGACAATCAGAGCAGGGGCTGTCTCTATCTAACTCTGTTGCCTGCCACTGGATCCCTTTCCCCGACCTGGACTGCCTGATTGGGCCTCAGCATTAAAGGATGTGCTTGGTCCTGCTGGGACAAAATGTCTCAGGGTGAAGTGGTACCCAAGGTGAGCTTCCCTGTCTCTGAGGAGAAGGGGAAGGAGTAATGGAGAAGGGATTTGTAAGGGCTGGACTGGGAGGAGAGGAAGAAGGAGGACTGTGGTCGGGCTGTAAAGAGAATAAAAAAT
>JANHMN010000001.1:29231581-29270059 GCA_030674055.1 Rhabdomys pumilio
CCTAATTCCTGAATTACCTTTAGCCATAGGGTCTTCTCAAGTGAGTCCTGGGTAATAAGCCAGACAAGCCATTGTCTACAACCCATACACATTCCTGATTAACACAATCCTTCATCACAATAAAATGCATCCTTTATCCCCCTGATAATGGGCAAGAAGACTCCTTAGTGGTGGTCATGGTGTTTTATATCAGACTGCCCCTGACTGATAACAGTTCTTTGCTCATCCTAGCTTGATGCCTGGCTTGGCGACTGTGCTGGTTTGAATATGCTCGGCCTCGGGAATGGCGCTATTAGAAGATGTGGCTTTGTTGGTGTAGGTGTGTCATTGTGAGTACGGGCTATAACACCCTCATCCTAGCTGCCTGGAGGCCAGTCTTCCACTAGAAGCCTTCAGATGTAGAACTCTCAGCTCTGCCTGCACCATGCCTGCCTAAATGCTACCATGCACCCACCTTGATGATAACGGACTGAACCTGTAAGCCAGCCCCAATTAAATGTTGTCCCTTATAAAAACTTGCATTGGTCATGGTGTCTGTTCACAGCAGTAAGACCCTAACTGAGACAATGACCAAAGGTGTTTTATGCCTAGCACACACCAAAATCACATCAAATTCAGGTAGTGCAGCGTGGAAGGCAGAAGACCTGTGGACCACCATGCCACCCACAGACCTGCTCTCTAGTGCTTGGCACAGGTGGACCATAGATACATGCTTGCCACTGCACCAGGCAGCATGGATGGAGGATGTCCTCCTGGGGCTCATTAACCATGTGGTCGGCCTGCAGCGGGAGCCACCACAGTGTGTAGTAGTCAGCTGAGAGAGAAAGAGAAGTGGGGCACCTTGAGCATTATGAAGAAAGACGGAACCGGAGACTCAAGGGTGGAGACGTGTAGCCTTCTGTGAGTGGCTAGCCCTGCCACCTGGGGTCCATGGTGTGGTCGCAGCCTACTGCTGCTAACGGCCATTTCTGAGTCCATAGCTACACAGTGGCAGAGGTAAGTGTCCATGTCCGTGGCTAATATTACCACTAGAGAACATGGGGATATCCCCGGTTGGGGTAACTACCGGGACCACCTGAATGTTCAGGAGCTGTGGAGAGCTGATTCTGGCCCGCACTGGGAACAGCACTCTGAAAATCTGGCCCCATCTTTCACCACCTGCACCTCACCCAGGCAGCACAGTGGTGCTGGACCCGATGGTGGAGGTGTGGGTGAGCCAGCCCAAGGGCGTGATGGGAGAGCTGACCCTGCCACTCGTCTGCCATGGGGTGGCACAGGCATAAAGGTGATGCCCTCTTTGCCCTTTGCCACCTCCAGCAAAGAGAAAGCTGCCCACTGGGTCCTGGAACTCGGGACAGCTAGTCCTGCTCCTCACGGACTGCAGCACTCAGTAGGGCGGGCCCGGAACCTCACCTGGACAGCACAGCAGAGCCGGCCCTGGTAGTAGGGGCATAGGGCAAGAACAGGGAAGAGTTGGCCTCGCCACTCGTCTGCCATGAGGTGGCATGGGTGCAGGGGTTATACCTTTGCCCTCGCCACCTGCGACACTCAGGAGAGCAGGCCACGCATCTCACTGGTCAGCATAGTAGGGCTGGCCCCGGTCAAGGGATGCAAGTGAGCCAGCCCCGAGGGCAAGAGAGCAGGAGTGCTGACCCTGCCTCCTGCTGATGGGTAGCCTAGCCAGAGCAGTGCTGGAGAGCTCGCTCTGGTATTGTGGTGTGGATAATGGAGAACGGGTGGGCTGACCAGCTCTGCTACCACCTAGGCCTAGATCCAGGGCTCTGAGATAGCCTACTCCAAAGCCTATACTATCTGCTAATGGTTGGGATGAGTAAAGGGGCCAGTCCTGCTGTTTCAGATCCGCAGGATCTCCATGACACAGCATCGTCAAGATGAGTCCCCATGAGGATCCAATATTGACGGTGACACAGAAGCCAGAGATCTTGAACCAGACCGATGATTCATTGCAATGACCATTTGCAGGTGAAGATGTGTGGACAGAGGGACACACTGGGGGACAGACACACTGGGACACACTACGGGTGGCACAATGAGATGTTGTCTATGCTTTGTTTTGTTGTTTGTTTATATATTTTTATGGGGGGAGTTGTAAAGGTGAAAGGCAGATATGAGGGAAATGAGCAAGACTGGGGTCCGTGACGTGAAACTCACAAAGAACCAATAAAAAGTTTTTTAAAATGCTTATTTTAAGCTTTTAATTTGTGGGATGATTTCTTACAATGCAAGAATAAATATAACACCAGAAGTCTGGCAAACGTTGATTAGTGTGGCTAATTTCTAAAATTTACAAGCTCCAACCATCTCCTATCTTACAAGCCCAGTTTCCCCTCATTTGTCTATTGTGATTTAATTCAGTCCCCCACCAAATTCATGCAAGCCTAGGACTCTGGTCCTCAGAACGGCCATCTTCGATAACAAGTTCTTTACAGAGCTCAAGTAAAAACTCAGGGAAAGACTTTTTTCCATGCGGTTAGCCCAGTGACATTTTCATCCAAACCTGTGTTTAGGTCAGCTTCTGAAACACAGTTGTTTTCAGTACAGTAAATCTAAATTAAGCGCTTATACTTAAATAAATAATGGAAAGGTTAACGGAAGTTCCCTGTGCCTGGCCCGAAGTACAACTAGATTATGGTTATTTCAAAGTCACTCAGCTTCCTGATAGTCTCCTTAACAATGCAGTTTCAGAATTCCTGAGAAGCTACATTTGGACATTCTGACCATGTCACAGTAACAATTACAACAAAAGAGGTCTTGAATTTGAGAGGGGGTGGACCTGGGAGGGGCTGAAGGGGAGAGAAGGAGGGGTGGGAGTTGTGTAAATGTATTGCTTAAGTGTTAAATTATCAAATAATGAAATAAGAATAAAATAGGAAACATTTTCTAAGATCCTATAGCTGGATGAAAGCTTTATTCTGCCCCTGATGAGCTTCAACTGAGATACTTGCCAGGGAGCTCAAGCCTTAGGATGTGTGTGCAGCCTTGGGAATCCAAAAGCAGAAAGCCTGCAAGTACAGAAGAGCCTCAGGTCAGCTCAGGGACGGCTCCGCATCACAGCTCTTCCTTTACTCTGGAGTTGGGAATTTTCCCACCTGTGGTTCCTGATTCTCAGAATCAGGCTACAGTCAGGGCTGAGGGAAAGGGCTGGTCAAGGAACCTTCAACCAGGGGATTTTTGACTGAGTGCTTTCACATCTTATCCCAGCATAAAATTATGGTAAAGACCAAAATTTTAGATGAAATTAAAGAGAAACCATAACAAAACAACAACAAAAAAAAGCAAAAACATTTGAGGGGGAGGGTCTTTTTTTTAATTGTCAAGGTAGGAAACTCTGTATAAACATAACCGAGACCACAGAACCCAGGACACTAGGAAGTCAACTTTATAAAGCAGTAGTTCTCAACCTGTGGGTTGTGACCCCTTAGGGAGTCAAATGACCCTTTCATAGGGGTCACATATCAAACATCCTGCAATCCTGCATACCACGACAATTCATAACCATAGCAAAATTACAGTTATGAAGCAGCAATGAAAAATGAAAATCCTTTTTTTTTTTTTTGGTTGGAGGGCTCAAAACAACATGAGAAGCATGTTACAGGGTCGCAGCACTAGGAACACTGAGAGCCACTGCTATACAGTTTATACCCTTCAATGACAGTGCACAAAGAAGGAAGAAAACAAAGCCATTAACAACAGGACATGAATAGGCCATTCACTAAATGAGTATAATCTACGGATGATCAAAAAAAAAAAAGGTGCTTGCTTACATTTTAATTTTAAAAAGGGAAATCACAAGGACATAAAGAATGAAACCAGCTTCTTCACGGAGGGACAGCCTGAGGTTAACCGGTAGTTTTCCCAGTAGTCACACAAGGTCTCAGATATCAAAATACCTGATGCTTCAATTGCAGTAAATTTGGACATTTAAAAAGAAATAGTGACCAAGTCACTAAAAGTCTCAGAGCTCAAAATGTCCAGTGTGTTAACTCAGAAATACGGGGATGGTGAAGGATTCCCCATAAGAAAGCGCAGGCTTCCCAGGGTTTGTAGACGCTGTGGTAAGGGATACCACTGGACAAGTGAGTACAGGTCCAGAAGGGACATGCAAGGTAATCTTGTACCATACACAAGAGGCTTTGGGGCCCTAGCAAAAAGTACAAGTCCTTTCAGAAGAGTCACAAGGTTATTAAAAAAAAAAAAAAAAAAAAACTGATCCAGAAAGCATTTAGTTCATCGACTAAGAAAGCAACAAGTCTCAAATAATTTTACATTGGTATGGATTATTATATAATGATAGAAATTTAAGTTTATTTTGTTACAACATAATGTATATATGTTTCAACTCTTGTTTAGTGTATTGTATATATGAAACTCATTTTTAAAACGTAGTGTAAAGTTCTAGTCTTATGAAAGCCACTATCGCAAACTGTTTAGGATAATTAGAAATTCAAGTTAGTAATTAGTCACCTATAAATAATCTTATTCATAGACTTATTAGGTACTAGTTTAGTGAATTAGTTTAGGTACAGAAATAAGCTTTACTTAGCTTTTTGTATATGTTTTCAAAGTTAAGCCGATAGTAAATAGCTAGAAACAAGCAACATTGGTCTATTCGAATATATGATAGATAGATAGATAGATAGATAGATAGATAGATAGATAGATAGTCTTCAAACACTTCAGAGGTCTGCAGAATGTGGCATTTAAAGATGTTTTAACAATAAAAGACTTCTCTGGCAGAGAGACACATCAGCGCCTGGAAGCACCCCCAATCTACCTCAAAGAAGACAGTGGGCATTGGTGAGCCTCCACCTGTAGTTTGCTTCAAATGTGGCAAATCTAGTCGCTAGGCAAAAAACTACCCTTGCCTTTACTGATGAGAGCAGGCTGTCCAAACTGTGAACAAACAGGACGTTGGAAATTCTACTGCCCAGTCTGCAGAGAGAAGGTGGGTCGGTCCTTCAAAATTCCTGCTTCACAAGTGAGGCTGTCAGATATTCTTGGCCTACAGGCTAAAGACTGGATGCCACAACGACACAGAGACTCTGGGTGGCCACTGAGGCAGCCAGCATCCTCTGTCACTTCTCTACTTTTGGAAGCTGCTGGCTCCCTACTTACTCAGGCAATATTTATTTTGCTCAGGTCTCTGATGGGGTTGAAGACTAGATAGTTGTAGTTTCACAGTTTTCCTTATTAAAGACTAAAGACATAAAAGCTTAAGCTGTTTAGGATCTAAGAAAATGCTATAAGTTAAAAGGATGTTTTAAAAGTGCTCAGTGCAAGTTGTGGTAAGAAAGTGATTTAAGGACAAACCTTTGAACTTCCCAGGATAGGTTAGATGGGAGAGTACTTTGTCCAAGGTTGCCAATACTTATGGACTGACATTCTAAATATAATTCTTACTTGATAGTTCTCATCATTGTTCTTATTTGTATATAATTTATTAATGTTATAGAAAAGGCCATTTTTGGACTAAAAGGGGAAACGCACTGAGACTTTTTGGTTTCATTAAAAACACAGTTATATGTTTTTCTTTTAATCCCAGGTGTGGGGTATGGGGCTACTTCAAATTGTCCACAGCCATTAACTATGATTGTCTCATGCTCTGGGGGGGGGGGGGGGGGGGGGGGGGGGGGGGGGGGGGGGCATGACCTTTGCCAGCTGCAGATAGTTTTATTCTGGGAGCTCTGGAGAGAGAATAAATGCCATCACCCCAAGAGGAGAACTTGGAGGTGGGGGTTGAGGGCAAGGGGAGTCTGCAAAGAAGAAGAAAAAGACAGCTGCACCCCCTGCTGCTCCTGGTTGCTGTTGCTGCAGTTTGTTCCTGAGCAAAGGGAGAAGGTGGATACCCTGATGACAAAGACTAGACTGGCCCCAAGGAACTCTATATCTAATCAGCAGGAAGTGGGCCGCCTTTCCCTCCTAACCTTTCTCTCCTACCCTGTGTTAGAGGCTTAGAAGGAATTAGGGTCAAAAGGGACTGGAAGGGAGACAGAGATGTAAGAACATGATAAATCAGCTAAGAAAAAGATGTAACAACAAAAAAGCCCATAATCAACTTATTAGCACTTCTTTTAAACATTTGCTAGAACACCAGGTTGATAGGAGCTGAGGGAAAAAAAAAATGGGCCTTTTGTTCAAGGTTAATGAAACATTGTTTCACATTTTCTTTAAAAATTGTATTGAGACTACTAGTTTATGCTGAAATCAAAAGAAATTCCAGAGGTATTTCAGTTTAATATGAAAGAGGGTTTTTAAAAAAATTAGAAAAAAAAAAAATGGGAGAGGGCTGGAGAGACGGCTCAGCAGTTAAGAGAACCGTCTGCTCTTCCAGAGATCCTGAGTTCAGTTCCCAGCAAACCACATGGTGGCTCACAACCATCTGTAATAAGATCTGATGCCCTCTTCTGGTGTGTCTGAAGACAGTGACAATGTACTCACATACATAAAATAAATAAATCTAAAAAAAAAAAAGATGGGAGGATATCTTTTTAAATTAAAATAGCACAAAAAACGTTTAAGACTCAAAAGCCAAAAAAAAGACTCAAAAGCCAGCAACTACAACAGAAACTTTTTAGATTGTGAGCTGAGTTAAAATCCATAATCACTCTTCATCAAAAGGCTGCAGCAAGAGAGCAGATAGGCCATGGTAGGGCAAGGGAGGATAACCAGAGTGCAAGCATCTGTTTAACCTGTAGTCAGCCACCACCTCTGGACGCAACAGGGAAACTGCACAGCAGTTGTGAGAGCACCTGCGAAGCCTGTCCAAGCCCAAGATAGACCAAATCCCAGAAGGGAAAGAGGAGTTGGGCACACACTTCCATCCACACAAAGCTGTTGGCAACTGTTAGAGGCTGAGAGGAGAGAAATTTTTCTTTTAAGCCAACCACCTCTCCAGTAGAAGAACATCCAAGAACATTTGGATGGAACGAAATTGGACTAACCCGTGTAATCAATCTCTTGGACATTGTCAGTTCCTTTCTTTTCTTATAACATAAAAAAAAAGTGTATGTACTCCAATGGTATAGGAATCATGAGTAATTTATAAAATTAAAATCTTTAAATGGCAACATTCGATGAAGAATGAGTGCCAGGCTTTCTCCTAGTAGTCATTCAGTTTAAGGTGTCAGATCGGTACTTACAGTCCCATCTCATTTCTTCCATACACCGTGGGATACCAACTAGGATATCAGGCATCTGTGCTCAAGCTCTGTTTACCACCAGACTCTTGGGAAGATTGGAGGACACTGGAGATGAGTTCAGAAGTGAGTCATAAGCTTATTCTTGGGAAGTTGGCAATGCTTACACGTCTCCTAACTTCCTCTTCACTTATAGCCGCTAATGTCTACAGACAATCTCCAGCCTGCTTCTACGTGCTTCAGTGATGGGTTTGTGTGCTCCTCTTCTGCATCCCACCTGCCTGACTGCGCATGCTCCATCCCCAGGCTCTCAGACACAAGTCACAGTGCTGGCCTGGGCTCCTTGGTTTCTTCCACAATATCTTCTAGACACAAGATCTCATTGCAGACTGGATGTCCCCATAACATTCTGGAAAAGTCACCCACTCACTACCTTTCCCGGCTCTTTTCCAAGACCTGCCCCTTCGTCGAAAAAATCCCCAAACAGAATTTTTGAAAAGCGAACACACTTAAGAAACCAGAGCCCAGATCACCTGAAGCATATCACCAGTGCACCTCATGGGGAAGTTCACTTGAAACCTGGATTAGATCCCCTCAGAACCTTTTCCTCACAATTTGGTATTTTCAGTTTATCTCCAGGGCCACAACAGCTGTCATTCTTACAAGAGGTGGGGTCACAGTGTGAATCTATGAGAGAAGCCTGCAGTCCTGATCCTATGACTCACCATTTGATCTTTAATACTTTTATTTACCCCTTTATTCTTGTCTTTATAGATGGATGGATGGATGGACGGATGGACGGATGGACAGAGGGATAGATAGATGATAGAGAGATACAGATACAAATTCAGATGCAGATATAGAACCATAGGCTGACCCAGAACTAGCTCCCTAGCTCTGGGTATTTTGCAATATTCATGTCTCTGCTTCCTGAGTACTAAGATTATAGGCTTGGGCCTCCATGCCTGGGCATAATTGCTTAACCTTTCTGAACCTCATTTACTCTATATGCAAAAGCATATTGAGACATTCTAATTTTTTTTTTTAATTTTCAGGGAAAAATAAGTTAAGCCTTGCTGAGAAAATACAAGCTAAAAGAGGAGGGGCATAGACTCCCATCAGGCATCACAGTTGACAGGTTTCTACTTCTGTCTCCTGAAATCCCATAGCAATGGGGGAAGGAGGGCAGGAAGAATGGAAAAAATGATATATAGGAAGATCAGATAAAATTTGATATGTAAATTTACATATGTTTGGGTAAATACAATGAGGTGTTATTTTAGCAGAAAAAAAAAAGAAGACATGATATTTTCAGGAAAGTCAATGGATCTGGAAGTCACTATGTTAAGCAAAATAAGCCATAAAGACAAATATCACATGCTTTTTTTCTCTGACATGTGAAGCCAAGGTTTAAATTTATCTGTGTGTTATGTGTGAGGAGTGGACCAGGAACTAGAAAGGGGGTCAGGAGAGGGAAAGAAGAGATGTTAAGGGCTATTAAGCATAAAGAGAAGGCAACCAAGTATGTGTGGCATGAATCAAACATGGGGATGTCTAGGGGAAGGGAAGGAATCTGCTAGAGAAAGAAAGGTGTGTGTGTGTGTGTGTGTGTGTGAGAGAGAGAGAGAGAGAGAGAGAGAGAGAGAGAGAGAGAGAGACTGGAGGCGTAGAGGATAATAAGAGCATAAATACAGTGACACACATATATGAAAATGCCATAATTAAAGCCCACCACCTCATATGCTTACTTAGAAATTTAATTTTTATAGAAAAAAAATGACAACAGTTGAAGAGAAACATCTAAATAAATTTAGTAGGAAAGAAGATGAAGGAGGAATAATTAAGGAACAATACATCAGTGTCCCCTGAGAGGTGCTATACAGAACCAAATTTTCTGTCTAGAGGCCCCAGGCCAGGTTATATCCACAGGAGTGTCCACAGTAAGATGAGGTGAGGCTCAAGTTGAAATCAGGACCAGGACTGTGCTGTGAAGCAGTCAGAAGTCCAGGCTCCCTCCTCCCATTACCTTACCCATCAAGGACCAGAAATGGACTCAGAGAATCACCAGTCTTCGCAGCCACAGCAGAGAGTAGGGGATGAGGTGTGGATGGAAGGAAGTCTGGGTGTGCTGAGAGCCCTAACTCGGAACTGTGTTTTCCACTCCGCCCTCAGAAGAGCAACCTGACAGAAATGTTGTCAACATCTAGAAGCATCTGCAAGGAGATCCAAGCAAACGTGGCACGTGACAGCTATGACAGAATTATTAAGTACGAAAGAAATACTACTCTGACAGGTGGCGTGGGGAACAGAGAGGCTCTACAGAGCCAAATATCTCTGCAGAGTCACAGTAAGGCACATTCTGATGGTTGACTTGGCCAGAAACGAATCTGTCTATGTTCTGCAGTGAGGAACGTACCAGGACAGAGCATATTCCAAGTGCAACCAATCATTTGGCTTTGTAAGTCCCCACCCCTATAAGGTGGAAAGGAAACTAACCGGGACTGCACTCTTCAAAACTCTTGGTTCTACAGTTTTGGGGGTTTCTTTTTTTTGGGGGGGTGCAGAGGGAAGTCTTAAGTTCTGTTCCAACATGTGTTCAGGATTTGGAAGGCAGAAGTGAGAAAAAGGTTTGCAGCTGTGGCTGTGGCTGTGGCCGTGGCTGCCGGCAATCAAGGTGTTAGATTGGTAAGAATGTTTGTAGGGTGTGGTCTTGTACATTCCAATGTCTATTATGAACCCCTGGGCTGGGCGTGGAACATTGCAGGGCTAGGAGCAGCACTGTGACCTCTGTGCCACATTACTGTGGTGCCGCCAAACACACAGAGTTCTCAAGTGTCTTTACCCTTGTTCAAATATTGCCCTCCTGCACTGCTCACAACCGTTTGCTCTTCACCTACTTCTCCCTGTTTAGTCCCTAGAGTGGATATAATACCATGGATTGAACGTGTAGTAAAAAATAATAAATAAATAAATAAATAAATAAATAAATAAATAAAATAAAACAACCCAATTCTCAACTGATGTTGAGAAATAGAAGAATGAGCTCATTATTTAGAAACCTAGAATGATCCAGGATATGAGTTAGCAGAGAGCAGTTGGCCGGTTTAGAAATCGGCCCCTGGTGAGTGTGGCTAGTGATAGGTTATTTCTCCATCAGTGAAATGAGCAAATCAAGCCAGATTAGATTATATTAAATGCAGGTTTATTGGGGAACTGCTCTCAAGCAGGTGAGTTCACTGACCCCAAGGAAGGAAACCAGGGAAGTCACCATGGAGACTGGAGGGGGCAAAAAAAGGGGGTGTGTCATGCCCACAGCAGAGAGACAGAGACAGAGACAGAGACAAAGACAGAGAGAGAAAGGAAGAGACCAAAATGTCTGGATTATACTGGGAAGAGCCTCTGGGAGAAGGGTAGCCCAGCCCTTCAGGACGCAGTAGCGTTTGTAATCCCAGCATGCTACTGCAAAATAGGAGACAGAGAAAGGTAGAACCTCAGAGACATGTGAGCCAGGTAGCCTGATGTATAACAAAGAGGCATTGTCACACACCAGGAGGAAGGCAAGGCCTGATGCTGGAGGCTGTTCTCTGACCTACACATGTCTACCATGGCACACACACACACACACACACACACACACACACACACACACACACACAGAGAGAGAGAGAGAGAGAGAGACAGAGACAGAGACAGAGACAGAGAGAGAGAGAGAGAGAGAGAGAAGGAGGAGGAGGAGGAGGAAGAAGAAGAAGAAGAAGAAGAAGAAGAAGAAGAAGAAGAAGAAGAAGAAGAAGAAGAAGAAGAAGAAGAGGAGGAGGAGGAGGAGGAGGAGGAGAAAGAGGAGGAGGAAGAGGAGGAGGAAGAGGAAGAAGAAGAAGAGAGGAGAGAGGAGAAATAGAAGTGTGTGTGTGAGAGAGAGAAAGCGGGAGACAGAAGTGTGTGTGAGAGAAAGAGAGAGAATAAAAGTACAGACAACACACATCTTAAAGACAGAGCTGACCACCTGACCAGAATAAGACTAAGCTACAGACCCTTTCCCCTGCCCTGCCCCCTTCTACCTGTGTAATCTGCTGGCTGGAGATGGGAGGTATAACAGATTTTCAGAAGGTTAATCCACTGTCTTCTCTTATCTCTGGCTCTCTGAATAAAGCAGCTTTGACATTCAATTCCTACCTCTTTTTATCATCTTCTAAAGGAACAAGGCAAATTCCAGTTACGGCATGTTTGTGGGAGAGGAAAGATACAAATCATACTTTCTTATAGAGAAGCATGGAGGCCACTCCACACTTATTCAGACTCATCTGTGGCCCTCCAGCATACAGAGAGTCCGGGAAACTTCAGTATGGCACTAGTCAGCAACAGTGCACTGTCGGAATAGAATTGTCATTTGAATGTGGACTGTCACCCATGGATTCGTGTTTGAACTCCCGGACCCAGCTGGTGATACTGTTTTAGAAGGCTATGGAACTTTTAGGCGTTGGTGCCTCAGTGCAGGGAGTGGAGTGGGTCTGTGGGCACGGATTTTACAACCTGACTCCACTTCATCTGAGCTCTGCTTTCTGTTCTGCCAGGGTGTGAGCAGATGAGGAGGCCAGCTGGACTCCTGCCAGCTTTAAGACACCTGTCATCACTTGAGGTAGACCCTGTCTCCTTAGACTGTGAAGCACAGGGAACCCTTCCTCCCTCAACTTTTTGACAGATATTCAGTTACAGCCGTAAGTGCACTTTTCCAGTTGTTGATGCCAACACAAACTGTGAGGAGAGAGGCCTGAACTCAAGTTGCATAAAGAACGACCAGTTCCCGGTTCTGAGAACAATTGAAAAACTGAAGGTAATGCCACAAGGAAATTACAACGTGCCATGTCTGAAAATATTATGAAAAGAAAAATAACCAAACCTTTGGATAGAGTGCATGTGTAAAATTAGGCAAAGAAACCCCAAACTACCCTGGAAAAAAAGTCCTTACTGTGTGCATGGTGGAGGGGGTGGGGATCAGAAGCAGACGGTGTAGCCTGGAGCAGACTCACCCAGCCTCGTTCTTCTCAGGCCCCACTTCTATAAGGAGGTGCTCCTGGGCCCTCCAGAAGAATGACTCCAACACCCTGCTCGCCCCCTCAGTGCACAACCCCAGAGCTAAGCAGAAGAGACACCCACCTTTCTTATTTTTCCCATGGAGGCTGAGTTGGGGAGTCCCCACCCCTTGAGTAAGTCGCTCTTCTTGATGGTTTTCCAGGGACAAGGCAAAATCAGAGTTTGCTAGCACGCTATATCACGTCAGCACCAGTCCAGTACGTGATATAGCATGTGGCTGTGGGCTTTACAGTGTCTCACAGCTCCTAACACTGCCTGCTATGTTATAACAGCTCAGGGTGTATACCACAAACGATACAGTTTCTATGAAATACAGACAAAATTCCGAAGGTAGGATTGAGGTTTATTCTCTAGAGAATAAACTATATTCAAAAAAAGCTTGTATTAATAATATTTTTATTTTTTTAAGATTTTATTTTAAATTATGTATACAGAGAGGAGGTATGTGCATATGGGTGCAGTTGTCCATGGATGTCAGAAGAGGGTGTTGTACTCTGAAGTTACAGGTAATTGTGAGTTGCCCAACATAACAGCTAGGAACCAAAGTTGGCTGCACACAATACTAGTGCCCACCCATAACCTACGAGCCATCTCTCCAACCCCAGTAGCATACTGTAATATAAGAGTAGTGACTTAAAAACCAAAACTATCCTTCAATGTCAATAAGCCTATTATTAACAGCTAGATCTTAACTCACGACAGTCTAGGGACAGCCTCTCTCATTCTTCAAAAAGCATCAAGCTTCCAGTCCATGAAATGCAATGCATTATGGAACTTGTTCTCTTCAAGCCTCCCTGTCACCCTACCAATATTATCATAGAGACTGGACAGTTTGTACAGGTATATGTTAATCTGTGGCATCTTGTTTCATATACAGAGATACATTTTGGTCTTTCCCCTTTCGTACAGACTTTAGTTTTTACTGTGACCTTGCTGACTAGGATAGTTGATCTCAGCTATCATGTTGATTGGATCTGGAATCAACTAAGAGACACATTGCTGGCATGTCTGTGAGGATATTTTCTAGAAGGAAATTACCAGAAGAGTTGCGACTCCCCCTGCTCCCCCCCCCAGGAGTGGGAAGTACCTTTAGGTAATATTTAGGCAAAATATAAACAGGGGAAACAGTGTTGCTCTTTGCCTGATTGCCTTTGCACCTTGCTGGTGAGTACATCAGCTCTATCGCTGGTGCTGCAACTACCATCCCTCACAGCCAAAGAAAGGCAGCTTCCAACACAGATTAACAAACTAGTATCTCCTGGGATCCCCTAGACCTTCAGCACCATATTGGGACTGTTAAGGCATCCAGCTTTACAGACTAAGCAGGTACTATGTTCTCAGCCTCTCTAATGTACAACCAGCAACTTCTGGACTACTCAGCCCATGCTGTGTCCAGGAATGAGTACATTGTCTTTGTTCTGTATATTCATTTGTTTGGTTCTGTTCTGTAGAGAGCCCTGAGGAAGACACTGCCTAGAGATCAATGCAACCCGCCTTAACACCGCTTTCAAAAGCCCTTGCCTCTGTCTGGGTATATTTAGGTCACTGTAACAAAGTATCAAATACAGGGTAACTCTTAGACAACAGAAAGTCGGTCCACAGTCCTGGGGAAGGGGGTGATCAAGGCGCTGACAGATGTAGTAACCATGAAGGGACTGCTTCCTGTTTCACAAGCAGCTCTTGTCTCACTGAATCCTTATCTGGAGAAGGGGTGATGGAGGTCTCTGGGATCTTTGGAAAGATTCTAATCTCGTTCATGAAGTTACTACCTACCAGAATCTATTATGATTATCTCCCCATGACCCTGCTTCTGCATACACATCTCTATGTAACCTTCTAGAATCTTTATATTTTTAGAAGTTATGTTTAGAGCTTTTGACTATTTTGAGTTCATTTAATTTATTTATATATATACATATATATAATTTAATAAATATATAATAATTAAACTTAATTTAAAGTATAAGTCCAATTTCTCATATATATGTATACATACATATATATGAAAAGAATATTTGTTTGTGCCTGCATGTATGCACACTCAGGCATGAAATACTTGTTCACACTGCTTCTAGTCCCAGTGTGAATACCCACCTCCATGGACAAATTTAAATTTAAAGAAATGATGACTTTCACAACCAGCTGAACATTTGTCTACAAAATTTCAGAATCCCTAGCTGATAACACTACTATGAATGTCCTAAACACCCATGTGTGAACTGGTGGTAAGTTTTCAACAGAAGTTTAATGTAGAATTTGGAAAAAAAAAAAAAAAACTACTTTAGAGGAATTTGCAAATTAACAATAAGGAAGTTCCTCATCCTTCACATCTAAGTAAAAGATACAGTTTTAAAAACCTATTCCAATGGATTACAAACTGTGTAAATAAGAAGCCCGTCAAAGGATGACTGTTAAAAGAGCATCCTTCTCAGGGCAGAAAATAAGACAATGTTTTATAACAGCAGATGCCCTACCCCGACCCCAGCAAGCCAGGCAAACAAGCTATCATGAGAATGGGAAGTCCCTTCATTGTGGACCAAGTGGCCTAGCTCTCCCCATCCTCAGAAGCAACACACCTGTGGTCTCCACAGTCTGTTAACTGTACAGCTTACTTCTTTATTTCTCTCAGTTTGGAAAGAGTAAATGAATCTCTCTTTTCTGAAATGTCTCTGGGTCATGGGCTGGCAGGAGCAAAGCATAGCTCAAGCCTGAAGAGGAAGTGAGCTAAAAATCATAGTTTCCTCAAGCGACAAATCTCACACTACTTCCATCTAAGGCGTTTGAGAAGGGTTTAAAATACCAAATATCCTGATCATCCTGTCTGCTTTTACCACGTAAGATGCCCTCCGTAGCTGCAGTGATTGGCCAGAAGAACTCCAGTCAACACATGCTCAAGACACTCAGTGGGCAGCTACAGAAGCTAAACACTCACTTCCCAATGAGGGGCCCATTAATTCCTGGTGGCCATGAGAAAAGAGGTGCATGGCAAAGCCTGAGCATCCCGGGAAAGATCCAGAACTCTGAGGAAGCCACTCTTATAGAAGGTCCTACTTCTTCATTTTTTAAAAACGTAAGCAAAACCCTTTCCTTGAGTCAACTGAAGTTTAGCATTTTACTCTAACAAAAGCATTGTATTGGGTTTCATATAAAATGGTACTTTTGGCAGGTGTGGCTTTTGTTTTAACTTTTTTCTTTTTTTAAAGATTGATTAGTTGGTTGGTTGGTTGGTTGGTTGGTTGGTTGGTTGGTTGGTTGGTTAGTTGATAGCATGTGTGTGCTTGAGTGAATTAAAACACAGAAACACAGAACAGGTGTGCAAGTACCCAGAAAGGCCAGAAGAGGGCGTGGGTTTCCCTGGAGTTGGTGTTGCATTGTGGCATTGTTAGTGGCCTTGTGAGTAACTAGATGTGGGTGCTGGAAACTAAACCCAAGTCCTCTGCAAAAGCAGGAAGTGCTCCCATCTGCTGAGCTATCTCTTCAACCCCTTGTTTTAATTTTTCTTGGTTATTTGACACTGTCACAATTTTGTGTTCTGGGGGTTTTACCCATTCTTGTTTTGCTTTGTGCCCTTTGAAAGCTACCCAGTGTGTCTATGGAACAGTAGCTAGTTGATGTAAATCCAGGCTCCCCTCTCCCTTTTCACTAGCAAGCTGTCCTCGCAGAGCTGTGTGACCCAGATTTGCACTGCTTGTCCTCACTCTAACCTTGCGCTCGGCTGGGCTCGCTTGCAGAACACCACATCTGATCATTGCACACTGACTCCCTGGGGGAATCTCTGACACCTGGGGTAGGAGACACCTGCCTTGGAGTCCCGCCCAGGCTAGTGAGAACTGTTCTGTCTGAGGACTCATCTGACAAGAAAGGGTATCAGATAACTAAGGAAGTGTTTTCTACTGCTTCTTTTGTCGAGTTTTCTGACAATTCCATTTCCTCCTTACCCCACACCATCCCCCCTTTTTTAGTATCAGAAGTGATACTAACTGTGCTTATTCTATAAACACTAGCAATTCCTCAGGTCACACAGAACCCACTGTTAAGTGCAGAGAAACTGAGTTTTCTTCCCAATTCCAGAGTGACAAAACCATAGGAGACAAATTCCATAAAGTCTAAGCATGTCTGGTGATCTTTGAGAACCAAATTAAGCAGTCCCAGGACAGCACCCGTGGAAACATCCATGGAGTACTTCACCACTGACTGTGGAGGTCACATTTTAAACAGAACCTTAGTGACAAACTACCTCCTCAGACTGGTAGTTCCAAAATAGACTTTCAGGTGGAGAAAGCCAAAGGACTTTGTTAAGAAGAAAATTGTTAGAGCAGACACCTGCTTTAAAGACCTCACTGTCTGGATAGTCTGAAGGGAAGCAGCTTTACTTCATGCTCCTCCAGAAGAGGACTGGGAATTATGGGTAAAAGGAGCAAAGACGCCAGTTTGGGTTAAATGCACCTGAAAAGAATCTATTCCAAAAAAAAAAAAAATCAGAATTATTTTCTTAAGACAGGTTGACTTAGCCGGGCAGTGGTGGCGCACGCCTTTAATTTCAGCACTCAGGAGGCAGAGGCAGGTGGATTTCTGAGTTCAAGACCAGCCTGGTTTACAGAGTGAGTTCCAGGACAGCCAGGGCTACACAGAGAAACCTTGTCTTGGGGGAAAAAAAAAAAAGACAGGTTGACTTGAGAGACTGTGAGCTCAGACCACTAAATAAACTCATTCAGTAGTTAGTTAGATGCTTGGATAGAGACTCAAACTCTTAATCAGAATTGGTCAGACAGATTTCACAGGCTTGTGTCTTTTGTAAATTCTAGAGTGTGCCTCAGATAAAATGCAGTCAGTAAGATCTTAACTCACGCTCCTCAAACTTTGGTTTACACAGGAATCTGCTGGGGAAGAGATGTGTTGCCCACACCCAGGGTGGCACACACCGGAGACTCAGAAACAGCCAGTCCAAGGCAAGGGCCAAGAATCTGCTTTTCTAATAAGGTCTCAAGTGATGCCTGCTGCTCCAAAGGCCATACTTTGAATAGTTCCACAAATCAGAATTATTTATTAGATATCTGTGAAAAGATGATAGAAAATTAACAGGCTTTGGCAAGGAAGATGGAAAATAAAAGGTAATGTGTGTCTTGGCATTCTTATAGGAAATAAAATCAACTAGTGTGATCTCTACTTCAAAGGGAAGGAATCCTTCTGGAGCAGGCCAAATCTACTCAACAGGTTAAAAACATGTGGAGGGCCATGAACTCATAATCAATCCTCCTGTCTCTGCATCCTTCAGCAAGTCCTACCAGTGTGAGCCACCACAACTGGCTTGATGGCAGAAGCAGCTTCTGATTGAAGGAGCTGAAGGGGATTGAAACGCCATAAGAAAAACAATGTTAACTAACTGTACCCTCCAAGGTTCCCAGGGATTAAACCACCAACCAAAGAGTACACATGGAGGGACCCATGGCTCCAGCTGCTTGTGTAGCAGAGAGTGGCCTTGTTGGGCATCAATGCAAGGGAAGGCCCTTGGTCCTGTGGAGGCTCAATGCCCCAGTGTAGGGGAATGCTAGGGCAGTGAGGCAGGAGTGGGTGAGTGGGTAGAGGAGTACCTTCATAGAGGCAGGGAAAGGGGGGATGAGATAGGGGGTTTGCAGAAGGGAAACTAGGAAGGGAGACAACATTTTAAATGTAAATAAATAAAATAACCAATAAAAAAGAAAAGAGTTGGAGGGGAAATTTAGTGGTACATATGGATGCCGGTGTTCATTTCTAGCCTCTAAACTCTTCTTTTAGATACTCGGGTTACGGAATTCTGAGGAGATACCAGAATTTTAAAATCTTAGGCCTGGAGTTCAGGAACACATTCATATTTTAATATCTCTCCTGCTATCTCCAGTGCCTTCTTCATCAACTCCCACCAGCTTAGAAACAGGACTCAAGATTATTTTTTTTTCCATTATAAGTAAAGCATGTCTGTTTGGGACCAATAAGTCAGTGTGGTTTGTGAGTGTCTTTAGCCTGAAAGTGCAGCAGAAGCAGTCGTCTGTGTGTAAGTTCAAAGGCAATCCTTTTCAGTCCACCAGTGTTCATGTCAAATTGCTCATTGAATCACTCCTTACTCCATCAATAAATAGGTAGTGAGCCCACGTCTTCACCTTACTTTTGGCTTTCTTAACATACTGTATTATGACTTATAAATGATATTTCCTGGGTGATAGTAGATCCAATTGCATAGTAGGTGAAACAAGAGACGTGTATAAAGCATCAGGAAACTGTTACAGAAAGTAACGGTTAACCAGTATAAGAGATCTGTCCTGAGATAGGGGGCCAAGGACAACCAGGGCTGGAAGGGCAGTGGCAGTTCCTCAGACATGAATGGAGACGGTATAGTGTAGTTTCATTATGGAAATGTTCAGAAGTTTTTCCTGGCCAGGACTGATCTAGGGTCATTGGGAAAGCAAAGGGCTTCCCTACAGAGGACAGGTGATGCTGTTGTGAAGTATCAGCCAGAGAAGACTGCTCAGACTTGGGTTCAAGCCAATAGCAAGTCTTTGTTAGCCAGCCAGTGACTACATTGGGTGTTTGGGACCCCAGTGGAACATCAAACCTTTCCCAGAGTGAGCTTTTAAGCACAAACCCCATGTTCTGGGCTGACATACTTGAGTTAACAAGAACAGCTACCCAGAAGTGGAACTACAGAAGTCATAAAGCAAAGTTAGTACATTTAGAGACTTTCCCAGAGCTACGGACTTTGATGGATTGTTTCATTTTGGCAGGTGGTGCTGTCTGCATGCTGCTGAGTTTTATGACCTGAATGTACATCCATCATGGAGTCAGTTGTACTAAAGTCTAAGGACCCTGGAACCGCGCCAGCTGAGCAACTACCAGCCGGGCAAACAAGCACTGGCTGTGGAAACCCAGGGAACAGGCAAGCTAGAGAGCCTGGAGAGAGACTGATGCTTCAGTGGAGCCCTGCACTGGCAAGCTTCATGCAAACATGAATGTATGTGGGCAAGAAGGCTTTGGGTCTCCAATTTCTATGATAGGAAGTCTATAGAAAGCTTTTTACCAGGCGGGGTTTGAACTGGAAGATCACCCACTAACCACATATTCTAGGTACATGGCTGAAGCAGTTTCCCAAGATGTCTTCCAACCCATGGTTTTGACTCACCATGCAGCAGCTTTCAGAAAGAGCAGTACACACACGCCCTTTTAACAGTTTCAGCTGGGAAAGCTTCATATTGAGAACATTGCCAAAGGAGATGGTTAAAAGAACCCTATCAGTCACTCAAACTGAACAGTGAATCTGGAGAGGGGAAGCAATAAATTGATAACTGACATATTCACAGATTTTTTTTTTTAAGATTAAAGATGGTGGGGCAAGGTGTAGTGTCATGTGCCTTTAATCTCAGTGCTTGGGAGGCAGAGGAAAGAGATCTCTGTGAGTTAGAAGAGTTAGAAGCTTGTGTGATCCACATAGAGAGTACCAGGACAGCCAGGGTTACTTAGTAAAAAAATAAATAAATAAAAAAGATGGAGTTTCTTTTTTTAAGTCTGTGGTTCTTAGTTATTGTGATAAACAATTCCTCTATGAACACTGAGAATTCTCAAGCTATTTTCTCTTACATATCATTTAAGAAAGTAACAAGCTGTCCTAAAATTCTTATGAAAATGGCTCGTAGTAGCCAAGCCAATGTTAAAAGCGACCCTTTAAAGGATGACACTTCCTGGTTTTAACACTTACTGTGTCACTCTGTAGTAATCAGATACAGCAATACAGGTTAGGTATGCAAGTGTATTTGTTACTTTTTTGTTTCTGTGATAAAAACACTGTCACTAGAACTGATTTATGGAAGAAAGGTTTATTCCAGAGGGATAAGAGTCCTTCATGGTGGACACGCATGACAGTAGGCAGAAGCATGACTTCCAGAGCAGGAAGCTGAAAGCTCAGATCCTCAACCACAAATATGAGCAGAGAGATCAACTGGAAGAGGAGTAAGACTTTAAACACTTAAAACCCACCCCCTGTGACGCATTCCTCTGGTACCAGTGACGTACTTCCTCCGTGAAGGTCATGCTTCCTAGATTTCTTGAAAAAGCAATACTAACTGGGAACCAAGTATTCAAATACCCATGGCTATGAAGAATATTTCTTATTTAAACCATCACTTTGAGCCAGTTGGTACAGCACGTGCCTAATGTACTGGCATAAAGAACTAAATACAGACAACTACAAGACTACAAAAGTTAATTATTAAATTATGGTGAATTGATTTCTAGCATATGTGTCAAGGTTGTTCAGTAGGCAAAGGGGCATCTTTTCTCAGAAAGTAGCTGAGACAATACAATGCTCACATGCAAAAGACTGACTCAGGACTCATACCTCACACCATACACAAAGAACTCTCTAATGCATAATAGATTGTAGCATAAGAACAAAAATCTACACAATTCTTAGAAGAAAAGATATCTGTAAGTCTTTGTGGCTTTGGATTAGGAAATGATTTCTTAGATATCACATAAGAAGTACAAATGACAGAATGAAGATAGATAAATTGGACATTATAAAAATTCAAAACTTCCATGCTTTAAATGCTCTTTTATCTGGTTTTCAGAAACTCTTTAAAACAGTATATTATATAAACTAAATAAAGGACATGTGAATTAAACAAAAATAGAATGTAAAAACAACCCACAAATGACGGAAAATACTTACGTGTCTGATAAAGTACATGTATCCAGGAAATACAAGGAACTTTCTCAAACAACCAATCAAAAGTCCAGTCTTAAGACCAGGCAGGGCTTAGGGGTGGCTTGGAGGTAGAGCACGTTTGACATATTTTGCATCCTTAAGGGAGGCTGGAGAAAAAGTAAAATGGTAAGTTACTTTGGAAAAGAGCCCGATAGCTTTGCCAGACCTTGACATATGACCCATTCCTAAGTTTATGCAACAAGAACATTAAAAATATGTGTATGCAAACAAATTACTTAAATATAGTTTCATTAGCAGCATTGTTCACTATAGCCAAAAAGCGGATATGACTCAATTTCCATTAATTTAAGAAACTAGACCAAACATTGTCTATTGATGCGATGCAATATGGCTCTGCATCCATGCCCTCAAGCACCTGAAGCTCAAAAAATTTGAAAGAAAAATTCATCTGTACTGAGCATAACAGCTTTTATTTTCTTGTCACTATTCCCTAAATAGTATCGCTATTAACACACTATTTACATTGTATTGGATATTTCCAGGAACCTAGGAATCATTTAAGGAGAAGGCGCCTAATCATTTCAGGAGGAGGCAAATGCTAAGGCATTCCTACTTATTGATTCATTTGGTTAGGTTTTTGCTCATTACTTTGGCCTTCTGAGACAGTTTTACTGTATAGTCCAGGCTGGTCTTGAACTTGCCACCTCTTTCTTAGCCTTCTGAGAGTTAGGATTATAGGAGCTCACCACCACACACAGCTCTGACCATGTGTTTGTTTGATACAAGGAACTTAAGTATTCAAGGATTTGGGCATTCAAGGGGGCTCCTGAAACCAGTCACTCATAGTTAACAAGGAACAACTAGACATATCAGACTATTTAAAAGATTAACACTGTTGCTAAAATCGCTTCCCTGTGCTAACAGAAACAGTATCTACTCCTCCTCCTAAGGTTTCAACAGCAAACTGAAGTATGGCTCCACAAGTTCACCCAGGAGAACCAGGGAGTTTGTTAAACCTGTGTATAGAGCAATGGGTAAGGAGCTACGGGCCGAAGCCCCCACACTGGAAGGCCAGCATCGAGCAGGGATAATGGCTGCATGGAGGATGGCTGTATGGATGGAGCCCCTCCCCCTCAGTCTTCCACACCTCTACCCGCCCATCCCACAAGATCATATGCAATAAGGGAAAAATTCTATACAACTGGAAGAGATAAGTGGGTGGATCCTTGGATGGGGGTCCTATGGCCTTCCTCATCTTCCCTCATCCTATAGTAGGGAAGGAAAATAGCCAGCAAGCCCAGCTATGGTGATCTTTGCAAGCAAGCCCAGCAGAGTGTTTGAAGATGGAGACAGTTTGACTTGAAGGAAAGTCTTGGACTAAAAGTACAGATACATGCTAGAACATGAATAAACATTAGTGTAAGTGAAACAAGTCATACAACGAAATCTGACTCCTGTATGATTCCATTCAAATAAATTCCTCAGACAGGCAAATCTGTGAAGTCCAAAGAAATGACTGATTGTCGGGGATTTGGGGTAGGGGAGTAGGAACGAGGGGTGTGGGTTTGGGGAGAGGGGGGATGAGGCTGACATCAGATGGTAAGAAATAGTGTGTGCACAGCATACACAAGGTCGCCGAGCTACGTGCTTTCAAGGAGGCCGTTACAGCAGCTAAAGGATGGCTGTAGAAAGCTGCTGGTGCAAAATTTGACCCAAGATTTTGACATTTAGTGCCATTTCCCACTATCTTCCCAAGGCATTACATGAAAAAAAAAAATCAGAAAAAAAAATGGAATGTAATAATCTCTGGCCTCAAGTCTGACATGTTCTTATTAAAATTTCTAATTACAGTTATTGGTTGTCATGAACCTTGACAGATCATAGAAACAATGAAATAATGGAGAAGCCAGAGGGCAAAATGCCAGCAGGGCAGAGGATGCTTAAACTGCCTCTCCTAGAGCTTGCAGTGTATGTATGACACAGGGGAGTTGTGATATAAGATCAACAGCGTCGTGTTTTGATTATTTGTCCACCCCCAAATTAGCGTTCAAACAAAATTCCCAAAGACCAATCAGGATTAAAGAAAGAAAGAATAAGTCAAGTGATTATCTTAATTATCTAATAAATTATCTGTATTTAATGCTGGTGAAACTGTTCCATGTGTGTTTCTCTCCCTTCTGAGGAAGCTTGTACCTCCTTTTCACTAAGTTAAAGAACATGTTTACTACGATGCCTGTAGAAATTATCCTTACATTTGAGTGCCTGACATTGTTAGAATGAACTCTACCTATTTAACCCCTTGAAAATGCCAATGCTGTGTATACTTGTACTTTACATAGATTTCATTTTTCTCTGTCTATAGTTAAAATACTGGCAGCTAAAAAAAAAAGAGCATAAGCTATTTCTGTCAGCCCTCTCCTGGGACTCTGCTCCCTAGTTAGGCAATTACTTAAAATTGAGCAATTGCAGTGTCTTTTTCTCCTACTGGTTATTATTTCAAAAATCTCACGCCATTTCTCTTTAAAGAAACAGCACAGAATAACGCAAAAGCTCCCCTCGGCTGGTCAGTGTGCTGCCTTTAAACACAGTGGGAACTCAACGGTCTGTATTTAGATTGTAGTCTATATTTAGACTATCCAAGGGAGCCTGCGGACAGTAGGCAGACCATGTGTTCTTCTGTTAGTCATTTTAAGAAATCTTTTTCCCCTTGCCACTTAGGGGAGAAAAAAAATCCCCGAGGGATCACAGAGAAGAAATAAGTTGTTGATTAAAAGCAGGAAGGAAAGATCACGAGTAAGAAAAACTCAAAAGTAAATCAAGTCTGTGTGTCCCCCGAGGCGCTCCCCAAAAGGGCAGAGCCTCTTCTGCCTTTCCTCTGTGGATCCCAGTTCCCACTGAACCTGTTGTCTACTGACTGGTTACTTAAATGTCTGTCTCCTGCTCTCTAAAACTGAGACCAAAGCTTTTTATTTGAACAGTCCTTGATACAGTGATTTTCATAACTCCCTGAAGTGATGGTTTCCTCCGGGAAAACACTGACAAGATTTCTAACCCCCAGGTTTCAAGGAGTTTGGGAAGGAAACATTTAGAGCTACCTTCCTGTCCTGGAAGGAGGATCTCCTACCAAGTGCCCTGACTTTAAGAGATTTTGTAAATATTTCTTATCAAATAACAAAGTTATTTTCTCTTAGCAAACTTCTATTAAGGCAATCCTCTTGATTATAAGAGTATTTATTTATTTTGTCTATCACAGATTTCCTGAGTGTCACATGGTAACAGGGGCCAGGAGCTGGCAATCCCTTTTTGTATTGTATGATGTCATGAAGAGTTAGAGAATCTGTAAGAAAATATGGATTTAGGGAGGGGTAGAGCCCTTACCTAGCATGTACAGGGCCCTGGGTTCAATCCTTAGCACTGAGGGGAAAAAAGAGCCTTTTCTCAAAACAAACAAACAAATAAAAAAATCACACCCCCCCCCAAAAAAAAGAAAGAAAGGAAACTATGGATATATTTCCCAGACAACACGCCAGTTATTCTAGCAAGCTAGAAGGTCTCCCACTGACAGCATATGACAGCAGAAAATAAGCAACCACAAAGTCTTGCTAGCCACAATTCTTTTTTTTTAACTACAAGAAGAATTCACACTGCACCAGACAGTTGCTACTCTTGGCCTATATAAACACAATTAAGCAAGAGAGGCATGTAATATATTATCCCAACCAAGATGCTTTTGAAAAGGAAAGGAGCAGGAGCAATCATGTCAAGCAAGACAGCACAGGAAGAAAATACTATTAACAATTTTGAGAGCTCATTAAAATTTTAAAAATTTTACTTATTTTGTGCATGTGCTTACGTGCATGTGCCATGCCTCCATACCAAAACCGCAACCTGTACGCTTGTGTTCTCTGTCACTCTCTTTGTCTCTGTCTCTCTCTGTCTTTGTCTCTCTTTGTCTCTGTCTCTCTGTCTCTGTGTGTGTGTGTGTGTGTGCGCGCGTGTGTACACCAGAGGATAACTTGAAGGAGTCGGCTCTCTCCCTCTATCATGTGAGTCCCAGGGATCCAACTCAGGTTGTCAGGGTTAACGTCAAGCAGCTTTACCCATTGAGCCATCTTAGAAGCCCCACCCCAACCACCACCCCAGCTCTGTTCATTTTTAAAAGACATTGAGTCTTTTTAGTCCAAAACTATCCCATTTCTCCCTGCTTTTCAAGCAGGTTTAATGCTTGCCACCATAGAAATGACATTTGAATATTCTTCTCTTATGTAGACTTCAGTTTATAGTGAGATCTATTCTACAGGACTCAGCATCCTATGGGAAATAGGTGCTTTCTTAAGGTATATTTCAAGTCCCAGAATCCTACAAGTCTGATCTGAAAGATAAAGATTTTAGCACAAGTGTCTCTAAGTAAAATACTTCCTAAGCTTCTAGTATGGAGAGGCAAGAAGACTAATAATAATCATAATATTTTTGTAAAAGTAAATGAATTCAATTGATCAACATTTCTTATAACGTAGAATCAAACTTATGATATGCAATATGAATCATTAGTCTGTGATTTTTAAAGCATATGTTTAACGATGATAAGTTCATCATATCGTCTCCCTTAATTACCTCTGTGAAGCAGGTACTGGAGTCCCATTATCTGATGAGGAACTAGAGTCTGACAGAGGTTACAGTACTAGTGAGTGACAGACCTGGAGTTAAAACCCCTCTCACTGCAGATGTTCAGCCCTTCCTTGTCAAAGTCTGTGCATTTACCAAGTAATTTTCAACTTCAACCTTCCCTGCCTCTCTACCTGTACGCTGGCACAGCCCCAAACACCGTATTCCCTAGGCAGCATATCAAATATCTCTTGCCAATCAATTAGTTCCGTAATAACACACTGAATGATAGTAACTGTCGTGATTTAGACAGGCAAACAGTATTTTTAGTTCTTATTAATAAAATTAAAAACCTCAAGTCTTCTGAGACCATTGTTTAAAACAAAATAGTTCACAAAGGAACTATGTCTTTAATATAAACTAGTTGTAAATGTGAAGACAGAGAGGCAGCTAGAAGAATTTTTTCATAACTTCAAAACTACTCTATGCATTTTCAAAACCGATCGAGGTTTTTAAAATAAAACTTAAAACAACAATTTGCATGTGTGTGTATGTATTGCTGGGCACGTGGTACAGGTGTTTGCGAATGTGTGGTCATAGGTACAAGAGGCCAGAGGTTGATACCAAGTTCTTTTTCAATTGCTTTTCACCCCAATTTTTGAAACATGATTTCTCACTGATCTTGAAACTTGACAATTTGGCTAAGTCAGCCAGGGAGCAACAGGGATCTTCCCATCCCTCCCTTCTCAGCACCGGGACTACTGGATTATGCTTCTCTACTTGGCATGGATGGGTGCCTGGGATACAATGTAGGTCCTCATGTTTCTATGGCAGGTAACTGAGCCATCTCCCTAACCCCCTTAAAGTAAATCTAAGGATGTAGGTAAAAATACAATATTTAATTATCAACTGTTTTCAGCATTAAGACATGGCTACGAACATTAATACTTTTAAAGATACCACTTTGGCTCTGTGGCACAATGGTAGCATACTGGATTTCCAAGAGACACCACCTTTTATTAACAAAACACTACTTTTTTCGGTGCTAGGACTTGCTAGGCAGTTCTTTAGATCTGAGCCACACTCCCATCCGTAAATACTACCTGGAAAACGACATAGAAGCCTTTCTGGTTAAAGTCTTTAAACCTAAACAAGAAAAAGTTTATGTGTTTTATGACTTGAAAAACTTATAGTTTTTAAAAACTTATAAAGGTTTTAACATTGAAACCTAACACTGTAAGCCGGCATCCAAAGTTATAATGCAGATTTTTCTGAAGGTATATATCTGGGAACGTCAAACAATATGGTGTAAGATATTTCATTAACTAGCCTTTGTGCACCACTTCAGTGACATTTATAAAATTGGTTGGAGCCTATGCCAATTTATATGCTCAAGACCACAGAGTAATTAATTAACAAATATAAATAAATTATAGAGCATCCATGTGTATTGTCCTCTATTCTTATATGAATTAGGAAATATAAGCCTGAGTCAAGACAGAACGAAAACCCTCTTTTAGAACAGGGGTCTCTGAAAACCCCAGAGATGTTTCTTTAACTCATCTTGACATTTTTTTTTTTTTAACTCCAAAACATGTGTTCTGAGTTGGGTAAATGCTTCATATTTTTTACTAGCTCTTAAGCACTTAGAAACAACAAGTTAATTTGAAATCGATATGTATTGCTAGCTACCAAAACAAACAATTTAACAATAATAGTGATGATGATGATGATCACGACGATGACGACACCGACGACGACAGCAGCATATAAGCACTAAATAGTCCATGGTAGCTAATTAGTCTATTTTTTGGTGACTCAAAAGCAACAAACTTCATGAATAAACTTTTAAGAAACATGTCTTTTTTTTTTTTTTTTTTTTTTTGTTTATCTAGAATGTAACAAAAGCACTAATATGGACTACATATTCATTTTTCTCTCTACAAGCAGGATGAAAATAACATAAACATCCATTTGGGACATCCTTAGAGTTGAATCAAATAGCAAACTCAAAACTAAAACTCAACTGTCACATAAAATGTATCTAATTGAAACCAAAGCTGCCCGTGAATTGTCTTCCAAATACATAAAGTGTGATCCTGCTCAATCCGGGGCAACACTCAGAGCCGGCTCGGCACTAGGACCTGGAAACTTAAAACCAGCTGGGAACGGGAAAGCCAGAAGGAGATTTCTTCCGAACCACCTACACAGGGGCTGTCTTCCTGCTCCAGGGCAGCCTGTGGAAACCGGCTTCCTGCCCAAGCCTGGGCAGCACGTGATGTCCATGGAAAACTGTGAAGCCAGCCAAATTCCCACCCACAGCAGCATCTGTCCTCGGAGCCCTGACAAGCCACAGAAACCAACAGACTCGCCTGTGAGGGCAAAAGAAACCCCTGACCATCTTGTTTGTAAAGGTCAACATTCAGCTACTTACAGAGACGCAACCAAGCAGTCTAAGAGACTCGTGAGTATAAAAAAGCCAGCCCTGAAAAAGAGTCATTTCATCTGAAAAGAAGACGGGAGGTAGAAAAGACTGAGCGTTTGGAAAGACGAGCATAACATGTTAAGAAACAATTACAAAGAGAAGAATTTATGGGACAAATAAAACTTCTTTCAGAGCAAGTGGGGAAGTAAAACAGATAATTGAGCACTACCAACTGGCATTGAACCTTATCTGCCCATAATCATTAATGAATGCTATTGTAATGTACTGTTCTGCAGAGAGTTTAACCATCTTGAATGCAAATCTTTCTAAAGTCTATTGCACATTGCTTTGACTTCTTCCAACAGGATTCTTACAAACGTGTGAAAGAAAGCTATTGCTGGGCAGTGGTGGTGCACATCTTTAACCTCAGCACTGGAGAGGCAGAGGGGGGGGGGGGATATCTCTGAGTTCAAGGCCAACCTGGTCTACAGACTGAGTTCTAGGACAGCCAGGGCTACACAGATAAACCCTGTATTGAAAAACCAAAACAAATGATAATAATAACAACAACAACAGAAAAGGGGGGGGGGGGGACACACTGGACACTGATTTGTAAGTGCCAACCTGAGAACCCATGCTCAATTCACTCATTAGAATCAAGGGAGAAACATACAACTGCAGAGAAGAAATCTGATATTTGTGGAAAAGGGTAAAGCCTAAACTCTTGTGGTTTTAAAAAACAAAACAAAAACAACAAAAAAACAACTTCTCAGATGACTTGGATCCACAGTTTATTCCAGGAAGTAAGGGCATAGCAGAAGACTTGCCTGGTCAGCTGTGCTCAGGGTCTGCCTTTTCAGGTCCCTGTGCGTGCATTCAGTGCTTACTTACTGAGAATCTAACATGTCCTAACATTGAGCATTCTGTTAAGTCTGTTCAGGCTGGCTTAACCAAATGTCAGATACTAACTGGCTTGTACATAATAGAAACTTGGGCATGGAGAGATAGCTCAGAAGTTTAGGAGCACTGGCTGCTCTTCCAGAGGACCAGAGTTCAGTTCCCAGCACTCACATGGTAGCTCACAACCATCTGTGACTCCAGTTAAAGTCGGTGTTCTGGACTCTGTGGATACCGCATGCATGTGGTCCACAGACAGACCTGTAGGCAAAACCCATTTATACAAAATAAAAATGGATGTAATTGTCATATCAGAGACTTACTGTCTCTAACTGCTAACCTAGACCCAGTCCTGGAAGCATCTAGCCTCCACACAATCTAATCCAGACCTAGAATGTTTTCAGCCTCTGAGATTTACTGCTGAATAAGCTCACCCTTTCTAGTTCTCTCTGAACTCTGGCTGGCTTGTTCAACTCAGCTGTTCTGGCTCAAACTCCTCTCCAAGATGACTGATTCAGTCTGATTTTTCTCAGCTTCTCACTGAATTGCTCTGCTTGGCTTCAAACTAACTCTGGCAATTTGATCTGATCTTCTAGCTCCTTCTTTTTCTCTGGCTTCAACTGCTTCTGCTGTATGAACTGAACAGAACTGAACTCACCTCCACTGCCTCCTGTGCTGACTAACTGAACAGAACTGACTGACTTCTGAATGCTGGGATTAAAGGCGTTTACCACCACTCCTGGATCTAAGCTTTTCTGTATCAGGAAATTGCTCTGTACCAGGCTGGCTTTGAATTCAGAGATCTACTTGCCCCTCTCTACTGGGATTAAAGGTGTATCTGTATTTCAGTCAGAGTGGTCATGTGGCTGGATTAAAACTCCTCTCTAATCCTATGTTTTAATTCATAGACAGACATCTTTCTGTCTCTTTATATGGCAGAAGGAGCAAAGGAATTCTCTGCTGTCTCTCTTATAAGAATAATTTTGATGTTGCTGACCCTTAAGACAGATTACATATTATGGTACATTTATATGTAATTATGTATTACAGATTACATTTCAACATAGGAATTTGGGGGAATGTACACATGAGCATTCTGAAGTAAGCACCTGATCTACATGCTCTGACAAACAAAGGTGAAGAAAACAGTTAACAAAGAATTCCCATTCAACAAGAGGGTAAGTATAAGTACCCAGAATATGATGAGGTTACTTTAGCAGGAACAATAGGGAAAGTGCTTCTTACTTAGCCTTGGGTTCTTGAGCTGTTATATTAGGGAGGGGGCGCCACTCCTAAATGCTGCCATTTTAGTCAAGTAAAGCTGGAGAGGAAATGGTGGGCAGAGAATTGGGAGCTGATGGTAGAAGGTGAGGACAAGATAGCCATATTTCAAGGTTTATCTTACAGCCAGTGAAAATGTGTGGGCATACACGGTTATCACTGTTATATTTGCAAAATGACTATCTGGCAAGTGGCCCGTGGTTTTTTTTGTTTGTTTGTTTGTTTGTTTGTTTCTTCTTTAAGACAGGCTCTCACCATAGATCCCAAACTTGCCTTAATTTGACATACATACCATGCTCTCCCAAGTGCTAGGATTACAGGCATACAAGACCACACCCATCCTGGAATAGAGATTTAAGAAATAGATGGAAAAGTACGAGTAAAGAATTCATGGAGGGACTCTAGGCAAGTAGATCTATTATAAAGGCAGGCCAGGGAGAGTAGTTTCAATGAGAGACAAGAAGGGTGGGGTTAGGTAAGGAAAAAAGGTGTGTCAAGGATAGCACACTCCCTCTTATCTGGAGTAAGTCACTTATCCCTTCTAAGAGGACTTTATGCAGTTTAAAGCCCAGATGGCCTCCAAGGGAACTTCCAATTGCAAAGGCCATGAAACATTAGAGCACCGGTTTTTGTTGTTGTTGTATTATTCAGTGATGGCCTGAAAGTTTTTCAAAGTTTGTCCTTATGGCAAGTGGCTCCTGGACTGTCATCCAGATACTATCCTAAAGTACCTTTAAGTTTCCACTTTGTGTTAACTTGAGACACACAACTTCAGCTGCTGACAAGACACTATCCCACCTACAGCAATCCCCACCCCACCCCAACCCCTTCCAGCTCTGCCATTTCAGCCCTGTGCTGTAGGTGTGAGTAATCCCTCTGCTTTTAAACTGCATAGCAGCCCATTTGCAAGTCCAGGTAAGACTTAAGTTGGGGCTTACCCTTCGAGGCCCAAATGCTTTATGAGATCCATTAAGAGTTTAAGAACTGAGAACAAAGGCTCCTTAATAGTCTTTGTGCCCCATCACATAAATCAGCCCCTATGGTGCCCTGCATATACAGCCCAAACACACCTGGCTTCTTCATGCATCCAGAGAGACTGCACTTGCAGTTTATGACACGGACTCCCTCTGAGAACCCAGGAAGCACTTATCTCTAAGTGGTTGAACTAATTAATACTCAGGAGGTTCTAGAGTCACTTAGAAGGCCTTAGTGTAGCTCCTTGTTCCTAACCATGTTCTAGCTTGTTAAGATTTGAAGATATGGGAGAGCAAGACAAGAAGGAAGAACAGAAGATACTGCAAGTATCATTTGACAGAAGAGGCAGCTAGACAAGAAAATGTACATAAAGCCGCCTTCCCTGCTTTCTTTCGTGTATTTCCATATTCTTATTTATGTGTCAGTCAAATGTGCCTCTTCTCAGAGGACTTAAAACCTGTAAAATTGTTGAGATAATCTTACAGGAATGTCTTTATTCCTTTTTTAGATTTTTTTTTGTTTTATTCTATGTGTATGTGTGTTTTGCCTGCATGTATGTCTGTGTACCATGTGTATGCTGTATTTGATGCCTGTGGAGGTCAGATTGGAGTGTCAGATCCTCTGGAACTGGGGTTACAGATGTTTGGGAGCCACCATGTAGGGGCTGGGATTCTAACCCAGGTCCTATGCAGAACCAGTAAGTACTCTTGATCGTGCAGCCATTTCTCTGGTTATAAGAATAATGTTGAGATATATGTCTGCCCTTCAATTATATTGTCTTCCCTGATAATTACAACCCACAAAGAAACAAGTTAAAGCTGAATAGTATATTGTAGATGACAGATTGTGCCATCTGGGACATCCTGAATGAGTTTGACCTTGCTTGGCTGTAAGTGTTTGAGTTCTAGATCTCATCTACACATTTCAAGCCCATCCATGGGGCTCTGCCCTCATCTCTTAAGGGTGTTATCTTGTGATGGCACTGCATCGCCCATGAGGTTTCAACAGGTCAGTTGTAGGGCACACCCGAAACCATAGCAGTGGACCAATATGTCTCATGCCAGCACGTCTTTCTTCCCCAGTTCTCACAGCCTTCTTATACAGCCTGCCAGGTAGCCACTATCAATAATCAGTACATGAGATGAAACCCACTTGCCTCCCTGGATCTAGGCTCACATCCACAAACCACATCGGCACATGCTATTTACAGTCTGCTTTCTTGCCCAGTTAGAATACAAATTCAATAAATCACCTTTCAGTGTTCCAAGTTCCTTTATAATCCAACCTAAGTCTGAACCCATTTTATATAACTCAAGATTTCCCTTTTATGATGAAAAATTAATCAAGTCTTCCCTTGTGTTATTGGTTCTACTGTTACCATAGTAATGTCGACTGATGTGGTTTGGGTATAAACTTAGATGTCAATAATGCTCTAAGCTTTGTAAATAAGAAAGGAGAAGCCTATTGGCCCGAAATTTAGACGCAGCCAAGACTTAAAATTTCTAGCCCCTTCTACTATACTACCCCCACTCTTCTAGCTCCTTCTACAATGTCCCCTGGAAAAGGTAGCACTCTTCTCAGAAGTCTACGGTATTTTCAGGTGTACACGTAGAGCAGCAGACTTGCTCAGGAGGCTCAGACCCAGGAAAGCAAACACATATAAACATTAACTAGACTATGTGATTCAGCTCTGTGGTTTTTCGTTGTGTTATTCTTACAACTTTCCTGAAGGCATAGTTGGTTTGTTTTAATATAGGAGTAAAAGAACATAAGACCTACTATCGGCTGAACAAAAATTACAGTTTCAAAATTATAAGTGTCTTATAATTACAATAGGACAAATTATATATACATGGAGATATTTTAAAGGCTATTGTTTGCAGTGGAGGAGGATGGGAAATTGCAACTTTAGGTGATTTAATTACTAGTGACAAAGGAAGAAGTATCACGAGGAAATTGCTTCTATTCTCTGACTTTTAAGAATTAACCTCTCTAATGAGAACAATTTAATACTAATTACAATAAATGTGGTGAACAGTAGCCAAAACACTCAGGCTGGATCTAGAAGCACAATCATTCGGAAGTCAAGAAAGTATAAAAGCAAGAAGGTGCTTTTTGAAATATCTACTGCTCCTTTCTTTCTGATGATGAAAGCCAGAAGCAGACATTCTCAATCAACTACCCAAGCTTCCCATAGGCTGATTATCAAAGAACTATTCTTTCTTCTGTATCCCAGAGTTTGTCATTCTGACTCTCAGTACTTGATGAAAAGCCAACCCAACATGGCTCATGAGGGATACTGGGAAGAGATGACACTATGCTGATAGATTTGCTGACTAACATAACTGATAAAAAGCATGCAGAGATAGCTCTAACTTATGGAGTAGCTGACTTACAAAGTTCACTGGTCAGCTGTAAGTTCTGTTGGGTTGACTCTAGTCTCAGGTGCTATGTGATGGTTTTCCTGCTGTCCTATGCGTATCATCGCACATCAGTCACTGCATAAGATGTTGTTCTTTCTATTTTACAAACCAAAGTCCCAGAGCTGAATTTCACTGGTCCTAACTGGCCTGAGTTGGTTTATGTGCCAATCTTTAAACCAGCCACAGTGGCCACTAAAAGTGAGGAACAGTGAAACATATTTGAATTTTAGTTAATATCATATTCTCCCAGGCTGGGCCCAGGAGTAGGTTTCCTGATACTAAAATCACAGACCAAGTATTGACAAATAAAATTTTAACAGTTGGAGCATTCTTTAAAAAGCAGGTGTAGTGATAAATGTAGTGCTTCCTGGTAGTGATAAATATGTTTTGCCTCAAAAGAGCAAAATAAGGTGGAGATAGCAATAGCAAAATCTAGTATCTACCTATGAACAACAACTGGGAGAATAAAGATTAAGAGAAAATAAAAACTTTTGTAAATTAAAATTATTATTTTATGTATATATAATTGATGCTGGTAATGAATACAGTGGCAATTATTTCTTAACCAGCTTTTTCCCAAATAACAACACAGAGACCTTTTAATATTTCAAAGCCTTAAGCCTTAGCTAGGCAGATTTTTTTTTTTTTTACTTATTTATTTTATGTATATGAGTACAGAGACACACCAGAAAAGGGCATCAGATCCCCATTACAGATGGTTGTGAGCCACCATGTGGTTGCTAGGAATTGATCTCAGAACCTCTGGAAAAACAGTCAGTGCTCTTAACTGCTGAGCCATCTCTCCAGCCCAGCTGAGCCGATTCTTAACCAGTGCATCTAAGTTAACCTGACCACCTAGCCCTATCTAGCCACATGGCTAGCTATACCTTCTAGGCCCGTAGTCATGCCTGTCTCCTCTCATGTCTCCTGGAGAAAAAGATTTTCTCTTCCTCCTTCTTCCCAGGGTTCCTTTCTCCCTCCCAGGAAATCCCACCTTCCACTTCCTGCCCAGTTAATTAGCCATTAGACTTTTATTAGAGTTAATCAGAGAATGCCTTAGGTAAGGGAGGAAAGATAGAGACACACTTCACACAGCATACCTCAACAAAAAAAGGGCAGCGAGATAGCTTAGCCTGGTAGCCTGAGTTTGATCCTTGGAACCTATACTAAGATAAAAATCAACTTCACAAATTGCCCTTAGACCTGCACATACATACTGCAGAATACATGTTCACACACACACACACAGACACACACACTAAAAAATTAATAACTAAGTATTTTTAAAATTTCAAACTACTGTCTTGAGGAGAGAAAAAAATTCATTTGCTCTCTTGTACTTCAGGAATTAATTTGTCTTAGTGGGCAGAGGAAATACAAATTAAATTAAGAAAGTGGATGCTGCTGGCAAGTATCTCAGAGAATAAAGGAGTTTGTCATCAAGCCTGAAGACCTGAGTAAGAACCCTCATGGTGGAAGGAGAGAGGCAACTCCTACAAACTGTCCTATGACCTCTGTGACTGTATTTAGGAACCTACCCCCATAAACAAGCAAATAAATAAATGCAAATTCAGGTTTTAAAGTCAATGGGGTAGAAACAACTTGCTAGCAGTTTGAGTTATCCAGTAATTAAGCAGATGGTGTGAGGTAACAGTGGATTTGCCATAGCAGGCAACTGACCTGCCTACTTTGCTGTCTATTGCTGTGATAAGACATTAACCAAAAACGGCACAGGGGAAGAAAGAATTTATTTCATCTTACAATTCCTGGATCACAACCCATCGCTAAGGGAATTCAGGGAAGGAGTTTAAGGCAGGAACCTGGAGGCAGGAACCGAAGCAGAGTCTATGGAGTAACACTGCTTACTGGCTTGCTCTCCATGGCTTCCTCAACTGACTTTCTTACACAGGCCAGGACCACCTGCCCAGGGGTGACACTGCCCACAGTGGGCGTGGCCTGCCCACATCAATCCCTACGTGAAAAAATGTCCCACAAAAATGCCCACAGACCAATGGGATGATGGCAGTTTTTCAATTAAGGTTCCCTCTTCCCAGTTGATCCTAGTTTATGTTCCCGTGATGAAAACTAACCACCACAGGAGTCTTCAAGTAGAGTAAGGGTGACTGCCTATCAGGAGCATCGCAGGAGAACTCCAACACTGCATGGAGACGTGCTCAAAGCCACCTCTGAAATTCCTTTTCAGCTCTGATTCTAAATTATTGAGAATAGCATGAATAAAAGATCCAAGCCCATTCATGAACTAAATTATTCAACAAATGGTCACAGAGCTTCAGCAGCGACGTTGAGTCTCCTTGACTTTGGGTGATAGCAATTCTGCTTTACAAGGAAAACAGATACAGATTTTGACAATACTGTATTCTCAAATCAAAACATTAAAACTAATTTTATAAGAAAGCACCATCCATAGCCGCATTCTCTGAAGGGGAAAAACAAAAACACATTTTAATATTCTGTTTGGAGCTTGATGTCTTTGTCCTCAGAATTTCACATTTGAAATGTCTAATACCTAAACTGAGCAAAGCTTAAAGTCCTTTACTGCTCTTTTTTCTGCCTTGATCTTGGAGCACAAGATAACAGAGACACTCTGCTATGCTCAGTTGGAAGTAACTTTTCTTGTTCATTTGCTTTGGTTTCCCTTTGCTGCTTCTGAAAACATTCTCAAAATCTATGGTGGCTGAGATGGGCCTCAGACTCACTGTATAGCCTCAGTTTGCCTTGAGCCCGCCATCTTACTGTCTTACATTATATTTTAAAATGTTTTCCATAAAACTTCATCTTAGGCTCCAGTTCTGCTTGGATATCCTTAGACAAACACTTTTAAAATATTGTCCACCTTTTATTTTTAACACAGAATACTTATATGCACTCATGAGGCAATGAGATACCATAGATGTGGTGTCATAGAATATTATGTCAAGCTAATCAACATAGCCAGAGCCGTGACTGCTTACCACTTTTTATAGCTAGAACCTTTTCAATGTCTGTGTTCAGCAACTTTGAAGTACATAACGAGTGTTATTAAATATGGGACTATGGGTCACCACAGGCCACACGTGGAAAGTTTATTCCTCCTATCTAATGGTACCTTTGTTCCCTTTGAATAACTTTCCCTTTGTCCAGGGCACACCCTTTTGAATTGCTTCCTATCTGGGCTTAGTGATACAAACACCTTTATAGTTGAGTGTGTACTATCCTAAGAATGCTATTAGTCCTCTTTCTTTTTCTCTTCTGTTCTCTTCTCTTCTGTTCCGTTCTGTTCTCTTCTCTTCTCTCTCCCCCTCCCTCTCCTTCTCGCCCTCTCTCCCCCTTCATGAGTTTGATAGCTTTCTCATGCTTGCTCCTCCCCCACCCCACCCCCAGCAACAACATTTCTACTGCATGGAAAGAAATCAACAGGCCGCAGAGCAAAGGCAACACACCAGAGGAAAGAAAGAGAAGAGAGGGTGTAAATTAATTCCAAGAGTAGGGCAAATTGTCTTCTGCTACTGACTGTCTGAGAAGGTTAATTTGCAATTCTGTCCCTTTAATCTGAACCCTGTCCCCCACTTCTGGTTTGCATTCTGTTGCTATAGAAAATAGCATGACTAAAGAGCAACTTGTGGAGGAAAGGGTTTATTTGACCTTACAGGTCACAGTCGACCATTTAGGGAAATTGAGGCAGGAATTCGAAGCAGGAACTAAAGTAGAGACCTGAGGATTGCTGCTTTCTAGCTTTTTTATGCTGGCTTGTGGTTACTTTTTTTTTTTTTTTTTTTTAACACAGCCCAGGCCCACCTGCCCAGGGATGACACCACACACAGTAGAGCAGATCCTCCATCAAGTAGAAATTGAGAAAATGCCGCATAGACTTGCCGTGCCCACAGGCCAATCTGATGCAAGAAATTCAATGGCAATTTTCTCTTCTCAGGAATGTGTAGGTTGTGCCAAGTTGATACCAGCTGGAAAGATGAGCAAATGAGTAAAAAAGGCATAAAGGGGTGACAGTGTGACATAAAGTCATTTTTACAGCAGCTGCATAGGCCGTGCTGTGCTACACAAGACACTCTGTAAACAAGCACGCTGTGCCGCTTAATTCCTGGGGAAACAGGAAAATATACTAGTAAGAATTGCAGTTTGACATGTTGAAGTTGCCTAGGTAATAACAATCTTATATTTCCCACGGGCAAGTGGCTGATAGCTTTCTTTAGATGTTACTCATATGGCTCAGAGAGTAAAAATAGCCCACTCTTCCCATAAAATGCACATGAAAGTGTATGATCTGGGATTTAATCTGAATAATGTCTTGTGTAGATACTATTATTAGATGTGTAGCAAGATGTAATTCTCTGAGTCTCTAGGAAAAACAAATTCTTGGGAACAAAAGCATATCATTTGCAAAACCCAAAAAAAGCAGAAAAACAAAACAAAGAAACCCAAATGTGTATCATGTAAAAAAAACAAAAACAAAAAAAAAATACTGACATAGGACTCCACCCATGCCTTGGTAAAAGTTATTTTATTTTACTTTGGCCAAGAGAAGCATACTGAAATGTGGTAATTAAAGTGGAAGTTTCCCCGAGAGAAGGGCTGTCTGTCTGAGTGAGCCTCCTAGCCTTCAGTAACAACCTACTGAAACACTAAATGACACTTTGTAAAAGCCCCGTGCTAACTGTAACGAACCACTCTTGCCCACGTTTGGTGGCCAAACTATAGCAGCCCGCTCTGTTCTGCAGGTCCGGGTTTAGCAAGATAGTGGGGGGAAGAAGGGGAAGAGCCGCGAAGAATAGAGACAAGCCAGAGGATCTGTAGTAACGTCTTCTTTACTGTCTCCACCATACACACACCACTACACCTACTACTACTACACCACCACCACCATCACCACACACACACACACACACACACACACACACACACACACACACACAC
>JANHMN010000001.1:29270069-29288528 GCA_030674055.1 Rhabdomys pumilio
CACACACACACACACACACACACACACACACACACACACACACACACTACAAGGAAATCCTGGGTATTTATAGGTTTTTGCCACGTGCCTTGTAGGCGTGTGGATACCACGTGCCTTGCAGGTGTGGATATGACATAAGCCTTACAGGCGTGGACAGCACGTGTGCCTTACAGGCATGTATGGCTTAGATAGCACGTGGACAACACATGCACCGCATGCCTTGTAGGCGTGGATACCATGTGCTCCTTGCAGCTGGGGGCACTTAACAGCAAAACAAGCTATGTGGGATATCAGAGTGTGCTTCAGCTGTTGTCGGCTGTTGAAAACCAAGTCTCATGTCAGGGTATATGGCTCAAGATGGCTGCAAAGCTGATAGCTGCTTTCTAGCCGCTTTCTGCTTAAAGTCGGCTCCCAACAACACTTCTCAAAGAGTTAAGGAGCCTCTGTCAGCCCTGGTAGCAGATACCCACAGTCTCAGCCCCCTGGAGGTAGATTCAGGAGAGACTTGAGTGCACGCCAGCTGGTGATTCAGAAGCAAGACCTTGTCTTGGAAAAGGAGAAGGAAGAGAAGGAATGAATGTTAAGAGAAAACCAGACAGCACATTCTCAAGGACTTATGCACTGATCGAGCTAAGGTCTGGACATTTTCATTAACCCATTTGTGTGCCTCTCCTGCTGTCTGAGCTCTCACAGACACAAGCAGCTTCCATTCATTTTACCTAGTGCCTGGCTGTTAGACTTACGGCATTAATGCTGCATGCAAAGGGGAGACACAAATGTCTTAAGTCCACAGGGTTGGCAGGAAAGGCTAATATTCTCTGGGCTGCTACATATGATCCTAGAGTTGTTTTTTCTTAAAGATCACTTATAGGGAATGATAGTCAAAAGAAAATTTCAAAAATGAAATGAAATATTGTCATTAGACAAAGAGAAATGAGAATGTACATAATCAGAGGCCAGCATCACCCTGCTTGGAAAGAGGAAAGTGTCTAGTGGAAAGGCTGGGAGGACAAGCCATATTCATACAGACATACACACACACACACACACACACACACACACACACACACACTATACTCTCTTGTCCTCCCAGCCCTTCCCACTAGATGCTTTCCTCTTTCTTATTATGTACATACAACATTTATTACTGTCATCTAAGATTTTAAAGTCCTTTACGACAGACACTAAGCTAGGTTCTTTTCTAATTTGTGATGTTCAGAAGCATATTTTTCTAGTCCCTATGGAGAGCGCATGCTTGGCGGAAACTAGTCAAGAGGCTTTGTGAGAGACTCTATGTAAGAGAGAAACTGGATGACACCACAAACTGTAGCAGATAGACGGTGTGTAAGAAACGATGTTTGTGTGAGATACTGAGCATACAAGAGAAAGTGTGTGAGTTAGGTGTGAGCAAAAGTATACACAAGCTCCTGACTAATTCAAATAAAACCACTTATTTAAAAGAAGTCTGTGAATTCCTGCCAATTTAAGTTCTTGGCTAGGCCTGAAGATATTTTAGGTACTAGTTTTTTTTTCTTTTTTTTTTTTTTTAAGATTTATTTTATGTATTGGAGTGCACTACTGCATGTACACCTGCATGCCAGAAGAGGGCATTGGATCCCATTACAGATGGTTGTGAGCCACCATGTGGGAATTGAACTCAGGACCCCTGGAAGAGCAGTCAGTGCTCTTAACCGCTGAGCCATCTCTCTAGCCCCTGAAGACATTTTAAAAGAGGATTTCCAAAATGACTTACTCGTCTCTAGACCTATGTGTGAAATATGAAATAATTTCCAACGACAGTTTAATATACTATCTACACCATAATCTTTTTCTCAATGCACAGATAAAAGGAAAGCAAAAAATTTGGTATTTTACTTTCATGCCCCTCAGTTTACCCTTAGATGGATGGACTAGCAAGAAAAAGAAACCAGATTTCTCTCTCTTGTCAGTCGCTGAGAGTTTTTAAACCATCTCTAGAAATATACGCTATGGCAGATAGACCACGAAATGATCCCAGGACTCCGACAAGCAACTAGAAAGCAGAGAGAAATAGGCACAGTCACTCAGAGATGCTTAGGGAGAGAAGCAAGCGCCAGAGAGCATGCATTCCTTTCTTAGCACAAGCAGCCAACAGCACACTCAGGTCCAGCCGAGCGCCTGCTGCAGCCTGCATGGAGGTAGACTGTGTGTGTTTCGGTTGTCTTTCGAACTCACAGAACCTAACCTCTTCTACGTGTTCACACCTTCATGTGCACAGCTCCCTTCACACGGAGCATCTCACTGTCAGGTGCCCGCTTCTTTATGCCCATATGCTCAGATGCCCATATGATCTCGCACACTATCCCATCACAATACACTCTGGTATACACAATCTTCCGCAATCTGTTGTGTACAGGTGAGTAGTCTCTCACAGGTGCACAATTAGACACAGGCTTTCATAATACCCTGTCAGACACAATCTTGCGCATCTAAGAGTCTCCAGTATAATCTCCTGTATGCACTTGGTTACAGTTTGTTACAATGTTTCTTACACACACTTTCTCACAACACATAATTTCCTTCTTTCTCTCTCTCTCACACACACACACTGAACACAACATCTGAGCTGTGTGTGTGTACAGTTACTCACAGACATACAATCACGCACAGGCTCTCGCAGACATAAATAACCTGTGAGATACACTCTTCTTCATGCACCTGTGACCAGTTTATAATCTCCCTCATGCAGTCTGTTTCTGTTACAAGTGTTCCTCACCTCTGACATACTCTCTCTCTTCACCACAGGATATCTGTCTGTTGTATACAGATAGTTGCACAGTTTCACAGAGATGTCATATATTTTAAGAGCTGTCAGACATACAACCACTCTTAGGAACCTATGGCCTCATTCATAGTCTCACAGCTCTTACTGTGAAAATGCTACACAAACCCTCCGTTCCGCCTTTCCCTGGCCCCGCCCCTCCCAGAACCCTGCCCACCCCACCAGGTCCCGCCTCCATTGGGCCGCGATCCGCCATGGCCCCGCCCCTCCTCCATCGACCCCGCCCCCGGGTTCCGCCCCCGGGCTAGGGGGGTGGGGCGAGCGGCTGACAGGAGGGGCGGGCGGCTCCAACACTTCTGGCGCCCAGGCCGGCGGGCGCGCTTCTAGGATTCCCGTCTGCGTCGGGAGTCCCGGTGTGGCCAGCGGCAGCCGTGCGGGCGGCCGGAGTCAGCGGTGGGATGTGCTCTGCCAGGAAGCTGCTGCGTGGCGGCGCCGGCGGCGGGGAGCGCGACGAGGACGGGGCGGCGCCGGCAGGGCTGGCTGAGGAGCGGGAGCCCGGGGCGAGCCCGCGGCGCCGGCAGCCGCAGGACGAGGGCGAGCAGGTGAGCGCGGGCACGCGGGCCGCGGGGTGGCGGCTGGGCACGCGGTGAGCGGTTGACGGGCGGGGCCGAGCGCCGTGGAAGTGCCCTCCGGAGCCAAAACACCCGGCAACTTGTGCTACGTGGGACGTGCGCTCGGCTTCTGAGCACTGCACGCGCCCTGGACGGTGTGGGTGGACGGCCCGCTCAGAGGGTCAGTGCCTGGGTCGGTGCCTGGGTGTCACCGGGACTCTCCAGAGCAAGTTTCACAGCACCGCCGAGCAGAGCTGAACTTCATTTTAGAAATGGAAAAAAAAAAAAAAAAAAAAGAAAGAAAGAAAAGAAAAAGAAAATCGCCTTCTGTGGGCACCAAAGGGAAGGAAGCTTTAGTAATAGACATAATAGAGAAACTGGGTACTTTTAAAGTTCTCTGAATTTGGTATCATTGAGAATACTAAGGGAAATTATAACATCAGATACCTGCAAGATCAGACTCGCAGTAGAATGTAAAAATTGAGTTCTACGTGGGACGATTTTTTTTTTTACAGGCAGTTCAGTAATTAGCTACTCAAAAATCCCCCAGATAAGCAGACCTTTAGAAATCACATAAGTAAACCTAGACTTCTGGAATAATCGGTTAATAATACCTGTAACTTCTCCCCTAATGTCACTAAGTACATTAATAACTAAATACATTAGTAAAACATCTCAACACATTACTTAAAGAGACAAAAATAATATTAATGTGCCTTGGGCTTGATCACCATGAGCACAGTAATTGTTCATCTATGTGACAATATAGGAGCCAGTGACTGAAGCAGATAATTGGTAGCTAGGAGATCTTGCTGGTTCCCTTCCGGGTGGTGTTTTTACTGAACTGTACCATACATGACTCAATAAAGTCTTGATTTCCTCTTACTCTTGCTCAACTGGAAAACACAGCCAGCAACTAAAACTCCCTTTCCAAGAGTAAATGTCCAAATGGTTGTAATGGCATATGTGAAATCCTTCCCTTAAGCATCTCTGGACCTTACCAATACCATGGCATGGACAGCGTCAGGAACACTAACTAGTCTTACTGAAATGGTTAATAGAACTAAGAAAAGGGGGCTGGAGAGATGGCTCAGCAATTAAGAGCACTGGCTGCTCTTCCAGAGGTCCTGAGTTCAACTCCCAGCAACCACCTGGTGGCTCACAACCATCTCTAATGGGATCCGATGCCCTCTTCTAGTATGTCTGAAGACAGCTACAGTGTACTCATATAAATACAATCTTTAAAAATATATTTTAAAAAAGAACTAAGGAAAGGGATGAAACAAAAAAATTAAATATACATTCTAGAGAATACCTGCTATCACATACCTGCTTCCTCTGTTGTACTATGAAATTTTATTTTCCTGTACTTTTTAGACATGCTACTTGTGTCATATTTTTGCTACATACTTTACCTGTATAGTCTATGTTCTCACACTCATGGGAAAAACACACCTGATACCGTACCATATCAGCACCTGGGAACTTCTTATCAGGAACTCGAAACTGGTACAGCCCAACTCACTGATGCAGAAATCAAACTTTTGTGATCCATCATATTGTGATAAACAGTATCACAAAGCCTATTTTCTAGGGTTTTTTTTTTACAACCTACAAATGAAATTTAAAAATCTGTGTAATGCCACATAGATAGAGCTATTATTGTACATATAATATCTGAAGGAGAACTAGAGTTAACAACTATAAAATATTCCAAGGAGTCATTTTAATTTTTCATCATGGAGATATTCACTTGTTCATCTTTTGGGGTTGGTTTTAAGGATACCAGGACTCCTAGTTATAAATGGAATAATTCTGGGAAATTGCTTTTTAAGCTATTTAAAATTTACACAGAATTTTTCTATAAAATCAATGGTAACAACCAAAGTGGAGCCAAAACTAGTTAGGTAGAAATGAGGCAATGGCCGTTTTCCTGCTGTCTTTCTGCTTGGTGTGTTCAGTTGCTTTTCCAGAGTCTCAGCCTCCTAGACACTGAGAGGGAACTGAAGGCCACAGCCCTCTGAAATGCCTTCTTCTCTTGGGTGGGGCCAATATGGTGTGTTCCAGAAACAGCTTTTTGTCAGTTCCTAATCATACACGTTCTATCCTGTCTGTTTCTGTTTCCTTTTCTGATAAGAAGAAACTGGGTTACTTCCCAGCCTATAGTCTCCTCGTACATCTCTCCCATCTCTGCCTTTCTTCTCTCTGGAAGGCCCATTCCCTCAATCTGGAAGACGTGTATAAGCATCTACACAAAACTTCCCTTTGCCTTGTTGTTGCTAAAACATCTGATCAGCATGCACCTTCTCTTTACTTCCTCCTGTGATACTGAAACACTGCTGTGGATACAGGTGGTTTATTAATAACTAATACATTGTCAGCATCATACTTTGCAGTTTGTCCTCAGTTGATACTCCATTTGAGGAAAAGCTAAGCTTGCATTTCAGCCTGAATCTTTTTTCCAGCCAGGATGATTGACAAAAGAGGTCTTGTTGAAATCAAGAATCCTTAAAAAGGAAGCCTTGAGAAAAAGAAACTGTCCGATTAGAAGAACAAGACAATCCTCTATGAGAGATAAGCAAGAGAGGGAGTACTACTGTGTGCTGCTATCCAGGCAACCAGGGAGTCTAGACTTAGGTGTTCCACATGTATTGATAATTTTGTTCAGGAGACATGATTCAAGTATACGGTTGACAGTAACTGCCTGGTGGTTTTATGGAAAATAAGTGCCCTGCTGGTAGGCCAAACCTCTCTGGGTTTTATTCCATGTCTGTAATGTCAGTGGCATTTGCTTATATACACAACATAGATTACGATTCACGATAACCTGAGATGGCCGTGTTTACAGAAAGCATGGGGCAATCCCATGACCCTCAAATTGACTTAAGAATTATTAATATTAATTTTAATGTCTTTATGATTATATAAACAATATGTACTTCAGAAATTTAAAAATACATGGGAAGAAAATAAATACTTGTAAGGAATTATTCCAAGTAATACCTTGAAGTCAAGCACTTTGAAGTTACTGTATCTCCATGTTTTGGCTTAAGTACCCATGTATACATCATGTGCTTTGGCAAACTTTTCTGTCTGATTTATCCCTTGGAGGACCAACTCTTATATGAAGGGAAAAGAGGAGGATTGGATCTGGGGGAGCAGGGAACGGGGTGAAAGGAACTGGGAAGAGAGGAAGGACAGGACACTGTGAGATATAATACATGAGAGGAGAATAAAGAAAACGAAAGTTAGTGTTATTTCCCTATATTAGAAAAATCTCATGAAAGAATGACTTAGAGCTTCCTAACAGTCCATTAGGTGCCTTCAAACTCTCTTTCATAAATAATACCGTATAAAAATATGTGCTAGCAATCATCACACTTCTATGTCAAAACAGATTCCTAGAAGTGGAAAAAGTAGGTCAGAGAGTCAAGCTCCTGGAAGTGACTTGAAGCATCCCAAAGAGTGCATTCAACAAATGTCTCACTTTTTGTTTTTTGGGTTTTTTGTTTTGTTTGTTTTGTTTTGTTTTGATTTTTGAAACAGTCTCACTGTGCAGCTCTGGCTGGCCTGGAACTCACTATGTGAAACAGGTTACCCTGGAACTCACAGAGATCCCCTGTTCCCTTTAAAATAAGATGCTTCGTTTCTTCATTGCCTGTCGTAATGCCTAGAATTTTACAAAGAATGATACTGGCTTAGAAATGTAAGTAAGATGGACTTCCATGACAGTGTGTATGAATGTTTTTCAAAGGTGATTTATAAAATAATGGGGTACCCTATGTGTCCTTTTTGATCTATCATTAGAAATAGGGTTTGGTGTACAGATTCTGGACTCGGAATCCATGGGTTTGTACTTATAACTGAAGCTTTAGGTGAGTTAATTAACCCTCCTCTGTTGGCTTCAGTTTCTTCATTTGTATAATGAGAATGATAATTATGTCAGCTTCATAGGAGGGTAGATCGCAGGAGTTAATAATGTATGAAAAGTATTCTTAGAGAGGTCCCTAGTGCATTAGCTCGCATGCAAGTGTTAGCTGCGGGAGCCAGTTGTCAAACCAGAACTGAAAGGAAATGTGACAAGTAGACTTTAAGGGCTTTCACACCCACAGGTAACTGAGAGACCAGGCAGAGGGCCGCCTGTGGCAGCACTCTCAGCTTTGCTAACGAAGATTTGGATGCGGCTAATTTTCAGTAAGGGTCTGACACTTGGCATCTCTTAACAGAATCTCAAGTGGTGCAGTGCTATGACCACAGACCACAATTTGGCGAGGAAATATAAGTGCACCAACCCATAACATTCTAGCCCATTAGGAGAGTATCAGTAATAGATGTATATAAGGAAGTCATTTAGCAGTTTCTCCCTGAAGTGTATAAGCAGGAGTTCAAACACAACATAAGCCAACAAGATAAGGAGTATCAGAGCAGAGGAGAACCCAGGTCTCTAAACTCCAAAGCCAGTCCTCTTATCTTACAGAGTCACCATCATGGTGACCAGTCTCTGATAGCTCTGCTGCTTTCCCTTAGATTATATAGCTTAAAAAGAGGTCTTTGTCTACACCCACATTGCTTTACATCTTTTAAAAGCAGCTTGCAAACAATACTGTGTCAATACTAAGTTTAGATGATCAGTAAGTAGTTCTCGGCTGAAGACAGTCTTGTGTTAGGATCCATGTGACACTGTTAACTTTTGGTGGTTGATACATGGGGTGGTAGTTGGTGCTACCAGGTATCCAAGAATACTGCCAAACAGCCTGGAATGTAGAAAACAGTCCCCTTGAGATGATTAGCTATGACTGACAACAATACTGGATTAAGAAAGAGAACAAACTGGGTTCTATGGTGCACACTTATCATGCTAGCCTGGGCTACACAGTGAGTTCAAGGTCAGTTTAGACTGTGTAGTGAGTGAGACTCTGTTTACAGAAGAATGGCTAGAAGATTAGTAAAATGTATGTCTGGGGTCTGGGTAGTCTGCAAGGTCACAAAAGGTTAGAGGCAGATCATAAAGCTCTCCCCTAGATGAACTCATATTGTGATAACATGGGGAGGTGTGGAAAAACTCTTACTGGATGTCTCTTTCTCTGCCTCTGGCTGCCTGATGTAAATGGTTCTCTCCCCGTGCCCTATGCACACTACGTCTGAATCAGTGAGCCAAAATGAACCCTTGGCCTTTAAGGTGTTTACAAAGGCTTTGGTCAAAGTAATGGAAAGGAACCAATACCACAGCAAAGTATTATCTGCCTTAAAATGTCAGCCATGCCAAACTCTACCCAAAAATTCATGGGAAGGAGGATTCAGTGCTGTAATTACCCTGCTAGTCTGTGACACCCCCCCCCAAAAAAAAAAAGAGGTAAGAATAGTTTGTTTCTTGTCTTGAAGTCTATATCCCAATTGATAATCGCAATTGAGCCCTATCTCTGTGTCTTTTCCAATTCATCTAACTTGCTTTTTCTCTCCTCCACAGTCTTCCGTGCATTTCTCCTATTGGGCTCCTTCTCCCATGGCACTTCCATTCCTTTCTACTCACCTCTACCACACTCTCTTTTTCTCCTGTCTTCTTTGTTGACATTAGTAGGAAACAGCATGGGATTTATAGTATGATTATTCTAAGTTTGAAGCCTGGCATTACTGCTTGATCCACCTGAACCTGATACCCAGTTTCCTCATTTGTAATAGGTATAGTGCTATCCACTACTTAAGTGGGATATACTTTACACAAAATGCCTAGCACACAGTAGGCCTTCAATAAGTATTAGCTCTCTATCTCTACTTCATGCTGTCTCCTTCACCTTTCCCTCTGGTTCAAATTTATTCACCTCAACTAGTCACATTATAGAACTTCATTAGTAAGTATTATTCTCTAAGATAAATTGTTTTATAATTCTCTAAGAAAAAAACTCTCCAACTTAAATTTGTTTTGTTGGTTTGTTGTTGTTGTTCTTGTTATTGTTATTGTTGTTTGAGACAAGGTTTCTCTGTAGAGCCGTGGCTGTCCTGGAACTCACTTTGTAGAACAGGCTAGCCTCAAACTCATATCTCCACCTGTCTCTGCTTCCTGAGTGCTGAGACTAAAGGCCTGCACCACCACCATCCTGCTTTTGGTTGTTTTGTTTTGCTTTCCTTTTTAATGAAGATCTTAAGTTGATTTTCCCCTCCTCCCTTTGTCACTAATTTTTGACAGGAGCAAAAATAATTCCATATGACTTTTTCTCAATTTCCTACTTAGGAGAAATGATAAAGCAAGATGAAGGGCCACCTAAAGACACCATGACTGTCAGGCTGGCTCAGGGAGCATAAGTAGAAACCTTATCTTGGTTTGTGCTGCCTGGCACCTTAGTCTCCTGTCTTTAGTTTTGTCTGCTCTAGGCTCACAGGCCTTCAATAACAACCATTTTTCTGCAAAAACCCATTAGTTATGAGTGTGCCTGGAAGGGAATTGATAAGACATTTGAAAATTAGCCTAATTTTAACAAATAAATTTTCAATGAACTTGATAGAAAATATATTTTCTACTCTATAATTTACTTTTTTCTTGTATCTAATGGGCTTTCCTCTTTTCATTTAACATCATTGGCATCTGTGCTTAATCTTGGCACAGGAAGAGGAAATGACCTGCGTTGTTTTGTGCCTGTTTTTTCCTACAGCAATAACTGCAGCTTATCAGGATTCTGATCAAAAGGAAAATAGCACAAGTATTTTGAACTTAGGAAAAATGAAGAACAAAATCATTAATATCTACTATTGAAACATTCCTAAGAAAACTACATTTTTTGTTATATTTCCTTTGATATATTTCTCTGTAATACCAGAAGGAATTACAGGAATTCTCTGTAGGGAAAGATAGGGAATATTTTTTTCATTCTTCCAATTAGTAAAAATTATTTTTAATCCCTTTGTTCATATTTTTACCTATATATGTGCAGAATGTCTACAGAGGTAGAGAATTTAAACCTGTGGTCTTGAATATTGCCATTTTCCTCAATCTGATTCAGAATTTCTCACCCCATAGTTTTCAGAGGTAATTGTTAGTATACCAGAAAGTATTCTCACACTACTGCAAAGTGAGTCTTGAGAAGGAAAGTCACACTGTGGGAAAACTGTTTGACTTTGGCTAGTTTCTTCCATCACCAGTTCATACAAAGTCTTTTGGTGAGAAACCTGATCTGACTCCCTATGAGTAGATGCTGTTACTGTCCAGACTTTATGATATGCTAGTGCATCACAGGAAGGATGCAGAAAATGTGCCTAACAGGCTGAGTATCTCTCCACTGAACACCTCAGGCCCTCCAAAACACACAGAAAACCGTGCATTCATTTACCCTTAGGCAGAGCTTACAAGGTATATTATAAAATGAATACATTTTATATTTAGTTCTATCCCCTTTACTTATTGTATTGATTGGTTATATTACAGTGCATTTACAATGTAATGAATATGGCACAGCAACTGTGATATTTCTGGATGTTTTTCAATCTTGTAGAGCCAAAGTCTTTTGGCACGCTGTATTTGATTACTGTTGTTAAAACTTTGGTTGCTATCCTAAAAGTGGGCTTGTCCCACTTATACTGAACATTTAATGTTTAGAAAATTATTTTAATGATTGTATTATAGAAAGTGTTCTGCTTTGTTCGTTGTTTCTGTGTTTACTTCCGTTTGTTTCCTGGATAGCTTTTTATCTATTCAATCAAAAACTTGGAGGGAGTCACCTACTATATTCCAGGTCCTGGTCTAGGCTGGCATACAGATAAGCAAAAATATGTTCAAATTTCTCCTCTAATTAATCTGGTACTATGCATGGGGTGGGGGAAGACCTTGCATGAAGGAACTAGTCAATCAGTGGACTATAGGTGCTGTGAGAAAATAAAAGCACACAAGGTGGCTAGTGGTGGATGTGGGAGGGATTGCTGTCTAGAATGGGTGAGCATACACAGAAGGGTCCACTGAGGTGATGGTTGATCCTACTCAGCTGTGCTTTGCTTTGACTTGTCAGGAGGGTAGAGCCAAGTATGAGGTTGCCTCTTAGTAACTGCACTAGCACAGTGCCCCGTCCAGGTTCTCACCATCTGTTTGCTTCCCTGTCTCACATTACTATTTTACTCACTTATTTCTACTGCAGCAAGTTCAAGTCCTTTTAGAAAGATCAGGATAAGTAAATCAGGAATGTTTTTTAATTATTATGATCATCGATATGTATATCAGGCGTACACATGATAGTGAAGGTTAGACAACAACTTTGTGGAGTCAATTCTATCCGTCCAGTTTTGTGTGGGTTCTGAGATTATGCATATATTGCTGGTTTGTGTGGCAAACACCTTTACTTACTACATTTTGAGTCATCTCTCTGGTCCCTGGACTTGTTTTAGTCAGTTTCTCTCCCTTCTCTCTTTCTACCTACCTTCCTTCCTTCCTTTTCTTTCTTACTGTATTTCTCAAATTGTTGGAGAATTGCTCAGTGAATTGTTAAGAGTGTTTGCCAACTGAATTTGGTTTGGTTTAGTCGCACCAGCACTCTGCCTGGGTGTCTCATGACTACCTGTAGGTCCAGGGATCCGATACCCTTCTCTGGCCTCAGTGGGTACCTGCAACCACGTGGTGTACACACATTTAGGTGTAAGTACACATAAAATAATAAATCTACTCTAAATACATTTCTTGAGTTATAATCATACCTCATAATGCATTTATTAAAAATTTGTTCTGTTTTTAATGCCTGGTTATAACTTTGGCAGTAAAAGATTTAGATGTCTGATTTCTTGTTGAGAAGGGATGCTGCGGTTAAGAAAGAAGATATGCTGTTTTGAGTAAAACACATTAGCACACATACAACATTTTTTTTTTTTTGGTTTTTTCGAGACAGGGTTTCTCTGTATAGCTTTGGCTGTCCTGGAACTCACTCTGTAGACCAGGCTGGCCTCGAACTCAGAAATCCGCCTGCCTCTGCCTCCCAAGTGCTGGGATTAAAGGCGTGCGCCACCACCCGGCACATACAACATTTTTTTAAAAAAATACGGTGGTACTTTTTGTTGGAATGAGTTCAGAATTTGTTGTCAGAATGTCCCTGCCTTCAATCCTGGCTAGCTGATTCTTGGGAAGTCCTACAGTGTGTGTGTTAAACTTCAGTAGACTAACAGCACACAGCTTAATTATTGCATCTCTGTGATGAGCAAGTTTTGAGATAAAAATACTGAACATGTCTGTTGAACAAATAGCTAATGAGCAAAGAAAGACAGTGAAAGTCAAGTGGCATGGGTCAAATGTAAATTGTAAGCACATTTTTTCTGAAGAGATCAAAATTTTAAGTAATAATTTTCTCTTGGCCATGATATGAGTTCAAAATTAAGCATTTTAACTGAGTGTGGTGGTGCATGCTTGTAATCTCAGCACTTGGGAGGTGGTAGAGGCAGAAGGATTACAAGGAGTTCAAGATGATCCTCGGCCATATAGCAAACTTGACACCACTTGTAAGTAAGACTTGGTCTCAAAAAAGCATTGTCATTGAATAAACCGTATACGCATTAATAATACCATTATAGTAAATGAAATTTCTACCAAGAGAAAGTATAAAGTGAATAAGATCGCCAGCTAATAAATTACACAAGTTCTAACAGATGATCTCAGAAGGAAGTGACTTGGCAAACGTGAGGAAAAGATGAAAGGGGAAAGTGTCTAGAAAGATCGGCAGAGTTTTCAGTTACACTTCTGATAGTGCTGGCCTCTGGGGCAGGGTATCTTGTAGAAAAAAACCAAATGATTGAGCTTGGCACTGATCATGTTAAATTTGGTGTTTCGGGGTATCTCAAGGAAATGTTGGACTGCAGTAGAGCATACCAGTCTAGAGATCTGAAGAGGTGCATAGACTCAGAAATAGTGCTCAGAACTACAACTCATGATTAGGGAGAGAGAAAGTAGCAGTGTTTAAATACGAGGCTCTCTCCCTACCTTTCTTTTCTTTATATGCTAAGCAGCTTGGTAGCAGGGCGTTACTGTGTGGACCTCACAGCGCCTGCCTTGCTTGTGATACACAGTCAATCATTTGTTAAGATGGACCAAATTGCCACAGTGGTGGTGCACGCCTTTAATCCCAGCACTTGGGAGGCAGAGGCAGATGGATTTCTGAGTTCGAGGCCAGCCTGTTCTTACAGAGTGAGTTCCAGGACAGTCAGGACTACACAGAGAAACCCTGTCCCAAAAAAATCAAAAAAAGAAAAAATGGACCAAATTGACTAAAGAGTCTGTTTGTTTTTGAAAACTTAAATGATAATTGAATCAAGGATTATGACTCATCAGAGTTAGAGGTTAACAATCAAAGTTACATAGTACTTAGGTGCACCAAGAGCCAGAGTGTGGTCTAATAAATTACCAAGTTTATATAGTCTTGTTTGCCACAAGGGCATAACAGGACCTGTATAAAATGCAGGTGGCAAAACTTGCCATGGGGAAATGTTTTAGTTTTGAATATAACTATAAACTGTGATTCTAAACAGAAAACTTCTTTTTCACAACACCATCATTCACCTAAAACAATAGGTTCTGATAAAGCCAACATTATATGTGTTATTTTTCAAAATGTTTTTCCATAAGACATGATAAACCTATACCTTTTTCTTTTTGAATTATTGTATTAATTACTAAGATTAACATACAAGGTAAAGCGTTTCATATGGCCTACTCACACATACGTATCATTGTACTTGGGTCTCATTTGTTCCTCTCACCTACCAACTCCCACTGTCGTCTATGCCGGCAGCTTATTTCTTCCTACCTCCCTTAAGATTTCTTCTTCTCTCCTCATGATCTATTTTCTATTTTTGAGACCTACATATGTGCATACACATGAACACACAAAGTTTTAAATCTAGGTTCCACTTATAAGAGAGAAAACTATACCTTTTTTTGAGTCTGATTTATTTCTGTTAACAATGATTTTTTTCTCAGTTCCAGCTATTTCCTGTAAATGTCAGTTTTACTTTTTATTTTCCTAATTGGTAAGGATGCTAAACACTTTTCAAGTTTTTTTGCATGTGCTTTTCTTTTTTATAAAAAACGTAATTGCCCCATTTATCGACTGATTGTTGGGTTAGGTATTTAACTTTTGCAGTTCTTTATATGTCCTTGCTGTTAATCCCATCTGATATGTAATCAGCAAAGACTTTCCTCCTTATCAAATTTTATTTAGAGTCTTAGCAGAAACAGCCTGGTACTAGCTATAGACTTAACTCTTAGAACTGTCTTTATTTCATTATAAAAGTTATAGTAAGTTGTACTTTTATTTTCAATTGACTCTATGAAATTTTGAATTGCCTTCTTTATTTCTTCAATGACCCTTTGGTCATTCAAGAGTGTTTTGTTTGTGTCTAAGGATTTGTACAGTTCCTGTGTTCCTTCTGTGTATGTGTCCCTAGGGAAACCACCCATCTCCAAGTCTCCAATGCTGAAGTTACAAATCTATCAACCACTTGTGGCTTTCTGTGTGTACAGGAGGCCAAACCTGACTCCTCATGCTTGCACCAAGCCCTTTACCTAACAGGCAGCTTCCCAGCCTGTCTGAGGTCTCTCCTAAAGCTTTTTACTTCTGTGCCGATGTGACCTGATAAGAAATTATTTTAATTATCTTACATTTGTTAAAGCTTGGTTTTTGACCTAGACTTCGTTCAATTTTGAAGAGTCAGTCTGTGGCTACTGAGAAAAATGTGTACTCTATATCTGTTGGGTGGAAAATTCTGAAAATATCTGTTAGTTCCATTTGATTTGTTGTAGCCCAGCTAATATTTCCGTGTTCTTTTTCTGTTTTAGTGACCTGACTGGAGGTGAGAGTGGCATGTGGGCGCCACCCTTGCTTTTATATCTAGCTCCATTTGACTTTATGTTCATTATATCCCTTGTTTGTTTTATGAAATTGGAAACCCCAACATTAGGAGTGTATGTTTATTTATAACTGTTATAGATTCTTGAGGAATTGTTCAACTTACTAATATGTGATAGCCTCCCTTATCTTTTCTTAGGACTTTTGGGTTGATATCTACCATACCAAATATCAAAAGAGCTCTATGCCAGCATGTTTGGGGTTTCCATTCACTTCAAGTTCTTATGAATGTCTTTCTTCCTTCTCTTGTGTGCTACTCCTTTAAGTATTTTCTGCAGTGCTGGCTTCTAATCAAGAGTTGTCTTCCCTTTGCTTACTCTAATATGTTTTTATTTTATTTTATTTTATTTTTTATTGGATATTATATTTACATTTCAGATTTTATCCCCTAACCCCCCTTCCTCCCACTAATATGTTTTTATTTGTCTGTCCATTTTCAAGGATAGCTTTGGTGGAAATAGCAATCTTAGTTGGTAGTTATTTACTTTCTGGGCTTGAAATATAACAATTCCAGACTTTTTTGACTTTTAGAATTGCTGACAAGACTTCTGATACTATTTAGATATTTTTGCCTCTGTGTGTGACTTGTTTTGCTGTACAGGTTTTAAAATGTGTCTTAGGTTTTTTTTTTTAAGATTCATTTTGTTGCTGTTGTTGTTATTGTTATTGTTGTTTGAGGCAAGGTTTCTATATAAAGTCCCAGCTATCCTGGAACTTAACTCTGTAGACCAGGCTGGCCTGGAACTCAGAAATCTACCTGTTTCTGCCTCCGGAGTACTGGGATTTAAAGGCATGTGCCACATACCCCCCCAGTAGATTATTTCTTGATTTATGTGTGCATGTGTGTGTGTGTGTGTGTATGTGTGTGTGTGTGTGTGTATGTGTGTGTGTGTGTGTATTTGTGAGGGTCAGAGAGTCAGAGGTGGGGGGTTGTCTGTGAAGGCTAGAAAATGGCATCAGATACCTTGGAGCTGGTGTTGTGGGGCCACTTAAATCCAACATAACACAAACACCAGGTCAAAGCAGATACCAAAATTTTGTTGCAATCAAGCTGATACTGATTGCTCAGGGCTGCAGAACAGACTTGGGAGCTGAACTATGACCCTGAAGAGAAATTGCATAGCATATTTAAAGCACAAGACCATAAAGTGGAGGTGGGGGGTAGAGGGGGTTATAACATAAGGGGTTGAACAAGGGAGTTTTCCCTAATCAGGTTAGGGTAGGTTCCTGGGCCTGGGAAGATGAACTTAGTTTGACCTTGCCAGAAAGATGGAGAAGTCCTTGAGATGTCTGGACTCAGACATCTGTTCCCTTACAAGTTGTTTTTGAGAAGTCTGGACTCAGAAAACGGTTTCCTTGTAATAGAAGCTGTTCAGCTATTGGGAAGTCCCCAGCTTTCCTAGGCCTAGGGACCTTGAATTTAGTTCTCTCTGTGATTAAATGGAGTTTGAAAATGAAATGGTAGTACTTAAAATAAATTTCTTTTGCTTGTCCCAACACTGGGTAACAAGCAACTAGAAACCATCTTGATGTGGGTGCTGGGAGCTGAACAGAGGTCCCCTGGAAAATCAGCAAGTACTTTTAACCACTAAGCCATCTCTCCAGCCCCAGAGTTTGATTTTTGATACCTTAAACTGTAACATGGTATGGAGAAATTCTAACTTGGCCATAACTCTTTGGGGTTCTACATGTTTCTTGTATTTGAATGTTGTGCCTTTCTCTAAATTTGGGAGGTTTTCTGTTATAATTTCACTGAATAGATTCACAGTATCTTCAGTGTTTATCTTCCTTCTTATGTATGCTTAGGTTTGATCATGTCCCAGAATTTGTGATTACTTCAGTCAGGTTTCTGCCTTCCCCTCCTGATGTTTGCATGCACTGTTTCTTCAGCCTTGCCTCCATTCCGGAGCCTTCATCTGTCTGTTCTTGACTTTGCCTGGCCAAGCATGTTGCCAATGCCATTCCGTGTGTGTTTTTATTTGATTCACTTGTTTCTTTTCCAACCTTTCTTTTCTCGTTGGTGGTTTGGGTTTGTTTGGTTTCTGGGGGAAATAGGTTTGTTGTTGTTTTCTTTCAAAGATCTCAATTTCTGTGCTGGATTCTCCTTAGTTTTGGTGAACTATTTCATCCATATTGCTTATTTTTTTCCTTTGTTGAATTTCCCTTCTCTGTTGCTGGTTTTTCTCTCCAGGTGTTGAACTAAACCTGTGCCCTCCTTCAGATCATTGAGCATTTTAACAGAAAACTACTGAAATTTTTATCTTATGGTTTGCTTATTTCAGTATCTTTGAGTTCAGTTCTTGAGGAGTTATGATCTTCTGGGAGAGTCTTTTTTCATATTTTTCGAGTTCCTCTATTTCAGTTTGAACATTTTCCTGTTTGGCTCTCCCTTCTGGTGTTTTGGCATGGGATCTTGCTGAGCAGATGACTGAGCAGTCTCAGTCCCCAGGACTGCCCACAAGGAGATAGTAAACTGCCGTGTCAGCAACATCTGCCCATGCAAGAGGAAGAAACGCTTAAAATACACCACTATATGACTATATGATGTTTGGAAGTGAATGAATGAGAAAAAGAAAGATGACATGCAAAAGGAAGAAGCAGAGAAGCAATGCTAAATAACTGAAAGGTAGAAAAGAATAGGATGTCATTGACGGGAAGAGAAAAGAACAAGAGATGGGGGCAGAAAGGGGGGAAATCAAAACCAAGACATCCCACTGATCAAAGGGTCAATTACAAAAATTAGATAAATGTAAAAAGGAGCAAGAAGTAAAGCCAAAGCACCATTTCCTGTGGAGGAAGATATAGGGGGAATCGTGGGGGTACAAAGGCTGACAAAAGCAAGGGACTAAGGAAGAGATTGCCCTATAAAGTGTAAATAATGTTAGATAAATGTATAAGGGAAATAACAAAAAAATTTAAAATGTAATACATACCATTAAAATCCTGTTAATCATTAAGTAAAAATAGGAGATAGCAATCATAATAGTCAGAAAAAAGATAGTAGGAAGAACAAGATAGTGGAAACGTCAGCTTAAAGCAGTGTTGGTGGGACACAGGTGAACCTGTGGATTCTTTCTATGATTATGTCTACACTGGACAAGTGTTAGATATCCACCACAGCTTTCTTCCTAAAGTTACTTGCTTGCTTGCCTGCCTGCTTGTTTTTTCTTTCTTTCTTTCTTTCTTTCTTTCTTTCTTTCTTTCTTTCTTTCTTTCTTTC
>JANHMN010000001.1:29288538-29312218 GCA_030674055.1 Rhabdomys pumilio
TTCTTTCTTTCTTTCTTTCTTTCTTTCTTTCTTTCTTTCTTTCTTTCCATACCAGGGACCTCTGTACAGCCCCCTGTGTCTAATGTTTTAGCTAGAGAATGTCTTTCAAGTGCATCAGGAATGTGGGAGGCAATCACAGCAGTGAGGTTGGCACAGGAATGGGACTGTCTTCATCCTTTCAAGTGTTCAGAACTCCACTGGAGTGATGCAGCCTTTGGTACCAAGTACACTCTAGAAACTTTTGAGCACTCAAGTTCTTCAGCAGTGAATAAGAGATAAGGTGGCTCCAGGGTTTGATCTCCCCACAGGCCTTGGACTCCAAGCTTTCAGACACCAGGGTTATTCTCAGCTGATGAAATCTGTGGTCCACCTGACAATGAAGCTCTGTTGTTCTGTGTACTACACTGCCTGAGCTAGCTTCTTCCCGTCTATACCTTTGGCTTGTCAGTATCTGACTCTAGCCTTCTCTCTTTCACCCAGCAATAGTACCAAGCCGAATTAAGTCTCCCTAACTTGGTCAGAGGCCTGTGTGGTTAGTTTTTAACAATACTTCCTCTCTCAAGATGGTTCCAGGCCCTTTGAATCATAGAACATGACAAAATGGGTTTTTTTTTTCTCCACTACTGACCCATATAACAGAGAAATCACTGTCTAACCAAAACCCACAAGTGGGTTTGAGGATGGTAAAAGCCCTAGACTTGTCCTGAGGGTGGGGATACCCAGCTTTTATCTGGTTTACCTTTTGGAGGCTTTTGTTTTCCCCTTCCATATCCAAGGAGCATGGCAGAAGCTGAGTTCAACTACACTACATTGTCCATCCTGTTCTTCTGATCTTTTCTGGTATGTCTCTGTTCCCTTTGTGGGCTTCCCAAGCTTTTCCTTTATTTCTCTCTTTTGGATATGGTGTATTTTTTTATATTGTGACTCTGCTTCATCGGCTCACACAGAGGCAACTCTAACCTGTCATCTGATTCACACACAAGCCCTTCATTCACTCATTGTACACTTTTTTTCATCTACAAGGATAGATCCCTGCAGACCCTTTAGTGCTGTAAATAATGAAAAGCTATTAGAACCAGTTTCTCCCACTTAGTCGAGTGATTGATAACTGAGACATTTTACTTAATAAGAATTGCACAGTGGTTATTTCAGAACAGCAAAGAAAAGAATCAACCAAGTCGCTAGACTTGACAGAAAAATCAGTTCACACCAAGAAGCTTGTATTATATAGGATGTAATGAGCAGCTCCAAACATCACTGTATGAATAGTCTTTGTGTAAGTTTTGAAAAATTATCAGACTTATAAATACTATTGACTTTGATTAAACAAATCATATTATAGGCCTTAGAAAATAAATGAATTTTAAAGGAACTTAATTCTAGCAATAACCATTTATATTTGAATATTTCTTATAAATGTCCGAGCATATTCTAAACAGAGCTTATAAACATCTGTAAACTATATTTTCTTGGCATAGGTACAAACTGGAAAACTCTTTTCCATATTTTAACAGAAGCATATTTACGAATCATAAATTTTAAAAACTGATTTTCAGTATATTACATTCAGACAGCCCAAACAATAGCATCAGTGCCTTTAGGAGTTAGCCTTCGTCCAGGTAAAATGTTCTGTCCATACTCAAAAGGAAAGTGGAACTTGCCTAACAGTCATCAGTCTTAATTCAAATCAAGATCTTTTATTTTTCTTTTTTTACTTTAGGAATAAAAAGTATATGATATAGTATAAAATCTATGAGTTGGCTTGGAGAGATGACTCAGTGGGCAAAGCACTTGGTGTGCAAGTCTGATAACCTGTGTTTGGATACCCCAGAACCCACATTCTAAAAAGCTGATACAGTAGCATATACAGCTGTTATCTTAGTGTGGCCTTACTGGAAGATGGGCAGCTGAGACAGAAGAATTGCCAGATTGGTGGCCAATTAGCCTGGTGTATGCAGCAGTGAATAACAACAGAGACCCTGTCTTAAACAGGCAGTGAGGGAAACCTGACGCTATCCTCTGATCCTCATACTCATGCTGTGCACTCATGCACACTTACACATACAAACACATAGAGAAACGTACAACAGAGCGTAACTGTGTACATAGGAAGACAGTAAATTGAATCTTAAACAGAAATAGTATGCTTGGGAAGGAGAATATAAGAGTGAAAAAGATTTGGGTCAGTTCACATGAGAAATTGGATACAGTTAAGAGAGGTGACTGAAAGGATTCAGGAATGTGGGAAAAGTACTAGGACGCATGAGACATGCTCTTATAACAAGGCATCTGGATACAGTGTTTACCAATAACACAGAACAGGGAGATTGGGAGCCCTTGGAGAGGAATGAGGAAGAGCAAGTGTCTAAACTCTTAATTGCAATGCTAAACTAAGGTTCTAGGTTGCAAGGAGAAAATACAAGCCAAAGGAACCAAATCTACAGGTAATTCAGAGGCTTTCAAAATTCGTAACTCCTTAGTAAAGATAGTCATGAGTCCCCTTATGTATAATGCTATATCCTCTAATATTGCTTTGCATGTGTGTCTTCTCCCAAGAAGGTAACATTTTTCAAAGCAACTTTTCTTTTGAGAGGTTGAGTGGAATAATGGAGTGGATTGAGTGGAAAAGAGAAGACCTAGGTACAAAAGACCTTAGCAAGTAACTCCCAATTTCTTTTCATCACTTTTCTTGCTCTTTCTTATCTCTGTGTAACCTTAATGGATTTAAAAAAAGAAAAGAAAAGAAAGAACCTATGATGTCTGTAGACAGCCTCACCATGGTCCCTGGAGCTCACTCCGCAGAAGTTCTTAGCACTTGACTATTATTAAGTATATTACTACAAAGCCAAGAAAAGTTTGGTGGGGGAGAGATGGTAGTTATTTCTGGTTGACTAAAATACATTTCTCTCTCCACTATATATAGTTAGAAAACTGAAATATTACCAGCTTCTGGTGTCTCTCATGTTTCTCGTCTTTTCTGTTGATTCTTAATTTTGTGGCAGTTGGGGTTGAGCATAGGGTATTTTGGGGAACCCTACCACTGCTTCTTGCTTTATTATTTTGAGACATGTCTCATTAAGTTGCCCGCAAAGACCTTAGAACTGGAGATCCTCCTGCCTCATCCTCCTGAGTAGCTGGGATTGTGCCAACATTCCTGTTTAGAAGCTTGGACTCTTTGTCAACTTCTCTTGCTTTTCTTCTGACAGATAAGGATAGGATTAAGGTTAGAGAATGGTTTGAATTTTGTTTTTTTGTTTTTTGTTGTTGTTGTTGTTTGGTTGGTTTTTTTGTTTGTTTGTTTGCTTTTTAAGAAAACTGTAAATTCCAACAAGTGATCAGTATCACAGTTGAGTTAGCCAACCTCATATAAGGGTGATTTAAATTATTATTTCTTACTAAATGAAATGGATGAAGATACATGTAACTATTTAAACTTCTGTAAAAACTAATATATTAAGGCCAATAGACTATGAACAGTCACCCAGTTGGTTCTGTAGTGGTAAAGTATATGGTAGTTAGCACAGGGCCTTAGAAACCTGGTTATTAGAGCCACACTGTCAAATGCATCTCCCTCCACCAAGGTGATTGTGACTAAGTTACGAAGTCTCTTCTCTTCAGTTGCTTTATACTTTGAATATCAGTGTAATGAAAACTTTGACCCATTAGCATGAGCTATTTAATAAATTTTACTTTTATTAATAACCATTATAAAATCAGTTAAAATTTCATTTATTTGTTGGTTTTCAAGGTTGGCACTGTATTTCATTTTTGAGATAAAGAAAAATAAAATGGAAGAAATTAATACAAGTAATTAAATATTGAAGTAAAGGTTGTTTGTTTGTTTGTTTGTTTGTTTGTTTGTCAAGGGTTGGTTTTTTATTTTCTTCTCCAAAAGAAAGATATGTTGTCTAACTAAATAAATAAGTGAGGCCATGGAGAATTTGACTTTTCTTAAACAAGATTATGTGGTGGAGGTGATCAAGTTGTTTTCTATTCCACAAATAAATTGATCATCCCTGCAGAAGGGATAGATAGGATAACAGTCTTTCTTTGATATGACATTAGGTTTTTCAAAAGAAGTCTGTGATACCACACCATCTGGCAAGTTGAAATTGCATGTTGTTCTAAAGTCCTTTCAGTTAGGGGTTTTGTTTGTTTGTTTGTATTCTGTTTTCTTCTTTTTTTTTTCAACCACAGAATAGTTTATGCTATAATACAAAGACAGTTAAACACCTCATCTTTAAAGGTATAAACCTACATATTTTAATATTAAGATTTTGCCGGCACCTTTCAAAATTGATTTTTATTCAAGTCAAGCCAAAATACAAAAGCATTTTGTAACTTTTAAAATGTCACATTTTGGTCAAAAAATAGCCTTACTTAATACTAACTTCTCCACAGGATTGCTAGCCTCTTAAAGTTAAAAGTATAATCATTTATTTAATATATTATTGACACCAGAAAATTTTTGTTGAATTTATTTTGTTGAACAAACATATTCACAGAACATTCTTTAATTCTGACACCTCTGAATTTTTGAGAGCTTTTCTGGAGCTCTTACAAATCTGTACATTTTATGTACATCTATATGTGTAAAATATATATGTATGTATATATGTGTGTGTGCATGTGTTATATGTTTAATAGAAGATATTTTAGTTATGCTAGAATGTTTGAAGAAACAAATTTTGTGTAAAATTTAACCTATTAGGCACAACTAAGGGAAAAATGGGAAAAATAGAACTGTTTGAAGATTTGATTCCCACTAACTTTCCTTGGATGTCATGAAAGCTAAATTAATAACTGGCTAAAGAACGTGGCAGAATCTGCAGAGAAGAAATGGTAAAGTTGCCCATTTAATAATATATGTGAGAGGGGGCTGGAGAGATGGCTCAGTGGTTAAGAGCACTGGCTGCTCTTTCAGGGTTCTGAGTTCAATTTGAGCAACCATTTGGTGACTTACAACCATTTGTAATGGGATCTAATGCCCTCTCCTTGTGTGCATGAAGACTGAATGCTCATATACATAAAAACCAATACTAAGAAAAATAGCATATGTGAGAAATAACACGGAAGGAGAAAAGAGGAACCTTTGGGGACCATTTTTAAAGTGCTAAATAGAACTAAGAACTATCTGACTACATGGATTCTCAAAAGTCAAATAATTAGCCCTAAAATTTGATCATCCTATGATATTAAAAATAATAAACACTCTCAGATTGCTTAAAATTCCAGACTGATTTCAGAGCAGTTAATTTTCAGCCATCTAAAATCCTCTGGCTCAGCCTTTAAAAATGTGCCCTTCAATTTGCCCACAGATGTAACTAATACCCACAAATGACCAGTATTAGTCTTCTGGAACAATAAGGAATTCATCAAATCTCCTCTACAAGGCAGTAGCTGACTGGTGAAACACTAAATACAACAATAGCTTGAAGTGTCTGGAGTCATTTTGAAGGGAGATAGCAAATGCAGAAACATTTATTCAGGAAAGTCAACTGTGTCTTCATAAGAAAGGTGTTTTGGCATTTGAGTGACACCACACTCCATCACTGTTCCCCATTATGGTGCTGCACTAGAATCTCCATGCCAGTGTCTGATGTAGAGCAAGGATTTCACTGGAAAGCTGTCCTCTTCACTCCCAGCACCCTTACAGAGCTCTTTTCTGTATACGTGTGACCAGTGGGACCAGGCCTGTATCTCTTCAGCCAGCCTCCATGGACAAAGGGAACATAAAAGGGCACACAAAAGAAACAAAGTAGTTTTATGATATATGTTTTTAAACTACACCAAGCTGGACACACACCTTTAATCCCAGCATTCAGGAGACAAAAGCAGGTACATGTCTTAGAGCTGGAGGTCATCCTGATCTACATAGTAAGTCCCTGTCTCACAACAGCAACAACAAAAAATCATTGATGGAAGGAAATCATACTTAGAGAATGGAGACGTGATAATCAGGGAGTCTGTATGGGTCTGAGCTAGGTCCTCTACATATATGTTATGTAGAGGTGTTCTTGTGGGACACCTAACAGTGGGAGCAGAGCCTATCTGACTCTGCTTTGGGGATCTTTTACTATCTAATGGGTTGCCTTCTCCAGCTTTAATATGAGAAGATGTTCCTATTTTACTGTTAACTTTGTTATGCCTTGTTTGATTGATATCTTTGGGAGGTCTGTTCTTTTCTGAAAGGGACTAGAGGAGGAGTAGATGTGGGGAGAGGGAGGGGGAACTAGGAGAAGAGTAGGGAGGAGAAACTGAGGTTAGGATGTAACATACAAGAGAAGAGGAGGAGGAAGAAAACAAAGAAGATAAGAGGAGGAGGAGGAAGAGAAGAAGAAGGAGGAAGAGGAGGAGGAGGAGGAGGAAGAAGAAAAGGAAGAGAAGGAGAAGAAGGAGAAAAAGAAGAAAAAAAGAAGACCAACAACAACAACTTCTTAATAGTTTTCCTTATGAAAATTCTGAAGTTGATAATACAGTAATCTAGGCATAGGTAAAATAAAACTATAAAAATCTCAAAATCAGTCAGGTAATTTCAGTCACATCAACAAACAGTTAATGGAGATATTGAGAAAGAGAAGATTATATGTAGGTGTAGATTTTTCAAAACCTACTTTTAATAAGGGTTCTTAAATGCTTTAAGCTCTTTTCTAGTCCACCACCCACCAGAGGTAGTGGAAAGGAAAGGATAATAGAGCAAAGGACGATGTGGACCTGGTTAGAAATAGTTCTGTGTAGTCAGGACATCACCAATTCAGTTCATATGAATCAGTAGCAGCGGCTCAGTCTACTGCAAACACTATTCACGAATCAACAATGGCAGGTCAATCCAGAAGAAACCGTGAGGCTCTGCTAAACGGCCTGAGTCTGCAGAAGCAGCAAGTAGCCTCCAGAATACTACAAGAAGTTTTTTGATGCATTTCTCTATGAAGTCATGACAAATGCTGACCATCAAAGATCGGCAAGGCTAACCAATATCATACAGTGTCACCAGCGAAAACCAGCATCAGCAAAGCCCAGTGATGACCAGCAGAGTGATGAGGTGAACAAGTGCTACTGTCTGTTGGGTTATACGTATACCCTTTCTAAACATCATGTGTTCTCTTAAGCATCTGCTGTAGCAAAGGATCACATGCCCCTCTTCCACGATGCTTCCAGGAAAACACATGTGTGTTCTCAGCAAAGCATCTTCCCACGTGTCTGCTTCAGCAGGAACCTCCTCTCATCAGACAGTTTCCAGAACAGAATATCACATGACACAACTGAGTCTCCAAAGAATTGGAGGCCCAAAATTTCCACTTTAGAAGATACAATATTTAAAATAAAACTTCTATGACTTGATGAAAAAATTTAAGGTATACACATTATTAAGGCAAATCTACGAACTATAAATATGAGGGGATAAAATGTGTTGGTTAAAGTGCTGATAGTTAGAAAACCCTAAAAACAACCAGAGAAAAATAACTCACCGCATGCAGAGGAGCTCAGTGAAACTGACAGCTGATTGATCGGAAATTATCAGGTAAGCAAAGAGGCTGAGAGATGAGAGGCCAGTAGACTAGCATGCCAGTGAAGCTGAAAAGCTTCGCTTTCAAACTAGTAAAGCTCAATTCACAAGCTATTACACTGTTCAAAAAGGATTCCTCTTTTATTTGCTGTACATCCTGGCATGTGTACTGCAATAAATTCACCTTCCTCATTATGACTTCCTGAGTTCATGTTACCAAAGATAAATCCAGTCTTAGTGTTTACTGCTATGGTCATATGTATTCTCTGAATATTTACAGCAGTGGTTTATCTGTATATTTGTATGCAGTATTTTTAAACATTGCCTTTCCTTTTATTAGTAGACTTATGAAACCTGACCTTTTTATTCATGGTTTCTAAAGTGTGAGAGTCATGTAATTATTTTAAGGATTTTTCCTCAAAAATCTCATTTAAAAACTTAACTTCAATTTGTTATCATTAAGGATTTTGAGGGCAGCAAGATGGTTCAAACAGTAAAGCTGTATGTATGCCTGTTACACAAGCCTGGTAACATCAGTTCAGTCCCCAGAACTGAAAAAGGTGGAAGGAGACCAGACACACAATCATTCTCTAACCACCACACATGACCATGTGTACCCATACAAACATCACCCACACACATCTATGCCCTCTGTGTGCACGCGCATGTGCGCACAGACACACATACACACACACACACACACACACACACTCACACATAACAAAAGAAAAAACTTAAAAGGATTTTGAATCAGTTGTGTCACTCTTATATTTCTGTGTCTGTCTTCAATCATGAACAAACAAGGGCTGTCAGTGCCTCACTCTCTAGTCCTGTGTAACCCTAAAAGGAGCCGTCTATTTGACAAATGATCTTCATTGGAGTCTCACACACAAAAGAAAGTCTGCAGAAATACGGATGATTAATGTCAGAGCTCCATCTGCATTTCTGCTTCAGTTTACTGTTTGTGTGTGAAGTAGATTTTCTTATTCCAGTCTTGCCAGGAGAATTTTCTTCATGCTTCTATAAGACTTCTAAGAGGCTTGGTGTCTGTTCTTTCTCTCTCTCTTTCTCTCTCTCTCTTTTTCTCTCTCTCTCTCTTTCTCTCTCTCTTCTTTCCCTTTCCTTTCCTTCCTTCCTTTCTTCTTTCTTCTCTCTCTATTTTTTGACAGTTTAATGTGGATTCCAGTCACTATAAGCTATAAAACTGTACAAGTCTACAGATAGCTTTACCTCATTTAAATTTTTGCACAAGATGAAAATAAGTTTGAACAATTTTCCTGTTTGATAAACTTACTTTAAAACTGAGAGAAAAGATGTAAATTAAGAATCACACTGATGTTGTTTGCTCTGTTAACGAGTAAAATGTTCTTCTGTAAAACAAAACATCACCACAGCCTTTGTTTTTCAGAGATGAAATATATAAAATGTATCTGAAAACTTAGGTATTCGGCACTAATTAGAAACTAGCTGTGTATGGGGATTAGGGTGTGGCCCCACAGACCTGTCTGCTGCTGAGTGTGTGTCAGCACTGGCAGCTTCCTGACCTCTAACTAGAGACTGCAATAGAAGTTAATCAAGGTAGTGCTATTCCTGGTACACAGTAGGTGCTCTGTGTCTCCACTTCTGCTACTGTTTGAATCAGTTGTGTTATATTTTATATATATATATATATATATATATATATATATATATATATATAATCATTAATAGTGCTACTGATATCACAGTTACCCTGGAGGTAACAACCTCAGAAATATACAAGGACCCCAAAACTCAGACTACAGAGTACAGCAAATACAAACTCAGACTGGGGCCCACTAGACCTTGCTAGTTTAGCAACATGGCCCATTTCCTCCCCCTGCTTGCAAGTGTCATCCTTGAATTGTTTGAACTCCTGTGCAGTTCATTGTAGGAATCTAATGTTTTCATAGAGCTGTACTTTCGAATGCACATTCTGGGGGGCATTTTCCTAGTAACCTTGTCTTAGTCGGCCACACTGAGCAGTACCATAGTGAGGTGGCAAAATTTAGTAATCATTAAATTTGGCTCATATGTATGTATGTGTTCATTGTACTTATTTTCTCCAATGTGTATATATTTGAAAATATATATATTTATATTTGTTTGAAAATACTGAACTTGTAATATATTCTATTTATATATGTAGTATTTGTATCTAGTATATAATATAATATATTAGTAGAATCAGGCTACAGTAACTACAGCTTGTCCAAATTTACTTGTACTACCTGGCCATCTCAGTGGCTACTCAAGGCAGCTCCTATAGGATCCTTGCTGTCTGCTGTCACTGCATAGACTCATGGTTAACTAAGTCCCTGCTGGAGTTAGGTGCTGCAACACCTACCTCTTCTCCTGAAAACCCCAGGCACATTCATAGACTTAATTCATTTTACAAGGACATTAAAATAAATACCTATTGTATCTGATCTGGGAACTTGGTTCATATTAAACCCACAAAATACAGGGGAAAAAAAGTCAACAAAAAACCTTACAAACCTTCGAGAACTACCCAAAGCCCAATGTAAAATGAGTCCATAGATAACAATTGATTCTAAAGTTTTTTTTAATTAACTTTAAAAATAAACCAAAAACACTATCAATATTATTAAACACTAAAGAAATCAAGATGTGGACCCAGAACAATTGCAAACTAAATCAAAGATTCCTCAGATGCTGCTATGGGGGGAAATGGCTTAATATCAGACAGGAACAAATTTGCATGTTTTAATGTGCAATAGGTATCGTGGACACATAAGAGAATGAGGAGCTAATAAACATAAGATTAATCCAAGCCAGTTACCTTCTCTTTTCATCTGTATATTGTCTCTCTGGTCTTTCTATTGTTCGAACCTAATAGGAGCCAGAAATAAGAAATGTTTCCAAAATTCTAAAGGATTTTTCTATTAGTTTTTCATTTCTGTCATGAAATACCAGAGATAGGCTAAAAAGAAAACATGTTTTATTTAGCTAATGGTTTTGGATCCTAAAAACCGAAATGAACTGATACAGGCAGATTAATGTTCCACCATGGCTGCCTTAACTCAAGGTAGAATACAGTCTCAGGAGCAATGGCTACATGGTGGAACAGGAATCCAAACAAAGCTTGATCAAACAAGGTCCAAGCCTTTCCTAGCAGTTCTCTTGAAAGAATTAATAATTGATTTTTAAAACAAACTTTCATTTGCACAACCTCCCACTAAGCTCCACCTATTAAAGCTTTAACCTCCTGATATTAAAGACCATGCCCTCAACACATAAACTTTTGAAGAAATAAATATTAAAATCACAGAAGTGGGTTGGAAACATTAGGAACTAGCATAATGTTCTAAATCGTAGCAAGATTGGGTAATAACAATACTCTTGGAATACAGTTGAGTATACATGGAGATTTTCTGCGGCTCTGACTTCTCAATAGACTTTTGGTCTTGTATAAAATTAATCTTACTTCAAAACTTTGTTTCCTCCTGATGAGATTAACAGGAAGCATTTACAGTCTCAGTAGTGTTTTGGCAGGAAGCTATGCAAGAGCCCCCATTAAGCCTTCACAGCTAGCAGAAGCTTAAAATGAGAGGTCACAACAGCAGTGGCTGAGAACAGTAACTAGTCGTTCTCCAGCCAGCTGAGCCTGAACAGTTAAAACTTTAGTTCACAGACACATGTTCACCACGTTCGAGTGACCAGGAAGCCTACTTCATGAAGCAGGAGAGCAGCAGAGAGGGGGCTCTGCAACCAGGTTCTCAGAGGAGAGAAAGGAAAACATGTTTTTCTTTTTCTTTTTAAATAATTTTTAATTTAATTCGATATTTTAGTTATTTACATTTCAGATGTTATCTCCTTAACAATATGTCAATCGAAAGAAACATTCTCATTGTCTGAACAATGAGAATTTGTTCTGTGACACAAATTTATTATTTTATATTCTTGGAGATCAGGACTCTAGATCACAAAGATATGCTCCTTTCAGAGATACTAGATCAGTTCTTTTTCTCCTCCTGTGTCTCAGGCTGCCTATATTCACTGCTCATGGCTCCTCCCGCCATCTTCCAAAGAGGAACACAGCATCTTACCAACTCTCTAGTGTGGCAGAAATTTCCTTGCCCAATCTATTTGCAGCGAGAGGCTTGTGATCGGACAGGAAAAGGGGGAGGCAGAGAGAGAGAGAAAGAGGAGGAGGGAGGGAGGAGGAGGGAGAAAGAGGGAGACTGTGGAAGGGTATCCTGGTTCTTAGGTTGTGGGTTCGGCCACACCTTCAGAACCCAGGCTCCTGACACTAGGTCTAATCTCCATTCAGCCTGTGCCCTTCAGTCATGTAGGACACAGCATGATAAATAGGCCTAAGGCCCTAGAGAGATTTACATATTAATGAAGTACCTGCCAGAGGGTGGAGCCAATTAAGCATTCCTCCCTAGCCCCTCCCCCTCTTCCCCTCCCTATTTAACTCAGGTCCGCCCTGGGTTTTATGGGGGTGTGCATCCAGATCTATTCACCATCCATCATGCCAATAAACCGGTTTTGGAAACCCAAGGACTTCCTCGTCTATTGGGGCCTCACTGCATGGAGAGGCCTTTAGTGAGCAGCCGGGCCTAACTTCCAGCTGGAGGAACCCAGGGCATTCCAACTACACACATAGACTGGCCTGAGGAACCCTGCGGTTCTCCAGCCATTTTTACCTACAGGAGACAGAGAGATGAGGGGAGCGAGGAAGGCAAAATGGCTGCAGACATGGACCCATGTGGCATCAAGTAATTAGTAGATATAAAATCTAAAGGTTAAGAATATTGGGATAGCCTTCTAAATTGTGTGGTCATCTTGTGATTTGAGTATTTGCTGATTTTATAAATGTTCGGTTAACTTTAAGCATTAAGAGTCTTATTTCTACTGGGAGGATGGCAGTTATTGTCTGGGGTTAATTTGAGCACTGTAGGGGTGGCAGAGTTGGCCCAGGGGCCATACCTAGAGCTGTGGAGGCCATGGAGCAGGCCAGCAGAGGCAGCAGCCACGCCCACATCTTGTGGGCACCAGTGCCACTGAGATGGCCAGCCAGTGCCAGACTCTAGTGCAGGAACATGGCGGCTGAGCCGGGAGCCAGTGGCTGTCCTTTTTGAATACTCTATTATAAATGTTGTTGTGCTAGATCAGCCCATGAGGTTGTTTGGGGTGGCCCCGTCTCAGAATCAAGGCCTTATTGCATCTTCAGACTACCTTTGCCATGTGAAGTTGTATACCCATGAGTTGTGGACATCCTCATTAGTGTTTACTAAATGGTTACCAGAAGTGTGTGCCCAGTTATTTGGAGAAGATAGTGAGATCATTGCTATTAGAGGTATTTCCATGTTTCTTATGTCCATAACTTGGTTTGTCTTTGTCTTTTTTTAAGGATGTTGAAGAACCACAAAACCGCTCTGGCGAACCCATTGGAGATGACTACAAAAAGATGGGAACACTTTTTGGTGAACTGAACAAAAACCTCCTCAACATGGGCTTCACAAGGATGTATTTTGGAGAGCGAATTGTGGAACCAGTAGTGGTCATTTTCTTCTGGCTTATGCTGTGGTTCCTGGGCCTGCAAGCCCTCGGACTAGTTGCTGTTCTTTGCCTTGTCATTATTTATGTACAGCAGTAAAACATTGGACATTTGGTAGCCATGTGTGTAACTGAGAGAACTATACACTTGGCTTTTTGAAAGCCAAAATAGTTTGACATATTTCATATTCTGTACTGGCTATTTTATAATTTAAATTATAAATGAGTGTTCTTTAAAACTCAACTCTTTGTTATAACAAGGATGAATATATATTTTTGACTATATGTTAACCTATTCAAACTCTTTTTCACTCCTATGATCTGTACCTACTTTTAGATACCGCTTCCCCACGCCAAAGCTGAACATTGCGAAACAGCGACAGGGCAAATAGCGTGGCATGGAGTTGCAGTGAATGCTGTAGTTCTTGTAAACTTCCAATAAAAACATGTTGAAAGAAAAAGGGGAAATGTAGCTAAGAATAAGTTTTAATTAGAAAACTGTTGCACCTGCACCTCCGTTGAAAAGTCCCATTTTGGGATCTATTTGTCTCTGTTATCTCTGCGTAATACAAAACAAAGTAACTGATAACTGCCACTGCAGTGCTGTGAAGGTAATAACACTAGTGTGTTCTAACTGAAAATAATATATTTATTGTTGGTGGTGGTGTTTTGGGCTAAATGTAAGTTTTTATATGTTATACTCGGGCCTTCAAGAGATTGTAAAGTTAGAGATGATTCTGGTGCTAACTTCTTTTTTTGAGTTCTATGGCTGAGTGCCTGGCAGTGCCTGCCATCCTGTCCCTAGTCGCTTGCATGTTTTTTCTACAGACATTTTTGGTACATTTTTTCCCCCAAAAGTTCATAATTTTATAGTTCTTTTCTAACAATTACTCTAAGATGTAAAACGATGCATTTTCTGTCGCGGTGTGGAGTTTTCCTCCCAAAAGAGTGATTTCTTTCTTATTTAAGAAAAAAAATCAAATAATTTTTCTTTGATATCTGTATTGAAGAGTACAGAAGTACAGAATCAAATCACTGGTTTAAATTTAGAACTCAGTAGCCACTTGTAATATTCTAAGATTAAAGCCAATTGGCTAGCCATGTTTCTAATGTATACTATGGGATTTTATTATACTGAAACAAGCATTTCTTTAAATATGTTTTGAAAATGAAAAATGACTTTGATATTTTTGGTTTTGCTAAAAAACCTAAAATCTTATACTTTTGTCTAAGACTCATCTATTTGAACAAAGAAATTTAAAACAAAGAAATTTAAATACAAAAGTGATGTGGTGAGGCATTTTTGTTTGACAAGCCCTGCTTAGTTAATTTATTTAAAGTGTATTTACTAGGCTGCTTTGTAAAGTTCTTACTCATGCAATTTTAAACATTATTCTGCAAGAAATTCTGAAGCAGAAAATTCAACTTAAGTGAGAACATTTAACTTGGCTTTCTGAAATCAGTAATCCTGCACAAAAGAATAAGAAGTGCATCTCTCTGTATTGTACATAAACATAGGCCTTTAAATTTGGCTTTTCAAAAACCAAAATTTGTACTATATCATTGGTTTTTTTATTGTGTTTACAATGTTTTTACATTTACCTTTGCAAGCTGCTTATCAGTGTTGGGTGTTTGGGAAAGGTCTCCTTTGTATACAGAAGGATTGCCAGGTTCCAATAGAACTCATGAGATTTTGTTAAGTCCACAAAATGCTAATGAGTGCATTCTTCCCTAGTGCTACCAGGAAAGCCAGTTCCCTTTTGGAATGCAAAATAAAAGATGCAGTGCACATAATAGCAGCTCTGGTTCTACCCTGCTTCTTGTCAGAAGTGCTTTAAAAGAAGTCTTAGTGTGTATTACATAATACCCTGACAATACTATGCGTGTGCACACTGATATCAATGGATCTATATATATTATAGGGAAAATAGGGTGTGTTTGGTGTTTTTGTCTCCACATACATTATGGGTTAATGTAGTATGTTATCAAAGTTTTTGCTTAAAATAGAAAAAAAAACTTGTTATAAAATATTTTCTCTTATTCCACACATTAGCATGTAGATTGTACTGTTATCTTGAAGTGCAACATAATTTCTTTGGTTCATGGTATAAAAATAGATTTGAAATGGTTCTCAGTTATTTCAGTTTTAAATGTAAGTAAAAAGATTCCTTATAAGCCAAAAAGTAGCAGTTAAGAGTGCTAAGGCCATCAGAGTGCTGGTGGGCGCGGCATTGGTACTGCCAGCCTTGTGTTCAGAGAAGTCAGGAACTAAAACCCACCTGACCACACATAAGTCGCTCAAGTATTCTGTGCAGCTCATTCTCCTGTGGTAAGTGCCATTCTTGTGAGAACAGAGTGCCTCTGTCCACAGGCGCCACATGAACTGGCTCATGAGAGCCTATGCTGCATGTTCTTCTGCCTTCTGTGACATCACATTGGCAGGTTAAACTGGCTGCGGTGAGAATATTTGCATCATAAAAATTGGCTCACACTACAAAGAAGGACTATTTTTTCTAAAGAGCCAGTTGTTTTAAAAAAAAAAAAAAAAAAAAAAAAAAAAACCCCTCAGCATATTCCCAGTCAGCCACCCTGGAGGCCACATTTCCATGGCTACCGAAGTCTTCAAAGAACAGAAGACAGCACGTGTTAGGAAACCAGAGAAGCACGTGTGGCCTGCCCCCACAGACCCACCCAGAACCACCTCTGCATCTCTTCCATGTGAGGCTGGAGCACGGTTGTCTTTGAAGTATGTGTCTGACTGAGGTTTTCATGAGAGAAAATCTTTCTGGGTTGCCAGTGAGCTGCAAGTCCACAAAGGACAAGCCGGGAGATCAGGAAGAGAAAGCCATAATTTTTGGCTTAAGACCAGTTGAAATTTATAATCTTAAAAAAAAAAAAAAAAAAAAAAATTAGGCATTGAGAAATTCAGTGATCTTTGGCTTATAGTTTCTATTTGTTTCACAAATGTTTGTTTATTACAGATTATTGAAACCACTTTCATTATCAGTTTTTGGCCTTAAAAAGAAAAAAAATCAGATTATACTTGTAGACCTGTTAAAACTCTAGTAAATACTTGGCCAGGAAGAACATGCAAATTCAGAAATACACAGGTCGAGGCTTTGACGTTATTGGTTTATTTAGTTGGTTGTAACTACAGCTTCTCTGTCCAAGACTTAAAAGTTTTCATGTTCCTTAGGGGTCAGACCAGCAGCCTGCTTTCTGTCCCTCCACACATCTATTTGTTGTTATTTGCATGCTAACAGCTCCATCTCCATCTCCAGTTGAGAGCACTGGGCTGGCTAAAAGATCCCTCAGTTTAACTGCTTACAAAATTCCTCAAATTTAGCACATTCAAAAGAGACTTCATCTTTCTCTAAAGTCTTCTCTTTGCATTCCCCTCCCCTTCAGCATAGGCACAACCCTCTCCCCAACTCCTGAGGAGGAATGGTAAGGACAGTCTTCCGGCTCCTGTCTCTCCCACAAGGCCCACAGATAACCGATTACGAGTCCTACCTATTTTGTTTCTAATGATGTCTTTAATCTTTCTACATCTCTTCTTTCCCAGCATCACTCACAGTCTGATTCTCCCCTGTGAGAATCCTAGTCACTCTCCCCACCTCCATTGCCCACTCTGTAGTTAAATAAAATTTCTAAAATATGATTTCCTTGATTTTAATCTTTTGAATGGGTTTTTGTCACTGTTATGGAAAAGCCTATACTCCGTAATAGTTATGTCTCCTTTCATAATCTGGTCCTTCCACACCTACTCTTCCTATACCACTACCCTCTCCAGACTCAGCTACACTGACTGTTTTTATCCATTTCTGGAAAGAGACATGCTTTTTCTAGCACTTCATATGTGCCTTACCTTTTTAGTTCAACACCTGCCCCGACCAGACAGGCCAACAACCACATGGAGTACTCAGCTTAAACATCATCAAACTTCCCCTTTTTAAGTACAGTTTGGGTATACAATGTGCTTGGTGTTCTTTTTAATGTAGAAATCCATCAACAGTGCATATGCAATATAGCCTGTGTCAGTTTCTTCCATTAGAGAGTAGGCTTCACATGGACAGAGAATGTGTCTATTGTGTCTGTAGTTACATTGCCAGTGCCTACCAGGAGAGCTGGCATGTAATAGGTTCTCAAAATAATTGTCTAATCAACTTCACTTCTTCACATTCTCCCCATCCTCTATTAGCAAAGAAGCACAGAGATGGTGGCTTGTGTCTCTATGGTAGAGTGTTTGCCATGCATGGTCAAAACCCTGGGTTCCTTCCTGAGTTCCAAGAAGGAAAACAAAGAAGGATGAAGACCTACAGTTGGTTGCACATTGCTGTGTTTTATAAAAAAGAGATCAGGATATGTTTGTAGAGCCAGATATGGTAAGGTGTAGGGGTGCCTCAGCAGGTCTATGCTGAAGCATCCCTTCCCCTGAGGTACCAGCCAAGTGATGGGTATAGTGTAGAATAGAGTTTATTTAGGACATGGGAAGGGGAGTTGAGAGAAAGGGGGAGGGTGGGGGAGGGAAGGAGGGAGGGAAGGAGGCTGAAGAGGAGAGGAGAGGAGGGCTGGCCTGGAACATGTGGCAAGGAAGGAGGGGGAAGGGAGAGGGAGAAAGGGGTCTGGGAGAGAAAAGACAGTAAGAGAGAGAGGAGAGGCCAAACAGCCCCTTTTGTAGGAAGCCAGGCCTACTGTTGCCAGGTTAACTGCTGGGAGGAACCTAGAAGGAATGCTAACACACATTAGGATTCTTTGGTTCTAAAAATAGTAATTGTGCATAAAGGGAGTGGTTGCATGTGTGCAGTACAATAATATTTATTCACTTGACTGCTGTTGCTGTTTGTGTACAAATACAGCATTACTACCATACATTCACATTTCTAGGGAAAATGTGTTTTTGATGCCACATTTGGTTGAGTAAGTATTTCTCCGGAAAGAATATTTTATAATGTTTACTGATGGTACTAAACTTTCATTCTACCAGTATTTTTCAATTGAGTCTTATCTGCTAAATTATAATTTTTTTCAATAACAACTGTAAAGCAAGAATTTTCAAATATCTGATCTCAATATTTTAAGCTGCAAAACAAGTTTGTTGTTCCATTTAGCCGAGTGGCCCAGATATTATATGTTAAATAACAAGTGTTCTTTTCAAAGCCTGCATTCTCAGCACCTCTTCTGCATCAAGCAGGCACCATGTGCTTCTCCTTAGGTGATTGGTACCACATCAAGTTTGGAAATTGCCACAGCAACAGCACACCTAAGGCAGAGGAGAATTTGTCTACTCATCCCTGTAGCTGGAGCAGAAAACCAGAGTCCACCATCTATGTGTGTGGCCTTTAAGTTGAGAGATAGGAAAAGCAAGGTTAAACTCACCCTTTGCCTCCAAGTTGGGTGTATTCTTTCTGTTGCTTTGGCTGTTGTGTAAATGAAGATTCTGGAATGATTTCAGATCTAGAGCAGGCATTCATGTGCCTAGCAAATCTGAGCTGTCTTTGCACAACTCTTAATTTAACCTTTAAAGTTATAAAAGTTCTTTCAAATTTCCCTGAACACTTAGATGAAGAAATGAAAAGTCTATATACACGAATTTATTAATTCCATAAGTTGACTTAAGAAAATTTAAATTATTCTTCTATAAAGTAATACATAAAAATGCTACCTTTACTTGAGAATATACATCATCTACTGAAAGCCCTTCTCTGGTTTGTTATAATCAGTTTTATTAATGAGTGTGCTTGGGTTTAGGTACATAACAAAAAATAGTCATGACACATTCTATTAGCTAATATATTTTTTTGCTCTAAAGCGTAAGAACATGTGTATAAATGCAACATACAAACAAAGGCTAAGAAGAAAAAGGAACAATACTCCCTTGATGTTAGTTTGAAAGATGAACTATAAATTAGTCTTGCATATAAAACCATAATGATAATTTTCTTTACTGGGTAAAGCATTTAAATGTGAAGCCAGTTTGATTGGCCTTCAATAAAATCCTACACGAGTATTCATATATAGAGGTTTCTTAAACTGTGGTTATGTTCTGGGTTTGTTTGTTTGTTTGTTTGTTTGTTTTTTGTTTTTCGAGACAGGGTTTCTCTGTATAGCCCTGGCTGTCCTGGAACTCACTCTGTAGACCAGGCTGGCCTCGAACTCAGAAATCTGCCTGCCTCTACCTCCCAAGTGCTGGGATTAAAGGCGTGCGCCACCACCACCCGGCCTGTGGTTATGTTCTGATAATTCCAATATGCATTGAAAATATCTTCTACAGGTCAGAAATGCATTTCGTACCCTTAATCTGTAGGAATATTACACTTTAGCAAATTGGCACGGAGAGTGTTAATTATTTACACTTAGGATCCTCTGACTAATTTGAGAGCTATGGCTCATTGGCACATTTCATGAGACTGACTTCCTGCATATCACTAGCCTGGGAACTGATCAGAATCAAAATTTGAAGTATAGTCTTATACTAAATGGTGTTGTTTCCACACTGTTATGAAGCTAAAAACTAGTAGATCAAATCATATTCATCAGGGAAAATCTGTGCAAATAAACAGTAAGAGTAAGGCTGTTATGATATTTACTCTAGGTCAAGTTCCCTTGGAAGTTGGCTCAGAACAAATTAGCGTTCGGGAGCATCAAGGAGGCCCCTGGGATCAGCACCTGAGAGCTGTAAAGAAGCAAGCAGAGTCAAGCATACAGTCAGAGCAGGCCTAGGCAGTGCTGTGGAGTGCTCCAAACGGATCAGGGCTCTTCAGCACTGACGCATACCAGCAGAAGGCAGTGCTTTTTGGCCAAAACCAATCTTCAGACATGTCTGAGGACCTGAGGTTGTCAGCTTGCAGATACAGATGTAAAGTCTTCAGTCTCAAGTGGAAGAGCAGAGCCACACAATACAGCATCTATTCTAGATCCCATTCTGTTTTTACTTTACCTCCCATAGTACCTGAGTCCTTCCTAGCTCCATTCTCAGCCGGATGCAGCACTGCTCCTCTTTAACCCCTGCACTCACAAGGCAAAATCAGGCAGACCTCTGAGTTGGAGGCTACTTGTTCCTCTCAGTGCTATGCAAATCATTACATTGTAAATTCATTTGTCAAGTGGCTAGAGGGGGGATTTGGTTGTGTTACCTAGTTTCTCTAATAAGTCAGATACTGAATTGCAATGAAGCTTTCATGGACTATAAACAGTACGTCCAACAAAGACCTCCTAACAGTATTAGGAACAGGTGAAAAATGTAAATGCCATTATTTAAGGTAATAGGAAATCCATTTTGTGCACATAAACTTCTTGGGTCAATGTCTTGGTCACCCAATCCTCCAGGTGAAACAAATTGTCTTCAAAGCTTGTCTTCTAGCTGGAAGGTTCCAGAATAGTTATAGATGTTTCTAACACTCTGGTTTGAGCTTTCTGGCTCTGTTCCAATGCTCAAAGAAGTCTGAATAAAAAAAGATTTTCAGAGCACGCTTGAAATAAGATGTTCAATGACAGAGAAGAACTCATCTATAAAGAGACCACGTCCTGTGCACCACCACCACCCTAGCGTGCAATAGCAACCGACTTGTGACTTGGCTTTAATCATGATTTTCCTACTTATTTTTAGCACAAAGGATCTTTGCATCCAGATTTGGTAGTTCAGCAGGCACACAGAGAAAAGCTTTCTCCAGTCTTAGTCCAGAATATTGTGTGGCCCTTACAAGTATGTTTAGCTTCTATTTTTATCCCTGGAGTCTTAGTCATATACCAAGATCAAGTAAGACAATGACCCAAGACCAGTTATATACCCAAACTATAACAGTGTTTAACTATAATTTCCCCCTTTGCTTACAGGAAACTATTAGAACTATGTCCAAACAAACTTTCAGATCAAAAGATTTCTTTATGGCAGATTTGAATTTAAGAATAGGCTCCACTATTTACTAACTGTAGGATTTGTTAAAAAAAAAAAAAAAAAAAGAAAGAAAGAAAGAAAAAAGAGAAAAGAAAAGAAAAATCTACATCTCTTTAAACTTCAAATCCCTAACTGTGAGGTGGCAAAATTAATATAAATAAAGTGATTTACATACAGCAAACTTTCAGTGTTATCATTATTAAATACAACTGTTGGTATCAGAGAGATGGCATTTACTTTAAAGCTCATGCATTGAGAGCCATTAGCTTATTCTGTTGCTGGGAGAAAAGTAAATATAATTCTACAAAAGAAGATTTGTTTTCAAGTCTTCATAATTTAAATCCTTGTGAACGGTTACTGCTTCACGAAGTAAAGTGAGGACCCCACAGAGGTGGTGAGCAGGATGCAGGGCCCTGTGTGACCACACCTTCTTTAACTTTGTCTGCTTGAGACATTTAACCACAGTCCCACACAGTGTCTGTTGCCCCCTTTTCTTAACAGCCAGATGGAAAACCACACTCGGCAGTGTACCCACAGTTCTGTGAATTTGAACATTTACAAAATAGAAGCGATCCTGAAAACACTTCTAACCTCTCCTGTGTGACATATGCCAGAAGTATTATGGTATGTTTACAGGATCACAAAGAAAACCTATAACACGTCATCAAAGTAAAAGTTGCAAACCTAATCCATTAGTGTATATAATACTTTAAATGGCCGACTGAGATGCTTCACCAGTTAAACATGATTACACTGGGTGTACTCCCCACTCAAACTAGTATTTTCACATAAAAAAAAAATCCATCCCATACCAATGTCCACAGATAAAGTCTGTAGGCAAGTAGAAGCCAAGCAATGTGATACATGGTTGGTATTTTCGTAAATCTAATTTTTTTTTAGTCAATGAATGCATATGTAATGTGATATTTCTTTGACTTGTCTGTTTGATCAATCCTACTCTGCCATTAAAAGTGTGCTATCTGGACCCACCCATCGGTATTTGCAGTCTGTCCCACCACTTCCTATTTCCTTTCTGCACACACATTTCTCGGCACCCGAACAGTAGTTTCTTGCATTGGATGCTCATGCATGCAGACTTTGTGAAGACCTGAGCGTGAGCTTTACTTTATTCCATCTCACTGCATTTCAAAACCGGTTCGCCTACATTTTCTTCGCTGTCAGGTTATGCTTGTAGGGACATTTATGAGATGCTCAGATAGAGCTGGGCTTGGCCAGGTAAAGTGTTCCTCGGGCGTTTCATTTCAAGCTGTAAGAGACATTTCTCAGGAGCTTTGTGCCTGGCCATTTGTTCATAATTGCTTCTGCAATGGAAACACTGCATTTTCCCTCCTATACCACATTGCTGACACTCAGGTCTGTGACATAGGCTTTCTTCTCCCATCAACCTGGCCTGTGAAAGCCTCAGGGTTACAAAAGACAGTAAGTACCTAGAGGGGGCGGGAGGCAGCGGAGGAGGAAGAGGGGAGAGAAAGAAAGAGAAGAGAGAGGCAAAAGGAGGAGGAGGAAGAGGAGCAAAGGAGACAGAGAGAGACCTAGACTTTCAATCTTGTTCACAGTTACAGGGGCTTTGCTAGCACCATCTCCTGGTGTTGTGAGTGCTCTGTGATCTCTAGAAATCGAGTGAAACAACTCCTGAAACCACCATCTTTCACAAATGAGTCATGTCTCTGTCTGTGACACGGGTCTGCTGAGTCCTCAGAGTATAGCCACACTTCATATGGTCTGTCACCTTTGTAGTTAGAGAGCAGCATGAATAGACTCTGTCACCAGCTTGTCTTGTCTTGTAATATCTATGCAGGGCTCTGCTCCCAAAACTATGATTTTACTACAGTCTAATATTTAGAGGTGGCATTGAGAAAAGATTTAAGAAGTTGCTTTTTGAGTAATTTGAATGTACAGTCATAGCAAAACTGAAATAGAATTTACTGTGAGACACCACCTGGTGCCACTGTTGCCTCTGCATACATAGCAAAGGACACCAATATCAATTGACCTACAGTTTAATGTAGATACAGATAATGAATATAGAAATAAGCTCAGAAGTGGTACCTATCCTGAAGGTATTGTAGTTTAAATGTGAAATGCCACCTGTATAAGTCAGGATTCTCATATATATGGGATTTGGTAGAGTGGCATACAGGCTGTGTTTGGGCTAATCCAACATTGGCCATATTCTAACAGAAAGTCCAAGAATCTAGCAACTGTTCGGTCTCTGAGGCTGGATGTCTCACTGGTCTTCAGCATGTGCAGGAATCCTGAAGAAGTAGGCTCTAATGCCAGTGAAGGGTTAGACTTGCCAGTGAGAGGGAGGGCAAGCAGGCAAAGAACAAAAGCTTCTTCCTTCAGTGCCCTATACGGGTGCCACAAGGAGTGACCCATATTTAAGGTGGATGAACCCACCTCAAACAATCTGGATTAAAGATGGGTCTTCCCACTTCAGCTGATTTAATTAGGAAAACTCCCTCACAGGTCTACCCAACTGCTTGGATTTTAGTTAATTCCAGGTATAGTCAAGTTGATGAACAAGAGTATCTATCACAACTCCACCCCTTGTCTACATGATACGTAATTCTATCTCCATGAGTCATGGCTTAGTTTCCAAATGAAAACAATTACCAAGTCATAATTATGCCTAAATTGATATAACTATCTCATGTACTCTAGCAAGCACATGATATATTTTAGAATAAGTGATGATACTGTCTCTTAAA
>JANHMN010000001.1:29326056-29363556 GCA_030674055.1 Rhabdomys pumilio
TTTTTGGTACAGGAGGCACACAAGTACCACAGCACTGCATGGAAGCCAGACCACAGCTAGGAGGGAGCTGTCACCTCCCACCATGTGGGATCTAGGGTCAAACTCAGGTCACCAGAGTAGGCAGCAAGCCCACTTGCCCTCTGAGTCATCTTGCCAGCCCTGTTTTTTTTTTTTTTTTTTTTTTTTTTTTTTTCATTTTTTGCAGTGTTGGGATTTGAACCTATGGCTACATGTGCTCTACCACTGAATTGTGTTTCTAGCTCAAAATGATTGCTCTTTTGAAGTAAGACAATGGACTGAACATGTGTATAATTAAGATCTAGTTTAGCGAACAGTTAAATGGCCAGATATAAAAAAAGGAAGACAGAAGTGAGCCTAGAAGTGGGGCCTTTGATTGGGGGGAGTTAGGAAACCCTTCCCTTAAAACTGGTGGCTGATCTAAAAAACAATAACAAGAAATAAAAGCCATGACATGCTATGAGTTGGCTACTGTTTTGCATGTTTTACAGATATTAGCCAGATTAATCTCATATTGATTGAGGTTGGATCTTTTATTGTTCCCATTTTATATTTGGAAAACTGAAGCAGAGAATTGCTGTGTGCCTACAGTCGCATAAGCAGCAAATGGCACCTTATTCATAGAGAAATTGGACGTGGGAAAAGAAAACAGGTATAGCCAGAATTTTTGGTTGCAAACAACAGAACCTGACTTGGGTTGCCTGAATTACTTTAGACTGAGATAACTATTTAAATAATATACGTTTGGGCACTAAAACAGAATTGGTGGTGGATGGAGAGTGTGGTGGGGGAAAAGGAAAAGCCAGTTTAAAGGAGGTGTCTTACCAGGGCCAGGGATGTAGCCCCGTGGTAGAGTACATGCTCTACATAAGGAAACTTGGGGCCCTGGATTCCATCCCCACAACCAACACCATCCAGTTTGTGTACAGCCATGCCTACATATGACTGATAAGAGAGATAGAAGGAGAGAGAGAGAGAGAGAGAGAGAGAGAGAGAGAGAGAGAGAGAGAGAGAGAGAACACAATCAGGTCACTATTGTGGATGAAGCTTGTATCTGTACATTCTACGTTCATAGAAATTCACAGAATCTCTGCCTGATGAAGAAGACACGTTTATCTGTCTGCTGTTTCTCCATTGTTTGAACCCCAGAAAGCCTAACTCCATACTCTGGACGGTGTTTTGTGTATGGAATCAGGTTCCAGTAACACCGGGAGAGAATCCTTAAACAGAAAGTTATAAAACGGGGTGAAGAGATGGGCTTCCCTCAGTAAACTGCCCTTCCTGTAAACAGGGACCTGTGTTTGGATCCCCAGAATCTGTGTTCAAAGCAAACTGTAACAGTACATGCCTGTTACCCCAGCACCGAGGAGATGAGTCAGGATCCCTAGAGCTTGCTGCCAGTGAGTCCCATGAAGTGCTGAGTCCCAGGTCTGAAAAGAACCTGTCTCAAAGACTATAATGGAGAGCAATCAAGGAAGATAACTAAGATTGACCTCTGGCTTCTGTGCATGGGCAGGAACATACACACACACACACACACACACACACACACACACACACACACACACGAGGATGAGAGAGAGAGATCAAAAGAGTTACAAAACAAGTGACTTCTGACTGAGACTGTCTCAAGGAGACTAACTATTAATCTATACATTCTCACCTTTCCTGTGGCTGAACTCAAAGGTGGATTGAGAAGATTTGAAATGCATTTTGTGTTGTGCTCTAAATAAATTGATCAGTGTTATAAAAACTATTTGCTAGACATGAAAGCTGTACCGTACACTAGTCATCAAACTCTAGTAGGTTCCAGCCCTTTGCAGACTTTGACATCTTGTCACTGCAATCTTTGGACACAGATGTCCCTATTCTAATCATTCTCCTCTCTCAGCCATGATTTCATGCAGGAAAGGATTAATAAATTCCCCACAGACTCAGTAGTGACCCCAGAGTGTTTCCTTTTCTGTTTTAACTATGCCTAGGCCAAAGCCTGGAAGCTTCTAGCCTCTGTATAATATCATCTTCCAAGCTGACTGATTCAATCTGGTTTCTCTCAGCTTCTCACTGAATTGACCTGCCTGACCTCATACTGACTTTGACAATATGTTCTAATCTCCTGGCTTCTTCTCATTCTCCAGCTTGTTCTGTCTTCACCTGTGTCTCACTTGTTCTCTCTGCCACCTCTTAGTAAAACTGTTCTCCTGAGAATTGGAGGTATCCTATCTCTGACTCATTCTGTCAAATCGTTCTCTGATTTGTCAGTCTGTCTGTCCCTCAATTAGATGTCACTTTCTTTTTCCTTTTTTTTTTTAAATAAATTTATTTATTTAATGTATGTGAGTACACTGTCCAACCATCAGACACATCAAAAGAGGGCATCAGATCTCATTACAGATGGTTGTGAGCCACCATGTGGTTTCTGGGAGAGCAGTCAGTGCTCTTAACCACTGAGCCATCTCTCCAGCCCTAGATGTCACTTTCAAACATGACTGCTTTCTTCTACAAACTAACCTTACCTTCATTGCTAGGGATTAAAGGTGCGCACTAAAGGTGTGTCTGTATTCCAGCCATATCATTTTGTAATCCGGGGCGTGTCTGCATCTGTCTGGATCATATCTTTGGATGTGATCCCTCACCAGAGCAAACATGTTGCTGGATTAAAATTCCTCTACAGCAAGCCTTCCGTTTATACCTCAGTTCTGTAAAAGAAAAAGAAAATAAATAAATTGACCTTGTTAAAGTTTTTTCAGTCCTCAAATTATTGTCTAACTACTTACACAAAATCTTTTACTGGCATATCATATTTCTTAAGTTGAATCCATTCCTGGGAATATTTGCAAGAAGGTGAGTATACACTCCCTTTGCTATATGTTTTTGGTGATTCTCACCAAGGGACAATGTCTATCTCCAGGGGACACATATAGACTAGCGGAAGAAAGTTGGAGTTGTGACTAGGGAAGGTATGTGTAACTGCCAACTCTTGAGTAGAGACCAAGTTAGCAGTTACACACTCCTCAGTGCACAGAGCAGCCCCGTGACAAAGAATCATCTGGTCTCAATACTAATAATAAATAATTAAGAAGCCCTGTGCTAGGGACTACTATATACATCCTTAATTTCCTAGACTACACTGCAATTACATTAACCAGATTTTTACTAATAGAAAAAAAAAACTCACAGTGTAAACTGTATGATTTCCTTATTAATCTACGTTTTTCAACATTATACAATTTCAAAATTATGTTGTTATTTTTTATGAATAAGGTTAACTTTCCTCTTAGGTTGAAGAACACTTAGCAGCTTCTTCTTATCCATGTTCAGTGTTCTTTATTCATTCTTTCCTATTAATCCAGTGCCTGGCTGCTACTGTTTCCTGTAGATGGTCTGCTCACTTTAGGGTGTTTTTGATTTTTTGTTGTTGTTATTGTTGTTGTTGTTTGTTTTGTTTTGTTTTGTTTTTAATGAAACTCTGTTGAGTTGAATTCTCCCAGCTTGCGTTTATGGAAAAATGTTCTTCTTTGCCATTGTTTTTTTCTTAAAGCTATGGACAGCCTCCATCAGTCTTCTCTCTGCCCTATTCATGCCTGTAGACCTTTAGAGACACGGCTGTGCTTTGCTTTGTTTAGGAGTATGTTTTGTTTTGTTTTTCTGGCTCAGGATCTGGCCAGGCAGCATGCTAGACAAGTGCTCTGCTCTGAAGTGGTTGTTGCATTTTTGTTCTAGTTGTTAACTTTTCTCTTTGTTTTCGTCAGCTTCCCTGTTACCCGCCTGGTTCAGATTCTTTGTGTTTATCCTCTTAAAGAGTCTATCGAGTGTTCTTAAATCTGTGGCTTGGTGTTTTATCAAATATCAATCATTCTCTTGCACTGAATATGGTGGTGCACACCTGGAATCCCTGCACTTGGGAGGAGAGGCAGGAGCAGGAGTTCAGAGGCAGCTTCTTCTACAGACAGACAGTTCAAGACCAGCCTGCTTACGTGAGTTCTTGATTGGGGAAAAGACAAAACTAAAGGTAAAACAAAGCTCCAACTTTTTGCCATTATTTTCAAATACTTTCTTCTATCCAATTCTCTCTTCCTCTTGGGGAACTCAAGCACAAGTTCCCTGTCATCTGACACGGCCTCCCGGCTGCTCCATACATAATTTCCCTACTCGGTTTGCTCACCTCGTTTGCAATGAATCACTTCAAGCTAATTACTCCTTTACATTTTCACTCTGCAATGGGCTGAGAAACTCAACTGATATGTTCCTTGTGTTTTTAGAAGAAAAATCATAATCAGTTCTTGCTCCCCATTGGCTTGCTTTGTGGCATTTCTATTTCTCCCTCAGATATCATGTATCCTAACCTACGGTACCCAAGTTGCTTCACATGACTGTACCAGCTCTGTCAAACCCTTCACCAGAGCCTAGTAGCAAAGTCTATGTCTCAAAGGCCACTTTCAGTGTCTACATCTGCTCTCACATGTGGGGCTCCTTTCTACTTATTTAAAATATTTTAATTGACACTGCCTGAAAAGCAACATTAAAGATGAAGTGTAATTTTGTTTTGTTTCCTCTAATTATTCCTAAAAAGTAAGGTTCTTTTCTTTCCTTTAAAGTGACAGCAATTATTTCAATTCTCTCTACATTCGTGTTGAACAGAGACAAGCTACATTTCTTTAGGCTTTAACTCACTGGGAATTTGCCTAATATTCAAATAGTAACTATGTCCTTGGCGTGTTTGGTGTTTTCGTTTTGTTTTGATTTGTACTTCAGGGGAGGGTGCTAGAGTATCTGAGTGTTCTGACTCACTGTCATGTTCAGCCATTGGGTCTAAGAATCCAAGGGCTACAGGATATGAAAGAACATGCGTCTCATCTACTTCCCAGCCTTGCTTGCATGCTTGCTTTCTTGGCCATGCTGTGTGAGAAAGTGTTTTATTTTCAAATCAGCAGAGTAATCTGCTTATCTAATGCATCATCGCACATGACTCCAGATTTAGTAGGTCTGAAGTCTGAAAGTGAAAACTTTGAACTGGAATAAAACAGTAATATTTGAAATGAGAACAAATGTTTGCCTACCATCCGGGATTTCACCATTCACACTGGCTATGACCCCAGGCAAGGACCAGGGATCTTCTCGTGGCAGCTCTGATCACAAGTGGGCTGACTGGTGCCATTGGCAGAAGTGACCCAAAACACTCTCCTAAGACTGCTTCTCATACTGCGGTCTGAAATGGGGTTTGCGAAGTTATGCCTACCAGCTAGGTGACAAAGAGTGGAGCACCAACAGGGGACAGCACCACACTGCTACCTACTGCTTTCTGAAACTCTCTCTTAGAGACAGATTGGAATTCTTGGGTTTTGCCATAAACAAGAATTTCAGGATGAGTCAGTAAAAAGCAGAGTTGGAGTTAATTAAGACAGATTCTAAGATGGACTTACTCTTCGGGGCTAAAAGGAAAAAGCGCCACACCCAAATGTGGGAGGAGCTTCTCAGAGCGCTGCACTTAGCAGTCTTTATAGCAGTCAGATAGATTTTTTGGAGGCTTCTTAGGTTACATCTCAAAGAGTTATTGAGAAATTTAAATGAGATGACAGGATGCCCCTGAGGTATTCAGGATAGGATAAAGTAAAACTCTAAATCACAAGAGTTGTGCAAGACAGCTATGATCTATTATTATTACTATAAATAAAGTTTATAGTCCTGTTCGTGAGATTCCCAGAAGACAGCTAGGAAAGGAGGAACAAGACCATACTTGAAGGTCATACACTCAGTCCTAAGGCATGGTTAATTGCTAGTTAAACATTCTTATTTGGGATATTTCTGAATGAAAGGAATATTGTCTTTAGGTAGGCAACCTCCAGAACAAATGTTAATTGTGCTGAATTCTTTACTTCTCAGCTGGCAAGAGGTTTCAACCTTCCACTTCGGAGTGAAGGGTTCTTTTCCTTTCATATTCCCTTAAGCCTCCATCTTTCTATCCTGCCTCAAGGCTAGGCAGAGGCTTTAACATCTTTTTTGAGTTAGCCTCAGAGCTAACATGATTTCTGACACTGTCAGAAGCTTGATTCAATGGAAGGGACAGATCATGGAAGGTTCCATTCAATGGGAAAACAATTAACATTGCATTGTAGGACAGGACACTGACGGGGGGGGGGGGGGGGGGGGGAAATCATGTGACTCCTCTGCTTTTACAGTGTTTGGTCTCAACCCCTCCCCTTGAGTGTTCAAGACTCTTCTTTTCAGGGGAACGAGGAAACCTCTGCTGTTTCTTTCCCTTCTTTGCCATGATCCTTGACGTCAGACTTGGACTCTATCTGAATGGTTCTAGGTGAAGATTTCCCAATGCAAGGCATTGTGGAGATGTTCTTGGTGTGGAGTTAGTGTCCTTTCCATTATCCTGATCACATGACAGCAGGTGGATAAACAGGAAGGGGTCCTGCCATGTTTCTCACAGTGGTGAACACCCCCCTGCCCAGTGAGTGGGTTCAGTCCTTGTCTTTCGCTGCCATCACAATGGCAGGTAGCATGTTTCCACAGCACCTATGAACCCTCTCAGATATCAGTGTTTACCTTCAAGGGACTTCAGAATTTCTAAATTCCTTCCTTATTCAGTGTCCAGGGGTTTGCAGGTGTGGTAGCTGCTCCCTCTGTGTGACCTTAGAATTTCCTTCTAGCATTAAGCACCACTCGATGCCTTAGTGATTCTCTGTGCTAAATTCTCCCTGTTCTAATTAGTAATGTGGTTTCTGGCTTGTCATGAAGAAATTTGAGACAAACTCTGCCCAACAAATGCAATTCACCACTTGTATAATCGTTTGTGTGAATGCTTCTTTTGTGAAATGGAAATGTTTGGCGAGCAAAGAAGGAAGCCAATCACTTGGTGTCTTGTACTGAACAATGTTGAGCAACTAAGCTAATTTACTACACACCCATAAGGCAGACGACGAGCTGCTCGTGATTCCATTGAATAATTACCTCTCGTGTCTCTAAACATAAAAGACACGCACTTCCATGCACTTGTTCTCTTTGAAAAACATCTATAATAGTTCAATTCTTTACTAACTGTACAAATATAAAGTAAAAGACTATCATGAAAAATAAGGGATTTCATCCTGCTGTGTTTTACAAGGCTTTCTGTGTGCTTGCTGTGTGCTTGTGTTTCCTCCCCCCTAATGAAAGCCTTTCTTCATCTGTAGAGAATTTATAAGGAGCCAGAATACTTTGTGTGTTAGTATAAAAAGAGTTAGGCAACTCAGGGTCAACTCAAACCCACACTGGGAAATTGGCCTTTCACAGGATAGTATTCAAAGCAGACAAAAAGAAGGCACTGGAGTCATGATGCCAGATTCCTGCATTTAGGATTGTTTTCTTTAGGTTTTAAAATATGATACGGCTACTAGTAGCAAGCAGTGTCTCCTCTTAACTCATTGGATGTTGTAACCTTCAGTCACCTTGAAAGAGGCAGAGAATTGGAGAATTTTCCTTTTACACAGGACATTTCCTTTGCTTTTCTCCTTCCCTCACTCCTGACAGGATCTCACTATGTAGCTCTGGCTGCCCTAGACCTCACTATGTAGACCAGACTAGCCTTGAACTCACAGGGCTCCATCTGCCTCTGCCTCCTAAATGCTGATTAAAGGCATGTGCCACTAATCTGGCTACAGGGCATACTTTCTGAATGCCCAACTTCAGGTAGTACTATGAATGTGCTTGAGGGCAAGCTGAAAAGGTCGAATTATGAAGAGGAAGCACTTCTTCACAGATGCTTCTACAGTAACTACAAGATCCACTTAGTAATCAGAAACATTCCCAATTGGGATATGAAAAGTCCATATAATACAGTATAGGGATTAATATACTAAGTAGTTGAAAGCAAGTTTTTTTAAATAGTTTTATTTTATTGACAAGGCTTATTGTAATCTCTTCTTTTATACTGGGCATATGCCACACCCTGCATTTGGTAGTCTAAAACATGAAGTGAATTAAAAGAAGTTTGTGTCCCTGTTGGGTAATAAATAACACAAAAGTCTCCCAAGGAACTGATATAGTGTTAGAACATGATAGCACACAAAGAGATTACTAACCAATAAGAAATTCTGAGCAAAAAAAAATCAAATTTGGAATCACATGATCATAAGGCACTTGGAAAGTGTAAAACATATCTTGACTCTAGAGCACCTATAGAGAAAATGATGTTATAATAAAATACTACCAAAGAGAATTTTGAAGAGGATCAAGACGAGAGGCCTCATATACCTGGACGGCAAAGGCAGGACTCGCTAGAAAGTTGACATTAAAAGTCCTTTATGAGAGCTGATCTATGTGTGTTGATAAGCTGGATATTCTACTTGGTCAATTTTCATATCTTTTCATTTCATATGAATACATTCTGGCTATGATAGATTCCACACATGTGTCTTGGGATATTCTTGGCTATGGTTGTTACTAACTTCATCTTCTGCTCAAACTTAAAGGAAACAGATTATACCTTAGTAGGAACCCAAGCCTATGTCACTAGAGGTAGGTTTCCTTCACATTTGCCTGTTGCATAAACACCCCTTAAGGCTTCAGGTTTGATTTCTGTCAGTTCTTAACCAACAATAGTTGGTTTTTACTGCATGAAAAGCTTCAAAACTGCATCTCATATATTTCTTCAGAAAGTTTTCCCTCCTGAGCATGGTGGCACACACCTATAACTGTACTACTCATGGAGCACTAGGACACAAACAATCTCCAGGCTGAGCTCACCTTAAGCTGCATGGCAAGATCCTATCTCAAAAAAAAAAAAATAGCAAACAACTAGCATTTTCACACATTAGTCAAAAAGCATTTCCTCTATTATTAGCTTTCAAAAATATTTATGATGACTACATAACATGAATGTACCAGCAAACTTACCATTCCTCACGCTAATCATTTATTTGGTTATTACTGATAAATATTTTCAAATGATTTTTCATAACAAGTTTTACTGTCTGAGGGTCAAGAGAGTGCCAGTTCACTGCACCCTTGCTCATAATTGGGGTATTTTATTTGCAAATCTTTTTTTTGAAGTGAAAATCTTTATTGGATATTTTATTTACATTTCAGATGCCATCCTCTTTCCCCATTTCCCCTCCCTAGAAAACTCCTATCCCATCCCTGCTTTTCCTTTCTGCTATTATACTATTTTTTTAATGTTAATCAAACGCTTTATAAGTTTGGTAATGCTCAATTACAAGATGCCCATACAATTAGAAGTGTAACCCAATACCCAACCTTGATATATCAACTATCTTTGACTGGCAGAGACATGCAAACATCCAACTCCATGTCCCCCCTTCTTGTCACCTAGCTCCTCTTCTTCTCCTCCTCCTCCTATCCTTACTCCTCAACTTCCTCTCCTTACTCCTCCCCACCTTAGCTCTTCCTACATATCACCCTTCCTGTTAAAATAAAACTTTTCTCTAAAAATACAATTAGAGCATAACTATACCAATTTGGGTCAGTAAGGTAAAAGATAGACCTAATACCCAGTCCATCATTTTGTTGACTAAACAGAACCTCTGTCATCCCTCCTAAGTAAAAGACTTAGTTCTGAACCTGGCTTTTTTTTCTTGGCTTTAGAATGAATGTCAGCTGAAAACCATCCTCTCAAACCTTTTCTCTCAAAGTAAATAACCAGGATTGGCTATGAGACTATAAGTCTTCAACCCCATCAGAAATCCAGAATGACTGAGTTAAATGAAATTATGGGAAGCACAAAGCATAGCTTCTAAAACTTACCCAAATTATAGAGACCGCTAAACACCTGGACAGTCCCTATACTACAAAACATTGGAGCATCTAATCTTCAGCCTTCTGGCCCAGGATCATCTGACACACCTAGTGATGCAGAATTATTAAGGGCTGATTACTCTGTCTTGGCAGATATAATCAGGTAACTATTCTGCAAGTGTGTCCTTTTCTGGACAGTAATTTGTCTGTAGATGACAAGAGGCAATTCTTGCCTAGTGGTTGTCTCACCACAACTGGAATAACTCCAAAGATGCTCAATTTCTTCTTAGAATCCAAGACAGGAAGCTGTCAGGAGCAGACAGGTCTCTAATCAAAAGGAACATTAATACAGAAATGTTTGTAATATCAATTCTATGGACTTCTGACATTTTGAAAACCAACTATCCATGTAAGGCAACCTGGACTGTTGTCTGTTAACTCTCAGCTATTTCTAAGTAAAATGTAGAAAACACCCTAACAATAAACTCAGAGCCACAAATTTGCTATAGGCCCTTAACTCACAGGCTAACCATCTCAAATCAGTTAAAAAAGTTAAAGAAGGACTGGGTCTAAGCCTTGTATTCCTAAATGTGTTATATAGGCACAGTGCTTATGAGAGTAACAATATTATTCACACTTTTATATCATTAAGAAGCTCATACCAATGAAAACCTTAAATTTGAAATCAAAGTAAATTTTGTACCATTTAAGAAATTATAACTTTATCTTAATAACAATTATACATATTTCTACAAATAGGTTATCGCTATGCAATAAATCCTAGGTAATCCTCCCTATTCTAAGAACCACTACTCTTCCCTAGAAAAACAGCCCAGTATTAACCACCTCAGTCCTCAAGCCCAGGGAATAGGGGTGCCAACTCTTCATTAACTTCTTCAAGCTGATTATGGGCGTTGAGATATTAGAAGAGGGGCAGAGGGAAGAGTAAATCGATAAGCCTCTGACATCTGTGTCTTCACTGCATCCAGCTGAAATTCCAGAATATCAGAGGTTTGAGCAGGTCTCCTTAGCTTCCTTGATGAGTAGATACACCAAGGCTGTGTATTCTGAAATATACAATTCTCAAAACAAATTTTAGTATCAAGATGATTTTTTGTTTAAACTTTGGACTCTAGTCTTCTGGTGGCCTGCCTCTGTCATGTCTAATCCATATAATTCTGTGAGTTTCTGTGAGGGTGTGCTCCCACCATCCTCTCATATTCGCCTCCCTGCTGTCAAATTCCCCAACACTAGGAAATTCAAACTTTCAGGCACCAAGGCCCTCCACTTCCACTGATGCATAACCCCTTACCCCATCCCCCCCTCCAATTACTATGAGGGTGTGCTCCCATCATTCTCTCATTCCAACCTTTCTGCTCTTGAAATTCCCCAACACTAGGGAATCCAAACTTTCAGGTACCAAGGCTGTCCATTTCCAATGATGCCAGGCAAGGCTACCCTCAACTACCTATACAGGTGGAGCCATAAGTCCCTCCCTTTGTGTTCTTGGGCTGGAGATTTTAGAATGGCTACTCCAGCTTGTTTCTTAGGGCCATTTGCTTGAAAAATTGTTTTCCAGCCTTTTACTCTAAGCTAGAGTCTGTCTTTGTCACTGAGGTGGGTTTCCTGTATGCAGCAAAATGCTGGACCTTGTTTATGTATCCAGTCCATTAACCTATGTCTTTTAATTGGGGAATTGAGTCCACTGATGTTTAGAGATATTAAGGAACAATGATTGTTGCTTCCTGTTATTTTTGTTATTAGAGGTGGAATTATCTTTGTGTGGCTATCTTCTATTGGATTTGTTGAAGAGGATTACTTTCTTGCTCTTTCTAGGGTATAATTTCCTTCCTTGTATTGGAGCTTTTCTGCTATTATTATTTGTAATGCTGGGTTTGTGGAAAGATATTGTGTAAATTTGGTTTTGTTGTAGAATATCTTGGTTTCTCCACCTATGGTAATTGAGAGTTTTGCTGGGTATAGTAGCCTGGGCTGGCATTTGTGTTCTCTTAGGGTCTGTATGACATTTGTCCAGCATCTTCTAGCTTTTATAGTATCTGGTGAGAAGTCTGGTGTAATTCTGATAGGTCTGCCTTTATATATTACTTGGTCTTTTTCCCTTACTGCATTTAATATTCTTTCTTTGTTTTGTGCACTTGGTGTTTTGATTATTATGTTACAGGAGGTAGTTCTCTTCTGGTCTAGTCTATTTGGCATTCTATAGGCTTCTTGTATGTTTATTGGCATCTCGTTCTTTAGATTAGGAAAGTTTTCTTCTATAATTTTGTTGGAGATATTTATTGGCCCTTTAAGTTGGGAATCTTCACTCTCATCTATACCTATTATCCTTAGGTTTGGTCTCCTCATTGTGTCCTGGATTTCCTGGATATTTTGTGTTAAGAACTTTTTGCATTTTCCATTTTCTTTGACAGTTGTGTCATATTTTCTATGGTATCTTCTGCACCTGAGATTCTCTCTTCTATCTCTTGTATTCTGTTGGTGATGCTTGTGTCTATGACTCCTTATTTCTCTCCTAGGTTTTCTATCTTGAGGGTACTTTCTCTTTGCGATTTCTTTATTGTTTCTACTTCCATTTTTATGTCCTGGGTGGTTTCATTCAATTCCTTCACCTGTTTGGTTGTGTTCTCTTGTAATTCTTTAAGGGATTTTTGTGTTTCCATTTTAAGGGCTTCTACCTGTTTACCTGTGTTCTCCTCAAATACTTTGAAAGTGTTATTTATGTTTTTCTTAAAGTCCTCTATCATCATCATTAGAAATGATTTTAAATCTGAATCTTGCTTTCCTAGTAATATGAGGAATTCAGGACTTTCTTGTGTGGGAGAACTAGGTTCTAATAATGCCAAATACCCTGGGTGGCTGATGCTTATGTTTTTGTGCTTGTCTTTCACCATTTGGATCTCCTTAGTGCTACCTGCCCTGTCTCTGATTGGAGCCTGTCTTTCCTATTATCTTGATTGTATCAGAACTGTGCTGTGTGGATGTTACTAAGAGCTGGGGCCTAAAATTTGCTCAGTGCTCAGGTACAGATAGGAAGAGCTAGGGCCCAAGATCTGCTCAGTGCTCTGGGCCAGGAGTGACTTCCTGGGTCCTTGTGGGTCCCAGTTACTCCGTTTGGGGCGGGTGTTGCTGTCTGCTTACCTAAGATATTGCCTGGGTTAGAGCACCTGGAGCCCTGCTTCCTCTGGGTTCTTAGAAATTGGGGGCTGAGCTGCTGCCCTAGATCTGCTCAGTGCTTGAGCCCAGACAGGAAGAAACCAATGCTCTGGGCCAGGACTGACTTCTGGGGTCCTTGTGGGTCCTAGTTACTCCCTGTTTGGGGCGGGTGTTGCTGTCTGCTTACCTAAGATACTGCCCTGGTTAGAGCTCCTGAAAGCACCGCTTCCTCTGGGTTCTTTGAGATTGGTGGCAGAGCTTCAGCCTGGGATCTGCTCAGTGCTCGGGCCCAGACCAGAAGGAACCAGTCTATTTGCAAATCTTTTAAATTGGCAAGCAAATGACTTATTTTTGTAAGTTGCTTAGATTTGCTCAGTGAAGTTTGTTGTTTGTTTATTCATCTACATTGATTATATCGACCATTCACATCCTAAGACCTGATTTAACCAGTATTAGTATTTGCTTTTCACGGAGGTTTCGAAGAGCACCCATGAGAAGTGCTCTGTCAAGCCCACAGATATAACTCCTTAAGCTTTGTTATTGTTTTTGAGACAGGGCTTCACAATGTAACTCTGGGTGGCTGGAAATTCCGATATATATACAGGGTGGACCTAAAAATTATAGAGGTCTACCTGGTTCTGCCTCCTGACTGCTGGAGTTAAAGTCACGCACCATCATGTCCAGCCTATTTCTTAAGCTGAAATGAGCAATTATCATGATACCACATGAAGTTTCAAGAAATAACACAGAGGGGCTGTAGAGATGTGTTAGGGGACCTTAGCTGGGTTCCTAGTATCTACATCTGGTAACTTATAACCACCTGCAATTCCAGCTCGTGTTTTTCTGGGTCTGGCTTCCATGGGTATCTGTATGCCTGTGCACGTGTGTACACACACACACACACACACACACACACACACACACACATGCACACATATACCCTTTTTTTTAAGATTTATTTTTTTATTTATATGAGTACACTGTAGCTGTCTTCAAACACACACTAGAAGAGTACATCAAATCTCATTACAGATGGTTGTGTGCCACCATGTGGTTGGTGGGAATTGAACTCAGGACCTCTGGCAGAACAGTAAGTGCCCTTAACTACTGAGCCATCTTTCCAGCCCCCCCCCACTTTTAAAAGAAGTAATACAGAGTATTATTTATTATTATCACCATTATATCTTAAGTTACTTTTCCTCAATAGCAGTGTCTAACAAAAACCACAGGACAGTGCCACAAATGAGGGTATGCTGATATCCATAGAGCCAAAATACAGACTTCCTTTCACAGAACCACTTCTTAACACCTGCCCCTGTGAACCCTTTGCTGTGCTTGTCATTTGCATCACTTTGCCTTTTTTAAAATGTCCTGTATGTATAATAATGCAGTATGTAAGCTTTACAAACTGGCTTTTTAGTTTAGCATAGTTTTCTGCAGCCTCATTCACTCAAGGCATGTTCATCAACACTATGGGTAATATCTATAGGGTGCGTGTACCAGCTTCCTTAAGCACTTATAGTTCGATTTCCAAGACTACATTATTAATATTGATTTCAGGTACTGAGAGAGAGAAGGACAATGCAGAGACAATTTAGGAAACCATTAAGCCATTTCACTGGCATCTATAGCTGTCAGTTCGTGTACTTGAATACCACAGAGTCAAGTACTCTAAGTGCTAAGACTGAAATCATGCTTGGCCTTGATGGTAAGAACCAACACAATGAATGAGTAGTTCAAAGAATGTTTTACTAGTAGCACTGTTTTTCAATGTAACTATTTCACTCACATTAAAGTGGGCTAAAATAGTAATATCTGGTTATCAATGAAGCATGTTATCCACAGGACTAGGCATTTATAAAACTATGCCTTATTTTCAGTTGGGATGGCAGGTTTTATTACATAGGGTTTTATTACATAGACATGACTGGCCAGGAACTGGCTCTGTAGATCTGGCCTACAACTCCCAGACATACTTCTGCCTTCTGCTTTTAAAGCTACTTGGTGTCAGAAACTGGGTTTTAGGGTAGCATTTGAGGACATGGATCTTTACCCCAGCCTTGCTTTCACTTTGAAGCCGTATATTTGAATTAGAAATGGCCTGTTCTCCTGAAAACCCAAGACCTTTTGCTGACTTCCTCTGATTCTCAACTTCTCCACCTGAAATTACTTTTACTTTTAATAATAATAATAATAATAATAATAATAATAATAATAAAGACAGCGTCTCACAAAACTTCCAACTTGAAGTGTATCCGAGGTTGACCTTGACTTTATGACTCTGTTCCTATCTCTCAAGTGCCTTGATTTTCCACCACACTTCTACCAACTGAGTTAAATCCCCAAGTTGGAACTTTTCGTTTTGAATAAAAGAAAACCCGGCTAGTAGTACACCTTTAATGTCTCTCCGGCACACTGGCAGTATAACGACTATACGCTGCCACGCAAACGAAAATATTTGAGGAATTTCTAAAATCCTCTTGGTGTATTCTAAGTAATGACAATGAGTCCCTAGTCTCTAGCTCTGGTGCAGTACTCGAACGCACTCCTTGGGTGACTTCGCTGCCTCAGGGGGGAGGCTCGTGTGCTTTAGGTACAAAGTTCGAAGGCTAAGCTTGCGCTCGAGGCTCCCTGCATGATCCCCACTGCTTGACAGCGAGCGACGAAGATGCCAAAAATGGCACAGAGAGAGGTCAATTCACCTTCTAGGATCAAGGTTCAACACACAGCACCTAAAACCAAGAACAGCGCCTCCTGACAGGCTGAGACAGCCAAACCGGAAGCTAGCGGAAATGACGCACGCGCCAGCCGCCGGAAGCGGAGCCGCCAGAAGTGTGTCCAATGGGAGCACGGGAGCGGCAGGGGGCGTGGCGGCGCGGGCCTCCCGCGGCTGCCGGGGTGGTGACCGGCGCGGGCGGGTGGTAAGCAGGCCATGCGGACGGCTGGCGTCCCGGGACCCCACGACCCTACGCTTGTCTCTCGCGCCGCGGTAGCCCGGAGCCCACGGGCCTAGCGGCGGCCTTTGTTCCCTACGTCGCCGTCAGCCGAGCTCCGGCCGGCGCGGATGCAGCTGCTCCACCTGGGCTCGCGCTCGGGGCTGGAGGAGGAGCGGCGGCTCCGGGCGGCATGCGATGGGGAACTGCTGCTGGACGCAATGCTTCGGGCTGCTCCGCCGGGAAGCGGGTCGGCTGCAGCGAGCGGGTGGAGGGTAAGCGGCAGCGCAGGGCCGGGATGCTCGGGATGTCCGACCGGAGATCGGCGGTGGTGGGGCCCGCCGCCCCAATGCAGGCTCCCTGTCCCTGAGGACTTAGCTTGGGAGGCACCGTCTCCTGTAAGCACCCGACACTGCCGCCTGGACACACCCTGCTTTGACTTAATGCCAAAGCTGCTGTCTATGTTTGGTCTTCCTTTTGGGCCTTGACAGAACAGGTGAAAATCTGGCCCCAACGTTGATGCCTCAGGTGCATTTTAAATAGAAATCACTTTTGCTCCAAGCTCTGGTGAACTCTGTTAGGTAAATAGCTGCAGGATCACAGTGCACACTGGCCATTTAAGTAATTGGTGCGGCTGTATGTGAATCTTTTAATAGTAGTAGAATTTTGGAAAGGAATGCCATGCTGTGGTTGCTACGCTTATGCTTGGTAATCTAATCAAAGTATCACGGAGCATCACTTCTCTTGTGTGAAAGTGGGATATGCTTAAGATTTTTCTATCCGCACTATCCAATAGCAAAATTGTATGACAGTTGTATAACAGCAAAACTGTTAGATCTTTTATTTCCTTGAATAATGAAGAGGGGGAAAAAAACAAGGGCACATAGCATTAATTTTGATTTTATTATTCCTAAGTATTTTCCAGGAATTTAAACCTAGAATCAAAAAAAAAAAAAATCTAAGCCAGCCAATCTATCTAAAGGATATATTGGTTTTGTACTTTCTTAAGCGTGGTGCCAAATTTTCAACCAGCAGTTTTGTATCATGAAGCTTTCAGCATACACAAACTGGAGCCAAGTGATTTGTAACTCAAATCTTTGAGTCATGGATACATTGTAAAATGATTCACTAATCAAGCAGTGTTTCAAAGTAGCTAAGGCGTTACACTATGCATCCCTAGAAAGGGAGTGGATGGACTTAAAAGATTTCTACTTAGTTTGGTATTTTGATTTTCCTGATTTCTACACTGTTACTTTCACAGGCGTGTGACCGCTGTTTTGTATTGTGATCCAGAATCATGTTATTCTAAGTATAGTGCGAGTGAACTGAACTCATTCGTGAAGCTGTGGAAATGGGCTCATGGGAGAACTGGACATTGCACCATCTTTGGCTTTTATTATCATTCCTTGGAAGGCATAACAAGCAAACTCTGGGAAGGAGTGTTTTGAATTCTGTGGTAGACAATATGTTTTTGTATTTGACTTGGGGGTACATTACCTGGCTTCTGTAAGAACCTTGGGTATTTTTTTTAACAGTGACTTTACAAACGATTTTTTAACTACACACTGTTCATTAAAATTGTGGGTTCTACTGGTCGAGCGCAGGCTTGACAGCATAGGGTAGGATAGCAGGATGAAGTCATGTGAGTCACGTGAACATTGTAGATACGTTGTTACTTTGTTTTTGACTGAAACCTTGAGTAAGTCCTAGGGGCTGTGTAAAAGTGAAAAAATGTGTAATCACAAAATCGTGCATTGATTTAATGTCACTGTACTTATCATGGTTAGAAGGAAATAGGACATCTTGGGCTTTTCTTAGGCTCATTTAGTCTATACCCCATGGGGGTGCTTTGTGATTTGAAGCCTGATTTCTTAGCCTTGCAGATTTCCCAGGAGTCTCTCAAAATGAGATCACTCACTCTACACTATATAATCGCAGCACTATAATTACCAAATATACTAGAGTGTGCTTTAGTATTTTGTATGCTAGGATAGCTGTTGACTAGTCCAAATATCAATATAAGTGCTAAGGCATCTTGGAGACCTTACTATCAAGAAACATAATACTGATATCCCGATGGGTTAGCCTTCTTCATTTGGAGGGTTCCTCTTCCAGCATGTTCTGAAGAACTCCATGTGCTGGCCAGTTGTTTTCTCTGGACAGTACTAGAACTCTGTGTGTGTTACCTTGCCTGGCTTATACCGTGCTGGGGCTCAAATCTGAGGTGTTATACATTTTAAGGAAGCACTCTCCCTACAAGTTATTTGTTCTTAGATGGGTTCTTAGGAACCTAATTGTGTTTTATTTCAATTCCCATCTTTAGATTGCTGTGAAATTGCCCATCCTTGTTTCAGTTCACTTGTAGTATAACTCACACAGGTGTGATCATGTTTAGGGTGCTCTGTTTGATAGGTGTCAGCCCCTTGAATTCTAGCAGCAGACTTGCTTATTGGTAATAGTTTACAGTGACTCGCTTTTCCTTTCCTAGGGAAAATGACTTTAGTGTTTGTCAATATTTAGCTACTTCCTGTATACTGGGCAGTATTCTAAATACTATGCCATCTCATTTATTCTTTTGCACACTCCTGTCAAGTAATAAGTGCTATTGAAAGTTTAGTTCTCTATCCAACATGCATGAAACCAATTTCTTATTTTTAATAGGATTTTGGAGTATTTCTGTAGACAACACTCTTAGACATGGACTCAAGTTAAAGCATAAAACTGATTTGTATTTCATACACATCTTGTATACTTGAAAGTGATTTCATAGAGTATTTTTATTCTGCCTATGGTTTTTCACTGTTTGCTTTAGGTAGCATAAGCATCTTACTGTTTTACCCAGGCTGCCTCAGACTCTCCTGCAATTTCCTGCCCTGTGAAGTCAAGAATGGAGTTTCCATATTGTGGCCTCATGTTGGCTCACAACAGCTTTCAGAGCATGGGGCATTTTGGATTTTGAACTTTAGATTAATGGTGTTCAACTTGTACATGTGTTGTAGACTAAAAACCAAAGCTTGAAAGTTTAACTTGCCTGAGATAAGAGCTGAGATTGCAGTCAAAGTCCCTCTGAAACCAGAGCCCTTATCTGGTAGTAGCTTTCAGCTCTTTATTTTGTAGATAAAATCTGGTTACCCTGTGTCTGAACTGTCCTGGATCCTGTGAAGACCTTATGAATAGCTCAGGAACTGGACCCAGTCATGTGACAAGCTTTGTGAGGCTGTGCACTGTCTGTCTGTGTGACAGGCTTCCTGAGGCTGTGCAGTTGGTCTCTGCAGCATCACTGTCTTCTCTATTTTTGTTCCTTTCCTGGCCTGTCTTACTCTTGCTATCAGATAAGGGGTTTTTCTGATGTCTTTACTTTATTTAATTCCTTTCACATGTACACTGCTTATCCCAAGGACATTTGAGCCATTCCTGTTGCTTCAGCCACTACCCCTTCATGCGCCCTTTTAGCCTACTGAAGAGATGCTCTTGCCTTGTTCCGCTTTAGCCTCCCCGTTTACACGTAGGCTCTGTTTTGAGTTTCTGTCTTAAGTGCTGCCTTCCTTGTACTCTCAGCATGTCGTAGGAGCTGGGCTTTCTAGAACTACACTATACCATCCTGTTTCCTTGTTGACTGAGTTCTGCTGCTTTCTGTTTCCTATAGCTAGATTTCAGAGTCTTGTTTTTCTCCTATGGCAGCCTCATGAGTTGTCTGGAATTCATGTCCAACATATATCCATTTGTATCGTGTGCATTTCTGTGTTTGAGTATCTGTGATTTAGCTTTTTGTTCTCAGCAAAAACACATTAGTACAAATAGATCAGAAAAAATTTAATTAAAAGAACATTAAAGATTCTAGTTTCAATACAACACATTCACAAATCTTCATATTACAACTTTTTAATAAATATTATCCTTAATTTGAAAATATTATTGACCGTGTGGTTCCAACTTGGTCTCCTGGGCTCTCTTATTAGCCACTCTTTTAGCATCCTGTACGCCAGCTGAACTACGTTATCCCTACTAAGGAGCAGTATTGTCTCACCATTTGCTTTATGTGTAATGTTCTGCCATAATAGGTGTTGCTAAGATACAAGTCTGTGGTGTCAATAGTACGGATTTGATTTATTAGTATGCTTGTTTATTGGCTTTGAAAAACACAGATGAAAGATTCTTCTAAAATTTCACAAGTTACTTTTCACATAGTGGATGTTTACATGGATATAAAAATCCTATCTGTTCTGTGTTACAGCTTAGAGCCTCCGAGGACTTTTTTCTTTCTGACCTCTTATTCTTCTGATTCATATATGTATATAAATGACTATTTCCCAGCCTCCCCCCTCCCTGCCCCCACCGTGTACTTTCAGGTAATACTGTGAAACACGTGGCCTTATCTCCTCCACATCTTATGTTAGTCCTCTCCTGCTGAGTTCTGAAATCACCCACACTTCCTGTGTAACTTTCAGTCCATCTTTCAGTGCTGCCTTTGCCTTTTCTTCTCCTAGCCCTCTCTTCCCTTCCTTCCTCTGTTTTTCTTCCTGATCATTTTTACTTTTGTTTCCTGCCTTCTTCATAGAAAGTCAGTCTGTAGTTACCTTAGCTGTGAGCAGGAGGTCATTGTCCTTCTCTCCAACTCCACATTCTGTGTCTTTACCACCTCCACATCTGTGCTGGGTAAGTTTTCTTTTTTTGTCAACACGATACCTGAGAAGAGGAAAATCTCGATTGAGGAGTTTCCTACATCAGATTGGCCTGTAGCGTCCTCCTCACTTTAGTGCTAACCCTAAGATATCTCTAGGAGAAAGGACAAACTATGTATCCTTCCAGATACTTGTATCTTTTCTTCCTGTTTTTTTCTTGCCTTGTCTCTGCTGCATTCTTCTCTGAGTCTGTTTCTTCCCTGTTTCTTCCTTATGTTCATTTGAATAACACCTACTTACTCATCTTCTCCGCTGGCAAGCAAGAATTCCTTTCCACAGTTTTCTGAAGCATCACCAGCCCTCCGGAAATAAGAGCTCACAGCACTGCCGAACAATCTGCTCTCCTGAGCTCCACTTCCCTACTTAGCTTCTGAGTGCACTCCTCGATCCCCGTCTGTGCCGATCCGGCTTCTGTTGAGTCCCTAGTTAAGTTCATAGTATGTAGAGATCCAAGTGTTTGTTGATTCTGTGGCTAGAGTTTCTTAAGTCTGTCCCTGTTTCGTAGGCCTGCCTTTTGATCTCTGATGCTTCTGAACTGCCCTTCCCCGTATTTGGAGATGGGCTTATTCTTCCTCTCCAGAGTGATTAAAACACAACCCTGCTTGTAATTTACCTTTGCATCTACCCCATTTGACTGTAAGATTAATTTTTATTGACTTTCATGTTCTAGATATTAATATGTTGCTCTGCTCATTGTTCAGTAACTTAGAGAAGGAAGAAAAAGAAGACTGGTTCACATAAGAAAAGAGGTCACATGTTTCACTCTCCAAGGGGAGATGAGTGATGTCAGGTGCTGCACACAATGTGAAAGGTGAATGGGAGGCTCAGGCCTGAGCTCCTCCCTCTTTGTTTCTAGTTTCCTCTAGAGCAGGCTCTTCTCAAAGGGCAGTGTTTGTTTGCTTGTTTAGCCTGTCTTTTCTGTCTTTGCCTTGACAGAGGGAAGCTATGTTTCCACTGTTCTTGCAAGGCATAAAATAATTTTCTGACTATCCATTCTAAAGCTCATCACTCAGACGGTACTGTTAATAGTAGCAGTTTTTGCCTTATGATTACACCAGTTCTATACGGACCTGCACAGATACTTAACCAGTAGAAAAACAGCATGTACCATCCAATAGCTTCAGTGGTAGATGTAAAATGAAATTTGTGATGAAGGATTGGCTCCAATGGAAGCTAAGTGCCAGTGTCTGCTGTGTGCACTTGTGACCCAGAAAGGCCAATGGTTTGAGTCTCAGTACCTAGGCTCAAAATAGCCAGGGTGGCAGCTCAGGCAGTGAAGGCGAGAACTGGACCAGTTCCCAGGGGTGTGACATGCTGTGTTGACATCATCATATCCCTTCAGATTGAGGCAGGTAACCCTCCACTGAAATCTTCCATGTCAGCTAGAAAACAGTGCCCTGTCATCCTCTTTGTGATAGCTTTTGCCAGTCAAGTGATTTATAGCCTGACCTGTCTTACATTTGGGGTTGAGAAGATGTTTTAGGAGGCTTTTAATTTTTTTGTAGACTTTGGAACCATTTACCTTGGTTGATCATCATTTATTTATAATATCCAAGAAAATATGAAGGATTGTCATACTGTCTTTCACCAGGTATAATGTAAAACATGTTGAAAGTGAACAATACCAATGTAGTTTTGAGTTTCATAGGATTTTTTTTAACCCACTATGCAACATAACAGAATAGCATTAAAAACTACATTTTCACCCAGCTGTCAACAAGATTTAAATTTACCTTAGTATCTATCTTGATAACAAGATAGTAAGTTTGTAGGAATCTCCATTTCTTACTCTAAATTCTTTTGTTAATATTCCATGCACCAATGATAGCCTCTCCTCTGCTTCTCCGCCACTCATTGAGCTGCATTCACAGTTTTAGCAGTAGAGTAAATACGCAGGAATCGGTCTCTCATTGAGACAGCCCTCGAGGACACAGGGACTATCTGTAAATCATCCATGAATGGCTCTGAACCTTGGAAAGTTGCAAGCTAAGGAGGGAAGTACACTTGTGTTTTCTCTAGTTAGTCACTGTTTGCACACCTTGTGCTGGGTTTTGCCCGCAACTTTTCCCCCTCCCTTTTTCCTAAAGCATGTGCCTGAGTTGGTGGAAGTTAAATGTACATGTGGTGTGACACAGCTCAGTTCTGTGTGACCCTGCTGTGTTTCCTGGGGACCCTGCTAGCTTCTCACATCCCTGTTTTTTGCCCGTGCATCTTTGACTTACTGTGTTTACTTTGTGTGGTACCCACTCTCTGTATACTGTAGCACCATGCCCATTCTGACCCTGCTTGCTGGCATCTCATTGTCTAATCTTTCCTCTGATCAGATTCATTTTTATCTGCTAAGTCTTTGCTTATCTGCTTCTCTCAGCGACAGCACCCTAATCCAAGCTCTCATTGCTTTACCCTAGTCTCAAGTTGATTACATGTATTATTCATGCGTTCACTCTGCATCATCCCCTCACAGCTCCCTCAGACTCTTGTGGTTCCTGGCACTTGAAGCAAGCTTTTTGTGGTGGCGTACCCAGCTAGATTTAAGGGAAGAATTGTATTCGTGTTCCTCAGTAATTACTTAAATACAGTAAATATTAGTCATATACATTTGCTTTTGCTTTCAGTGATTTCGAACAGTTGGTCCAGAACTCTCACTTTCATACCTGATCATCCACTCATTTTGCTTCCTGTGTAACATTATATTGTATTAATATGCCATAATTTATCTATTTATTGATGGACATTTCTGTTACTTCAAGGGTGGTTGTGTTTCTTTTCTCTCTTTTTTTTTTTTTTTTTTTTTTCTGTCACCATTAGTAGGCATTCTAATAATATCCCTTTCTACACCTATACAAGAGATTTCCGGGAGTCGATACAGGTTCATAGCTTATGTACATCATGATCAGTACTAAAATATATTTAAGTTATCCAAGTTTATGCAAGTTTATACTTTTACCAACAAGGGATCTTCATTGCTCCACTCTCTATGTACTGCCAAGGTGCTTTTTTCCAACTTATTAATGTGAAATGTTGGGTATTTGTACGAGAACTTCAATATAAACCTATGTGCCTATAACAAATAGAATATGTATTTTAAATTCCCTTAGTGATGGCACTGGAAATATAAGAAACTAGGAATGAGTAGTAGGAGATATTAAAACTGCAGTGGCTCTTTTTAAACCATAAATGAATGGAGAACACTACTGTGGTCCTGGGAGGACGCTGCCTGGGTGTTCACACCAATGACCACAAGTAAAGTACAGTAAAAATGAAGTCAAGAGTTCGACTTGATAGGGTAATTCCATGCATTGTGAAGAAGCTAATGATTTTGTCTTAGGCCATAACAGACACTAATAAAACTGAAGTGTCGGCACAAAGCTAGACAGCAGGAGATGGGTAGAGCACAGTTACCTTCGTTAACCCCTGCCAAGCTGGAAGAGTGAGTGCTTCACTACAATAGTGAGAGGGACTGAGAAAGCATCTGTTATTTTCTAGTTCAGAAACTTCTCCCTCCTACAGCCACTTCCCCTCTTTTTTCATTCCCTAGTGCAACTTCCCAAGGTGGGCAGCAGTGTTGGGTCAGGAGTAAGAATTCATTGTTCTGTTGATCTGTGCTGTGGGTGGGACCTGAATGCCTCTTGATACTTGCTCTTGCCATCTTCTCTTGTTGTTTGCTAAAAAGTCATGCCTCCAAGGATCTCCGAACTTGGGAGATGTCTTGGTTCTGGTGTATTATCATCATAGTGAAATTACTTTGAAGTTGAGTAGCTGGCCCTTACCTACTTTCTTAACTGTGTTTTCTTTCTCTTAATCCTACTGTTTGAAATCTATATCAAAGAAACACCACCTCTTCCAAAACACTTGAGTATCTGTTCTCACATTCTACAAATACAAAGGCAGAGAGTTAAGAGTTTCCCTTAGAAGCATGATAGAAAAGAATTAGACCTTCCATTCTGGCTTGCACTTTTTTTGTCTTAAGTAGATTCAGGGACTTTTGTACAATCTGACCCACGTATGTGCTCACAGTAGTAGTTCTGAGCAGTAGGATGGCTGTTTGTAGCTAATAGTATGAGTCAGATGATTGGACCAGGCTCTCTTTGAATGTCGTCAGCCTGTGTCTGCCTGTGTCTGGTGAAAATGGTATGGAAAATGTAGTCATGTCTTACATACAAAAGCACTTACAGGGATGGCATTACATATAAATGAACATGTTCAGACTCTAAGCTGAACACTTAGTACTGGATGTGTGGCAATGTTTTCAGCTGTAGAATTGATGAATTAAACATAGAGGACAAATCAAAGATGATCTGAATGTTTGTCACATTTGGTCATACAAATACTCTGAAGAGCTTAGTTACTGAAGGAGATATTTCAGTTACTTTTGTACTGCCTTTAGAATCCAGTTCAGTTTGACATTTCATAGCCCTCTAAATTCAGACTGGTTGTATTTCAAGTGCTAGTGGCTGCCATACTGGACAGCGGAGATCTCTCTAGGGTAGCAATAGCCATAGGAGTGTTGAGGAAAGGAAATTTCTCTGAGACACATGTGAGGATTAGCTCAGTCCAGGCCCTATTCTGTGTACTTTCTGTTCCTTACCGGGTTTGCACCTTGCTCTTTCTTGTCTTGGCTTATGTCACACATAGCTTGAAATCAAGTCAGTGAAATACTGATTTTTTTTTTCTTAAATTTGAGAAAATTTGAAACACAGGACTCAGAAGACCTGAGTAAAGCAAGCCTTAGTAGTGTCTTTTGCTTGTGAGGTTTGGTTGGTTTATATAAACATGGCAATTTGTTTTAGGCAACTAAATACATAGTTTCTCCGTGTCCAGGCTTTCACCTTTGGCCGTGTTTGTTCAGATATAGAACATTAAGTTATAAATCCTTAATTTAAGATAAGAAGTCAGCTGCGTGGAAAGTGTGAAGTAATTGTCTTTTGGTAAGAACATCCTTTTGCTTTGAAATGACCAGTAAGGTAGGAGATGTTTGGTGTAGACTTGGAACAAAGGAGCAGCATGCCAGTGTAACTGATCTGCTAGGGATAGTTTGGTTTTAGTCTGTTTCTAGCTTACCAAAATTTAACTCACTCTCCCCCTGTCTTTCCACCCCAAGAACAGTTCCATTCTCCCATAGTAATTAGATATAAACTCCTTTAAAACTAGAATAATATATGTATTATACATATTCACTCTGTTCCAGAGTGAGGGGAGGGGTTGTCAGTCATTCAAGCTCCTAAGCCATCATCATTAAAGCACCACAAACCTTTTACCAGGGTTATCGGCATCCATATACATGGTCAGGTGTTAACATGGAGTTTAAGCATGGGAGGGGGAAATGCTAACATTACTATCTTTGTCTATGACCAACATTCCTTGGGGGTAGAAAATAGATCATTTCTTGAGTTTGAAGCAAGAAAGAAAAGAAAAATGCTTCATGTAGTCTGGAGTCGAGAACAAGCAGTTGTTTATAAGCAGTACTTTGAGACAAAGCCTGGATACCCTTGTAGGCTGGCTGCGTCTCTTTGGGAACTCTCCTCATCTTGCCCTTTCATCTCCAGCTCTAGAGCACTCTCACAGGGGACTTTAGACTGACGTTTATGTTAGTGTTGTTGACTTAGCATTAAGTAGATTCTTACACAGACTCTTGCTCCATGTGGACATTGATCTCCAGGCTGCACCTTCCTCATCTTTGACAGTTCCATCTGTGAGTGCTGTCCTCTTAAGTACTCCAGCCTTGTCTTCAAAGGACTTCTCAGTTCTGTCTGTTACCACTGTGAGCCTAGCCGCTGCTGTTCTCCTTTGTGCTGCTACAGTGCCTGCTAGTTGGTCTCTTAAAGCAGCAAATCATCTGTAAGATCCCCTAGGGAAGTTCTTATTGGAGCTGAAAGCTTCTAAACACATCTGTAAAGAATTTGAAAGATGATGGACTTAAGTACTCTAGTGAAACAATGAGGCTGAGCAGCGATTGCTGATGGCTGCTGATGACCATGGTGAAGATGAATGTGGCGCTTTAACATGGGTGGGTTAGGAGCCTGGGTGATTGACAGAAGCTTCACCCCTTACTCTGGAATAGAATTGTGAGGTACAAAATAAAAAAGACAGCTCCAGGTGCTGCAGCCAGCTAGGGGCTGGACCAGCTCTCTTGCTCGTAAACCCTCAGAGCTAGCTCAGCAGCACCTTCACCACCAGGACCAGCTCTCCTGAGTGCTGTCACTGGTGAGGGTCAGGGCCAGCTTTGACCCATCTATGAGCTGCTGTGAGGAGCATGTGAAGGGGCTGGTTCTGTAGGACCTCCATGACATGGACGACATCAACATATCTGAGGGGAGTCCCAGCCAGAATCTAGTATTGATAGTGTATAGCAGACTCCAGAGACCTCGAACCACACCAACGACTCATTGCAGTGAACACTTGCAAGTGAAGATGTGTGGACCGAAGGGTGTACTCCGAGGTACACTACAGCTGCGTAATTGTTCCATTTCTAACCACAGTGTTTTCTTCCTTTATTTATATTTATTTTTTATGTGCTTTTGAGGGAGGTTGCAAGGGTGGAGGGTGGACACAAAGGGCCCAGAAGATGAGTGGGGTGGAATGCAGGATGTGAAATTCACAACAAATCAATAGAAAGTTTTTTAAAAAGTCAGGATAGCTTTTTATAGGAAATACTAAAAGTATATGTCTCAGATCTGTTAGATTTTTAGCAGTCAGTAGTATGAACGACTTGGATCTTGGTGTCCTCCCTTTGCATAAGTGATGTGGTGTTTACTGAAGGACACTTCTGTGAACCGACAGGCTGCCCATGCACCAAAGAGACATCCTTGAAATGGTACTTAAAAACCATGTCTTTCTAACCATGTTCCACTTGGAAAACTTGGAGAACAGCTATAGTTTTTATATGGGTCATTGTTGGCAAAATAGAACTGATCGAATTTAATACTGCACATGTCTGTCAAGGGTCTAGGAGGCGCCAGCATTGTTTAAATAAATAAAGACATCCATAATTCATTTTCAAATACATATACTCTGCTATCTACTTGTTTTTAGAAAAACCCCGTAGTAAAGCTTCTCTTAAAAAAAAAAAAAAAAAAAAAGACACCCGTGTTTGCCAAATTGCATATTGACTTTAACCAATCAATACGCCCTTACTACTGTAGGAGTCAAGAAATACTCTTTGTGAATAAGATTTCAGTCTGATTTTTTTTTTTTTAAGTGAAGCCCTACAGATCTCAGGAAGATATTATCTATGTTTGGTTTCCAGAGAACTCTGAACAAATCAAATGAATTCTAGGGGTGTGTAGTTTGTCCAGTCAGAGTCAGGCAAGAGTATGATAGTTGTCTGTATAACCAGTTGTGGCTAGAGAGGCCAGAGACATTTGACTTATAGGTCATATGACCTAATGTAAGTATAGTGCAGTGGCGATCTCCCTGGTTTTGACTGTTTGGGGTGTCCTATATTATCTTAGTGTTGCTGAGCTTCCTCTCATTATTTACTTACACCACTCAGCAGGCCTAAACAAGGAGAGTTTAAGCAGAGTCCGATTGGTCAAGCAAAGGAGTAATGGTTATATGTAGAGAAACAACTGAATACCAGAAGCAGGAGTCCTACTGTCAGAACACAGTCCTAGACTGTTCAACTCACTTCTGATTTTGCTTGAAAAAACTGAAGAGGAGAGACCCTGTGTGGCTAGAGGGTAAAAGATACTGTATTCATATTGGAATATTCCATTAGCTTTTTGAAAAAGACAATGCAAAGGGAAGACACAAAACAATGTATTACATTGGTATGTTTGATCAAACTACCCAACATACATAGATTAAAGCAGGAGAAAGGGTTGACCTTGGCTCACTTTAGCTCATGGCTGGGGAGAGATATGGCATCACATTGTGGCAGCCAGGCTCTCTGCTGCTCTTCTTTCTCCCTTTTGTTTTGTTCAGGATGCTGGTGCCTAGGATGGCTCCTTTACAGTCTGACCCGATCTAAAATCCCCTGGGAAGGGAGTCCCAAAAAGTTGTCTAGATTAGGTTAGTCTGAGTGTGCTTGTGGGAGGTATTAATCGTGTAAGATAGACGCACAGACTGTGGGCACCTGCATTTCATGGCTGGGCCCTGGAAAGGAGGAGGAGAGGAAGGAAGCACTAGTGTGCACCAGTGAACTCACAGCTGTCTGCTTTTATGGGGTGTGTGTGCTCTGACTAGCTGCTTCAAGTCCTGCCATCGTGACTCCTCCACAGTAATGGGCTGTAACCTGAAACAGCAGCTCCTTTAAGTGGCTTTTGTATGAGTGTTTTATCACAGCAACAGGAAATGAAACTATAACAAGGTTTCCTTCCACTAATTCTTTAGGGAAAAGTCACAGATCCCAGGTGCTTTTAAACCCAGTCAGTTGACAATGAGGATCAACTGTCACATCTGTCACTAAAAAACTGTCACAGAAAAAAATATCAACTAAAATTCCTTTGCTGTTTTTGTTGGTTAGTTACAGTAATGTGTCATTTTCTTACTAACTCTTTAAGCCCCCTCCACGGAAATGTACAAAGCATCAGACCTGACCCGATTCATTATTGAGATCTCATTATTCAAAGAGGCCTTTTCTGTCTAGTACACCTGACAAATCAGGAACTCTGAGAGCTGATCGGTTCCTATGCGGGGCACCTGTAGTGGGAACTGCACATAGTGAGAGTTAAAGATGCCCACTGTTCTCAGTAGCAACAGAGTTTGAATTGGCCGTGTCTGAGATGAACATGGTATTGCAGTAGACCGTATATTGTTGGTGCAGACATGGTAAGGAAGGTGCTCATTTAACTGCATCTAAGTTTCAGAGAGAGAGGTACAATGGCCAAAGTAAAAGGAAAGTTTTGCCCACCCACCCCTTAGAAGAGCTACAGTGGCCATTTATGAGCTCTCCTTCTTTCATCTGTGAAGCATAAGGAAAGAACATATAATCAATACGTGACCCATTTTCTAGAGGCCTACGGTGTAGCCAAAGCTGGATTTAGACTCACAGCAACCCTCCTGTCTTAGCGTTTTAGGCAACGATGTTCCAAGCAGGAGCGCTATAGCTGCTCTTCTTCACATACGGGCCTGTAGGATCCTTTCAGAGTTGGGATGTTTTACGTATGTTTACAGCCTAATGGACATAGTCGGTGTATATTATTTAGTATGGCCTTTTGTGTTATTTTAAAGGGATTTCTGGTTTTTTGACTGTTAGTTATAAATAATGGATTTCATTGATATTTTCATACAGTGCATGTGGTTTGATTATATTTACCTCCATTTTAACAAGATACTTTACTTGATACAATAAAATGAACTAAAAATTAAACTCACTGTATTTTGTTGTATGTAATATTTGTGTAAATTAACTTATTATTATAGTCTAAGTGAACATTAGTGCCAATAAAAAGATTGGTTAGTTAGCTAAACTTAGGATGAAGTTTAAAAATCTAAAATATGTGTGTGTGTGTGTGTATATATATATATATATGTGTGTGTGTGTGTGTGTGTGTGTGTGTGTGTGTGTGTGTGTATATTCTTAGGTAAATTTGGTTTGTTTTTAGAAATACAAGGTGCTCTGTATTAGAAAATTTACAGTTGTATGCTGGAGGAATATGTTTATGCCATAATTTTAATTCAATTTTAGACTTAGTTGTGATTTTCAACATCTTATGTTTTTCTTCCTAGATCAAAGTATTTTAGAACATGTCCAAGAGGAGAACACTTGACCATAGAGGTGAGTCCTTGAGCATTGGATGAGATCCGAAATACCCAGAGTTCTTTTTCTTTCTTCTTTACGATTTATTTTATGCATATGAAAGTTTTGCCTGCATTGTGCAGTGTGCACTATGTGTATGCGGTGCCCACATAGGCCAGGAAAGGGCGACAGATTCCTAGCAAGTTACAGACTGATGAGCCGCCGTGTAGGTGCTGGGAAGCAAACCTGGGTCCTCTGCAAGAGTCGCAGTGTTCTGAACTGCAGAGTCATCCTTCTGGCTCCTCGTTTTTCTTTTTTTTTAAGATAGACTTACATTTAGTATGAACTAAGTATGAAAAAAATAACTGTATTTGAATATTGTTGATTGCTTTTGAAGGCAGGCCTCATGAATGGTATAGATTAGACTCTGACTGAAACCTCATCCCTCTTATTTGACTTTTTAATTTTTTAATTTTTATTTTATTTATTTATTGGGTGGGGGGGGTGTTTCGAGACAGGGTTTCTCTGTGTAGCCCTGGCTGTCCTGGAACTCACTCTGTAGACCAGGTTGGCCTTGAACTCAGAAATCTGCCTGCCTCTGCCTCCCAAGTGCTGGGATTAAAGGCGTGCGCCACCACTGCCTGGCTGACTTTTTATTTTTAAGGGAGTGTCTCAGGCTAGCCTTGAACGCACTCTGTCACCAGGCCTAGCCTTAAGCTTTGCATCTTCCTGCTTCCACCTGCAGGGTAGCTGAGATTACAGGTCTGAACCATTAGGCATGGCTCAGTATGTAGATTTCTGATAGACAAAAAAAAAATAATTATATATATATATGCTTGGGTTGACCATTTTGTGCATATATATATATATATATAATTAGTGCTAATTATAAAAGGCACTCAACTTCTTAGGTCCCTTCTGCATATAAAGTTGTATTATTTTTAAGGCTAAAAAAGAGTGATGTTTCTTGTGAAATGTCAAATATCCCTCCTACTGGTTGTCTTTTTGTCCTTTCAGTTTGAGAATCTTGTGGAGAGTGATGAGGTAAGTGTCTGACTCTGTTCTTGTTCTTATCAGTTGCTGCATTCGCTGGACCACTTTTTGTCTTGCTTTTCACTTCTCATCCATGCTGCACCAAAAAGACCTAAAAGCAAGGCATATGCATCATCCAGGAGGACAGTTCGGAGACCTGTCAGCCTTTGTTTTCCTAGTGAAGCATGGCACCTTCTTCCTCCCCTCCCCAGCAGTCATCTCCATCTCCTTCTCTGTCACAAACGAGGCTTCTTTCAGTGGCATACTTCACCCCAGCAGCATCCTTCTCAGAACAGCTGGAGGCTCCGTGTTTCCCTTCAGTGGTTGGCTCCAGGCTTTCTGCTAGCCCTTACTTTGCCGACCAGCCTCTGCCCTGCCCTGCTTGTGGTGACTGATTTACGCACCGTCCTGTCCTGTGATGCTACTTCCAACATGAATGTAGACCACGTAGAATTTGATTCCTACTGCCAACTTAGTAATATGTTTTAGCTGACAGATAATGTGTAGTTTAAATGTATAAGAAAGACTCATAAGCCCAAATTAGTCTTAAAATAATTATGGCTTGCTTTGGAGAAAACAGGGCAACAACTACTGAAGCAGTTAATTTCCTCTTGTTCTTTTTCCATGTATTTCTTAGTTTTCTTCACTGTGCGTATATTTGTTGAGCATCTACCATCTATCTGTGCAGTGCTCTCACGAGCAGAGGAAGGCAGTCGATCAGATCCGCTGCAGTCGGAACCACAGGCAGTTGTGGACCACGTGATGTTGGTGCTAGGAATAAACTCAGATCAGTTTGCAGTAGCAGTACTGGTCATGGCACTGAACTATTTCACCACCCCCAATTCATATTGTAATTACAATGTTTCAGAGTCCCCATGAATGCTATGAGCAATCCTGCCTCCTAGCAAAACTAAGATAGTGATCCCTGAAACCTCTGGTCGTAGCATCTTCATGGCCTGATAATTCATAGGCTTGTTTCATATTTTTCTGTAGAAAACTGTCTGTAGCATGGACTGCTGACTTGCTGACTTAGAGCTCACTGTAAACATGCTTTATTGAAACTTATATACCCCACATCTTCTCTGTACAAGACACATCATACCTTCCTGTGCTTAGGAACACCAGAAGCAATTACACACCATTATTTGGGGTGTTTGTTTTATTTTAAGGCAGAATCTCCATGGCTCAGGAATATTTTTAAACAGTAAAACCACAACGCACAAGCAACAATGGCAAAGGCTATTCCTTAGTGTGCGAAGTGTAACAGGGCACAGTGATACCTGTTGTACCTTAGCTAAGAACATATAGCCTTGGCCAACTCTTCAGGGACTTGCTCGTCTGTGTGCTTTAAAGTGGATAGAAAGTCTGAAGGCACTGACTTCCAGGGGAGGGTTACGAAAACCCTTCATCAGGCCAGTAAATTGTAAAGCTTTGAAGTCTGACTAACAGAGAGCAGCCACAAATGTGGAAGACAGTGAGTGTGTTGTCTGGCAAATCCTAACTGTGAGAGTTCATTTGCTAATAACACATCTGTTAAAAAAACTTAAGAAATAGCCAGCAAATGTTTGTTCTATAGTGCAGTTTTGCCTTTGAAAAATAGTGAAGTTTTTTGTTTGTTTGTCTCAAATCCTTTTAATAACGAGATTTGCTTACTGTGACAGAAATAGGTAAGTAAAAAGTAATTTTGATTAAATGAAAATTGCTCTGGCTTGCCTTAAATAGTGAGTTCACCTAGTGAATATTCTTTTACTTGTTTAATTTTTGTGCAGGGGGAGAGCCCAGGAAGCAGCCATAGGTAAGGTTTATCAAAACAACAAAATGTGTAAGTGTTGTGTGACAAAACTTCCTGGGGAGATGCAACCCACACATCTGCTCACTCCCGTGACAGACTGAAGTGTGGATGCCCCCAGTCAATGAGTTTTATTGGGGTTACTTATGGGATTATGGGTGAGGGGTTACATACAGGAGCAGAAATGACTCAAAGACAGCTGCATCAGCAAAGCCACCCTAGCATAGGTGACAGCTCACAAAGCTGGGAACCTGGAGCTCACTGCACAGCCTGCAGGTAGCTCAAGGGGTTGGAACATGTCCTTTTCAGGTGCCTCAGGCGGTCGACACCTCCTGTAGGCAGCCAATCTGGTCTCAGAGTCTTCTTTGCAGCATGAGTTATTGAAATGACTCTCAGTTTTGTCTTTCTCTGGCAGGGAGGGGCCCTGGTGAATCTAGTCAGTTTCAGAGACTTCCTGAAGCTATTTTTGACTTGTTTACCTTCTTGTTTATGAAGCCTCTCTGCAGAGTGGATCAGAACTTTTAAACAACAGATGTGAGCGCTTCAAGTCCAAATTCCATAGAGTCTTATAGTCTTCAAGACACTGAACATTTTATGTTTCAGAAACAAAATTTTCTTTTTACATAAAAGTAAAACAAATAATACATTTCCCCAAATAATATTTTGAATAGTAAAAAAAAGATATATGTTAATTTCTCAGATTTTTTTCTTTTGGACCTAGGTTATAAATCATTTAGTTTTCTTAAAACCACTTAACATTGATAACTCTATGTTTTTTTATATTTCTTTTACCCCCTTTCTCTTCTTTTTGACATTCTAAAATATTCAAATTCAGCAGTAACTAGAACCTTGGTGATATAATTTATTTATATAACCTTTTTATCTGCTATTAAAATTGCATAGACTGCTTGAAAAAGAAGCATCTTACCTTGAACTCAAAAGAAAGTTCCTGGGCTGAAGAGATGGCTCAGAAGTTAAAAGCACTGCCTACTATTCCAGAGGACCCAGATTTGATTTTCAGCAGCCACATGGTGTTTACAATCATCTGTAACTCCAGTTCCAAGGAATCTAATACTTTCTCCTAGGCACTAGGTATGCAAGTGGTGCACAGGCATACATGGAGGCAGAATACCCGTACACATAAAATTTAAAAAAATAAGTTCTAGTGTCAGTGGAATTGTTTCCCCTTTTTGGTATTTGTCCTTGCATTTTTTAGTTTAGCAAGCCATTATCGGGCAGTCGTCCATGTGCCAGGTACTGTGTTAGATATTGGGCTTGAAAAATCAGGCATAAACTTGGTGTGATATTGCAGATCTGTAATGGCAGCACTGGAGCCGCAGGATCAGGTGAAGTAGGTGTATGAGAGGCACACTTCCCTCCGGAGGACTGTCTGCCTGTGTGACAGACACCCTTAAAGAAACAGAAGACAAAGACTTGAGAATATGGCTCAGTGGTTGAATACTTGCCTAGCACTGCAAAGCCCTGGTTTAGTGTAGTCTCACGAGCTCTCGCTCTCCCCCACCTCCCACCTCTGTGTGTGTGTGTGTGTGTGTGTGTGTGTGTAGAAGAAAGTGTATCTTACTGAGAGAAAGATACTGGAGATTACATTTCAATATGTGGAAGCAATTAAAACAGCTGTTATAGAACACACTGGTAAACCTAGAGAATCCCTGTGACCCAAATGTGCATGGGGAGGTGTATCCAAAAGGACTTCATTTAAATAGATGATACCTGGGTTGATCTGTAAAGAGCTGGTTAACAAGTATTATTCAGGCAGAGAGACCTTCACAGCATGGGGAAGACCCGTGCAAATAAATAGCCACATAGTAAAGGGACTTTGAGAATGGTTGAGAAATGATAGAGACAAAGAACCAGAGAACTTAGGAAGGCAAAAGAGAAATGAGAAGGTCCAGACACAGGCCAGACTGCTCATGAAACTGAGGTAGGAAGGACCCAAGTTGTTCGCTGTGCTTCGCAGCATAGATGCCGCTGGTCACCAGTTACTGGAGTGACGGCAGCTGATGTCTGCAGGGCCCTGAGGAGTGAGTTGAAACAAGGGCACCGAATCTGGAAGCATACTGGCTAGACTGGCTAGACCACCTGCATTTACGTCCCAGCTCTGCCGCATGCTTGTCTTAGTTCTGTCCATCTCATTTCCCTCCCGTGTAATCGTGTAATCTCAACCTGTACTTTACATGGAGGAACTGCACGTTATAAATACTGGAGGTCAGGCCATGGTTGGAGGATCATAAGGAGACTGATGGCCTCAGGTAGGTCATCTTTAGGAAGGGGAGCAAGAATATGATGAATTTAAGCACCAAAATGGAAGTGAAATGAGGTTGCCCTTAAGAAAACAAGCTTGAATAAGAAACTTAAAGTTACGGGGTAGCTAGTGTAGGTGGTCCACCTTGTGTAAGTTACAAGACTGTTACTGGAGACTGAGGGCCAGATTGTTCCTGCATGTTTTCTAGCATCCCACAGCAGAACGGAAAGGAAGTGGAAAAGCTTCAGGGCCCAGAGTGGATGAGCAGAGTGACTGTTGTAATGGTAGGGACGTGAGGAGGGGTGGAGAAACGAGAATTCAGACCGGATATGAGATCGTCGTGTCCTGGGTGGAAGCCAGGAGATTGCTGTCTTTATTGGCTAGTACAGGGAAGGATGAAGGGTCTGGGGAGCCCAGAATGATTGGAAGGATTAGGTTCTGACTGTGAGCACTGAGAAGAGAGTAGAGCATACTGAGGTTACGCTCTGAGGTGACTCAGTAGAGCATACTGAGGTGAGGTATGGGGTGTAGGAGAGGACAGCTGTGAGTAGAGCCTGTGTAGAGCAGCAGGTCTGTAAAGGGAAGCACAGCACCTTAACTATCAGAAGGCTCTCATGCTGCAGCTTAGAGTTTCACGGAATAATTGAAGCTGTATTCTGTTGCGTTAATATATTTTTTGACAGTAAAATTTCAGCTTTCCCCTAGCTTTTGGAATGTCTTATTTGTACTTGGGTTCATCAGAAGGGTTGTGTTTTGTGTTTTCCCTGTACCCTCCCTGTGTTCTCTAGGCCACTTACTGAGGAAGAAATCGTTGACTTACAAGAGAGGCATTATGATTCGATTGCTGAAAAGCAGAAAGATGTGGATAGGAAGATCCAGAGGGAGGTAAGTGGCCTGCCCACTGCTGAAACGTGTTGTGAACTCTGTTGTTGGGGCGGGGGGTGTGCTCACCATGTGCTGCCAACAGTCCCTGACCTCTGTTTACATAAATACAGAGAATAGCTATTTAAAAGTGAAGACGTATTCCAGCTTACTGTAGTTTGATTTCATAGTAAGAGCTCACGTGATGTCACATGACAACTGTCGAGCACTCTTTAAATACAGTTCTCAGTTCACTAGTAGGCATGACAAGCAAGAACAAGTACACAGACTTTCCTGGGTCAGCCTGAGTCAGCTGCTCTTGTTTCATGATGAGCCATGTTCACATTGCGTGTGCTGGGTTTATTTGTTCTCAGTGAACCAAGAACCTTGGCCAGTCATAATTCTTACATAAATTTATGGAAATGGCCTGTTATTATGGCTTCATTATCACTGAATTAAAGATAATCAGTTGTATTTCATTCTACATTTAAAAGCAATCTTTTGAGCTGGGCATGGTGGTGGTTATGTGCCTATAATTCCTAGCACTTGAGAAGTGAGGCAGGAGCGTGTAAATTTGAGGCTACCCTGGGAAACATAGCAAGTTTAAGGGCAGCCCAAACTATTTAGTGAGACTCTAATTCAAAATAAAGGTGCTGGGTCAAGTCTATAGTACCAAAAAGAATTTTTTAAAGTAAAAATAAAAAATAGTAAGTTTACTACCACTTGTGATTTACAGATGTATTAATTTAATTTACACATTATAGCTAATAGTATTCTAAAAAAAAAGAGGTTAGCACTTGATTTAAAATGCGGTTTTAATCTAAGGTTAACTTAGATTTAAAATGCAGTAACTTTCTGAGTGGTAAAAACTTAAATTAGAGAGTAGTTTTTGAATAACGAATACTAATAAAATTAAGAAATGTATATAGATGTCAGTTATTCCAGACAAGAATCTGAGAAAAGCAGAGATGTGATTGACCTTGGATTCTAGGCTTTTTGATATGTGAGGGCCGAAGCCATTGTTGTTAGGGGGTGACAAGTACTAAATGATGCCTGAAAATGAAAGTCAGAATCCAGTAATGTCTTACATATCATCTGGAGTATTTTATAAAGGAATTTGAAATGAGCAGCGACAAACATACCAATTTTGCTATGCTTTGTAGATCTCAGTTCTTTTCAACGATTTATGTTTTGTTTTATAATCAGAATAGCTGGTTTTCAGAGCAGCTAGACAGGTTCTGGTTTCCGTTAATCCTTATCGTTTTGTTCATGTACAGTTAGCCTTACAAGAGGAGAAGTTAAGACTAGAAGAAGAAGCTTTATACGCT
>JANHMN010000001.1:29372699-29391108 GCA_030674055.1 Rhabdomys pumilio
CACACACACACACACACACACACACACACACACACACACACACACACCAGTTACACAGAATGATAGGGCCATGTAACAAGTCTAAGTGAACTTTCCACAGGTCAGGAGGCTTCTTGTTTTGGGAGACGTCAGTCCTGGGTTTTAATGGAGCAGGTGGGAGAGCCTAGTAGAGCATGTTGTAGGCAATGAGAAGAAGATGTCCTAAGTTCTTGAGGCAGGAAATGTTTCAAGAAGAAAAAGACCGAGGGACCTAAGCATCGTGGGTGAGGGGAAGCCTTGTAGGAGATGATACTGGGGGAATGTTAGGCGTAATTTGTGGAAACTTAGGCCAAATAATGATCAGATTTGCATTTCTGAACATTGGCCTAGCTGTTAAATAGGACCCAGATCATGAGAAGGCAAGCACAGATGCATACTGCCCTCAGTGGGTAGGGTGGGCTTAAGTTTGCAAGAGAGAGTCAGAGAGTTGGAGCTAGTATAGCTCCAGAGAGGAAAATTACAAGGGATTCCTGTTGATTTGAATATAGGGATAAAAGCAAGGGCTGAATCAGGTAATCCACCCCATGTGTACCATCCACACAGGCAGGACTCAACGCTGAAACAGATCTTGGCAGAAAGCCCTGGGACCTGTCTTGGGATGTGGGAGAGTGGTCAGTCGGTCCTTAGAGGAACTGTCAGACCATACATCATCTGCCTCTCTGCCAGGAGGCAGTCTTCATCCAACTCCCTCACTCCAGTGAACCATAAAACCATCACCCCATTCAGATACAGAGACATCCTGTCTTCACAGCCACAGTTCACAGTGGGCTCCTCAACAACATAAACAGACCTCTATGATTCTGCTTCTGTCACCTGTTATCTGGCCTCCTTGGTTCAGTGGCATCTTAAGAGCATCCCTGAGAATGACTCCAAGCTCCAATTATTTTGCTTGAACAAATAATGTCTGGGTAAACCTATGGTTATTTGATAGCCAGCCTAGCGGCTGCGACTCTACCTAACAGTAACATTTTGCTTCTGACTGACTTAATCAGAGCAGTGGGAAGAACAGATTTGGCAAAGTGAACACTTTTGTTGGGAAAGTTAAATATTTCTATGGGAGTATCAAAAGGTGTTTGTGTATATCTGCTGTGCGAGGAAGAGGTGTGGCTCTAAGTTTGAGGAGTCTTAGTAGATATATACTTGTCTCGTTGCTACCATTAAATAACCTAACAAAAACATCTTCCCTTTTAGTTCCCTGGAGGTGAGAGCTGTTTGAACACAGAGAACATTAGATACGAGGCCCAGTTGCTCGGTGTCACTCCTTACATAACACAGAGCATGGTGAAGAGGGACGGCATACCACACACACCTCAGCTGAGCTTCACAGAGGTCCCGTGTGGGAGGCACTGCCTTAGTCCTCAGTTTCAAAGAAGGGAAACGAAAATAAAGCATCAGGATACATGGGAAATGGAGATAAACCCTGGCGGGGTGATTCATAGCCACACTGAACATAATGTTTCATCTAGAAACTGGGTCAGCATTGTTTGTGAGGGTTTGGGAAGCTTGGACTTTGTGTTGTTTCATTTACTTAGCGGGGATTTAATTTTGTACAGGGCTATCTTCTGTGGATAATTCCTGGGTAGAAACTGCCTGTAAAAACTTCAGTGACTCTAGAATTGAGAATGCTGTAGGTCCAGAAACTAATTGCAATTTATCTCAGGTTACTTTTAGCTCACGACATAGTGATGTTTTGCTCCCCTCTCTGTTAGAAGCTAACATCCTGACTACAGATAACACCTTTTGGAGTCTATTAACAACACCCTAATTTCCCTCTAACCAAAAGGTTAAAAGTCATTGAACCACAACTGAGGCGTACAGCCAAGGTTTTCCACAGTGCTGCGGGGACCCACTTAGTGTTTCCACCAGTGCATTTGAAAAGCACCTTGACTTACCACTTTTCTTGTTCTGTTTCTATAAAAACTTTATGAAACTGCTTCCAGGTTGATGCGTGGAATTTGGGATAACCTAAATCTGTGTTTCCAGGCTATGGGCGTTCATACTTGGCTCTAGAATAAAACTATTCTCTATCCCGTTTGAATTACGATTTGTGTGTATGTGTGTGTGTGTGTGTGTGTGTGTGTGTGTGTGTGTGTGTGAGAGAGAGAGAGAGAGAGAGAGAGAGACAGAAAGAGACAGAGAGAGAGAGAAAGAGAGACAATTTCTGAGCCAAACTCATGATCATCTGTGCCCTCCTACAAAAGTTCATCCCAGCTAGACTTGTTGACTGGGGACTTCCTTCAGTGGAGGAAGGGCTGGGGAGGGTCTTGGGACCCTCACTCAAATGTCCATCCCTTCCTCCTAACCAGTTGTATCCAAAGCCCTCGGTGTCCTTGGCTTCAGGGAGAGTTAAAGAACATAAGTGGAGAAGGACAGAAGGAGGGGGTCCATCTACATGACCATAGGAGAGTCCATAGAGTAGTCCATGGAAATAAAATCCATGCTAGGCTGAGCAGGCATTCTTCTTAGTGTGGTTCCTTCAAGGCCACCCATGCTTCTGCCTATAACCTCTCACCCACTGTCCTATCTGTAAGCATGACAAGCTCAGGGCCTCCCAGAATGAAGTCCGACAGAATCACACCTTGCTTTTTTGGTTGGGCTTCGGTAGGAGGGGGTATATGTTGTCTTCCTCACGGAAGGAATTTGAGAGACAGATATCATAAAAAGGCCTAAGATGGGTTACGTTGTCACAGCTTACAGTAGTCATCTAACCTTTTCTGTGTTACCAAGATCTCATCGTTGCAGCCGTGGCATCCCTGATGCTGGCAGCAAGGCCAGAATACCCACCTCCAGTTCCTTGGTGGCCTTTCATCAAGAAGAAAATGAAACCAGCAACAGAGCTGACCCCCCTTTGCCATTTGCTTCCCCACAGCCCCTGATCTTAAACCCAGTACTTGACAGGTGAGTTGCAGGCTGAGGAATATTTTCCTGAAGACAGAATAGCAGAGCGATGAGTAACTGGATTCTGGAGCAACTCAGACTAGCTAGAAGATTGCCAAGTCCCAACCATGCTTTCCATGGCTCTCTCCTTAGTCACCACTTGCAATGGAGACCGATGGCTCCAATCACAGCCCACACCATAAATTACATTCCCGAGTAACAATCATGGAAGTAGATGAATACTAGATAGAAGAAACAATGGAATCTTTAGGTGAGGTAGAGGCAGCTGCTACTCAAACTATCAACAGCACCTCCTGGCAGTAAGCTTATGGCTAGTTTTCTGTAACAGATATTATCAACACATATAAATTAATTTTAAAGTACAGTTTGTGGGAAAATACACCCCCTCCTACATTCACTGAAACAAATACCTTTACTCATGTTAGAGCGTCTGCCTGTCAGTCAGGGCATATTTCCAGAAATAAAATTTTTAAGAAACTGGTTGTCAAAGTTATACGTGGAAGGAGATAACTGACTCTCAAGAGTTGACCTTTGACTTCCACCCCTCATGTGTAACTTTTCACACACATAAATAAATCTAATTTAAAAAAAAAAAAAAAAAAGATTTAACCTTATGCCAGGACCTGGAGAGATGACTCAGCAGTTAAGAGGACTTTGACTACCGTTTTTACAGAAGACCCAAGCACTCATTTGGAAGCTCTCAACTTCTTATAACTTACCCACAACTTCTTACCTCAACTTCTTATAACATACCCACACACAGGCATACTCACACACATAATTTTTAAAAACAAAAATGTTAAAACTCATATATGCTACATGAGTTTGCTCTCCCCAGTGGATTTCATGGCCATGCCATGAAGCTACTGTTGGATTCTAAAGATCTAATAACACGGGATGCGCTCCCCGAGAGATAATCACAGACAGAACTCGTTGTAATAGCATGAGCTTTATTGATGAATTGATAATAGCCGGTACCGTGGTTCTGTTGTATGAAGGCAAGAAGAACCCTGAGCCAAAATTGAGGGCAGTATTTATACCATATTCATGGGGCTCATAAAGGTAGTTATATAATTACTTCTTAAACATTAACCATAAAGGCCAAACTCCAACAACCATTCTCAGGCTCAGTTTCTGTCCTCAGGCCCAGTTGCTAAGTCTGTCACCCAGGTTTTACTGTGCTAAGGCCTCATAAACTCTTATCTTGGGTCTTTCTTCCTCTGAAATGCCTTTGAAATGTGCTTTTCCTGGGATGTATCCCTGGGGGAAGTTAATATTTGAGTTTAAAACCAAAATCAGAGCTTTTTATTAATTTTAAGTTTCTACACTACAGATCCAAGAAAAGAATGCCAGTGGCTGGAACAATGATGGTTACAACATGTAACAAGTTGACGTGCCCCCTTTAAAAGCTCGATACCCATTCCAGAGGCAGAGTTCCCTAAGACCTGTGTTGAAATTTTCACTTAGCTACATAGTATGTTGCACCAAACACCACTTTTCTTTTGTTTTTGTTTCTACTCTGCTATGGAGATTTATCTGTAGTTGTTGGAAAATGCTCCTCCCCAACCCCCAACCCCCCACCCTGTCTATATGGTCACCCCACTTCTGGCACAAGATGATTCTGATACTTTCAGAGAGTTGGTTGGAGGAGACTTGGGCTTCTCATTTCAAGCTTACTCTTTCCAAGACCTGAACCAGGAAGGTCAAATTCTCTAAGTGATTAATACATGAAAATCTTGGGAGTTCCTGGTGGCCACGTGCAGCCGTGTAGGTGGAGAATGAGGCCACCAGGCATCTAGGAATGAGCCTGGGCAATGCAATCTCACTGTGAGCCTGCAGCAGCGTTCCTTCCTATTGTTCTAGGAGACATTTGAGCTTCCCGTTAATAATCCCCTCTGTGCTTGAATAGCTCAGAAGAGGTTTTGTTATTTGTCATCAGAACACTCTCATACACCTCTTGCCCTCCTAGGCAGCCTTTGCCCCAGATGGCTCACACTGCAAGCACTTCTAAACAAGCTTGGTGATCTAGTTTGCAAATTTGCTTCAGAAGAGAGGTTATAATCCTAAAGGAGGTTAGTGTAAAGGAGGCCATTGATCAGCAGTGGCGAGAAATGACAGTGCATTGGTTGGTGGGTTGAATGAGAAAGGCCCTCATAGGCGCATAAATTGAAGTGTCTGGTTCCCAGTTGGTAGACTGTTTAGGAAGGATTAGGAGGTGTTATCTTGTATGTATCAGATACATCACTGAGAGGGGGAGGTGGGGAAGCTTTGAAGTTTCAAAAGCCCAAGCCAGTCCCAGTCTCCCTCTCTCCCCTTTCAACCTTTGAATCAGGATGTGAACTCTCAGCTGCTGCTCCAGCGCCATGCCTGCTTGCTTGCCACCCTACTAAAATGGCTATGGATTCACCCTCTAAAACTGTGCACAAGTTCCCCAAGTAAATGTCCTTTTATAAGTAGCCTTGATCCTGATGCCTCTTCACAGTGACAGAACAACTAAGACAATCACCTCACGTAAGAGGGAGTATGTTTCTTTTCTCTTTGCTACTGTAACAAATTGCTGTACTTGGCAACAAAGATGTAGAAACTGAAAGCCCTGTGGGTGGAAGTCAATGGCAGGTGTCACTGGGCTAAAGAGTCCCTGGGATTTAGATTCTTCCTGAGGTTTCCATGCTGTTTCCAACATGTAGATGTCTATCCACATTTTCTGTCTCCAAGATGTTGCAGTTTTCCTTGGTTCATGACCTCCTTCCTCCAAGTGCAAAGCCCATACCAGTCTGCCAAGTCCGTGTCACACTGCAACCTTCTGGTACCATTGTTTTCCCCTCCTACTTTAAAGGACCCTGTTATTACCTGAGTCTGGGATAATCCAGAATGGTTTCTTTAACCTGAGATCATCAAATGAGCAACCTTAATTCTATCTGCATCATTCATTTGTCCTTGCTGTGTCATGACATACCCACAGGTTCTGGCAGGCTGCACATGGATACCTGCTGGGCAGAAGATACAGGTGGGACTTCCGGTTCCCTGGAGGAAAAGGGAGATGCAAGGAAGGAGATAGGGGAGTTTGCTATGCTTTGGAGAGAGGAAAACTAGGCAACCATGTGAGGTCTTGTGAGGAGCGGAGGGCTGCGGCCACTCCTATAGGCGGGTGGTCAGAGATGTTTAGCAGGGACTAGATTCAACTGACCGACTAAGGTTAGGGCAGGTGAGAGGGGCAGAGCTAAGAGTAATGATAAGGGCTCGCTTCTCCAGGAGGGAGACAGTAGTGCCCAACAATTGTGCCAAGAAGGCAAGTTGAAAATCAACAACTGTGTGTGTGTGTGTCTTTTATCCGCTGATTCGAGGGAAGCTGGGGAAGGGGTTGGTAGTGCCGTCCCATTCCTAGAGCATAGGTGGGGTAGCGAAAAGCTACAGGCAACAGCTTACCACAGGAGTCAGCAGGGAAATGAGGCAAGAAATAAAATAGCCACTCGGGCACTTAGCACATTGACAGAAAGTGGTGCCCATAGCAACAGTCCTTGGGCTGGGGCAGCAGCTGATGTCTTATTTTATAGGCAAGGGGTGACTGACTGGTGACCTGCAGCAAGAGGCATACTGCAGATAACATGCATATAGTATAAGGCTAAACAGTTGATTGGAAACAGTTTCAAAGGGTTGTTGCAGAAATATAGTTACATTAAGCCCGGCACAGTATTCAGGGGTTGGGGGGAAGCTGATGTATGAGGATCACAAGTTCAAAGCCAGCCTTAGCTTCAAAGCAAGCTATTGTTAAAAAATAAAATAAAATATGTATGTGGCTAGCTTTCCCCACCTGACCCCTCCCCCCACCAAAAAGTCCTGTGTCTGTGACATAAAGAAATTTCATTTACCTCAGAAGTTATACAGGGAGCCTTTCTTCCTGGTAATGCTAGAATTTGCTGTAACTTAATGGCTATCATTCTTCTTTACATAACGTTCACCAACATCCATCTTAATCTAGCTGAAATGAAGGGAATGAGAATCTTTTAAATAAATACAACTCCATGTGAAACTAAAAGTTTAGAAACATTGAAGCATTTATTATAATGATTCACATATACTGACTTCTACAGAGCAGCCTAAGAACAGATGTGTTCCTTTAAGAAGTTTCAAAGAAGCAGCCAAGGGACTGAGCTCCCACTTTATCATATGCAAGGAGGCTGGTAAAAGTTTTGGCTTCTTCCATTTTTAAATCTGTACGATACACAAAATTCATTTTCAATTTCATAAGAAAACAATCTTAATCTTAATGTTCTTTAAGTGTTCGCTGTATGCCCTACGTATAGGAAAGCGAAACTGCCGTCTCAGGAATAAACATTACAGTTCCATAGAAAGAAAGCAAGGAGCTATTTCTCAAGTCTTTCCATGATGAAGCCACAGCGACTCAGTGACTCAGCACTCTAGAACTTATTCCAGGACTCTGGTTCTACAAGCAGGAACATGCCGCAGACACCAGCGAACAATCTGCCGGAGCTCTAAACCTGACAAACAAAGGTTGCTATGAAATGATGTGACCGGACCAAGAGATGGCTGCTACCAAGACAAAGCACGGGGATGACGTCACGTAGAAAAGCAACAAGCGTGACCTCATCACACGGAAGACGTGTCTTCTGCACCAACCCTTACAGATGTACACTTAATTCTTTGTAGAGCCGAAACTCAAACAGTTGACTAAGTTGATGACTAACACAGTCTACAGACTTCCAAATGCTATTACCAAAACTGAAGTCAGCATGCAGACATCCGTGTTATGTTACATTCACAAACTCCAGGGAAGTAGGATATCTCTCACGTATCTCCATCCTTCATGTGTCTCCAGGGTAGACCCTCTTCACAGTTCGTTTTCATCCATTTCTGCAGGAGAGCTTCTGTGGGTGAAGTACGAAGAATATACCCCATCCTCTGGTATGGGGCTCTGTGTTGGCCAGTTGTTTTCTTGCAAGAGAGGTCTTGGAGACATGATAAATTGAGTCTCGAACGATTCCACAGACTCTCCGTCTTCCTTCTCCAACAGGAATTGATACTCTCCGAACCTGAGCATGCATTTGTAAGGCAGGTCCATTTTATTGAGGTAGCCGAGCTCCTGGTTATCCACCATCAAACTGGTCTTCTTGCTCATGTTTTTAATTTCAAACGAGAGAGCCGAGCTGTTGAACTGTTTAAACGGCTGTAAAACAAACTGAACTCGGGAAACCTGCTTGTCCTGAAACGTATACTGGCACATGTTGGAATTCCGTCCAAATTTCACCACTTCAGTAGAAGGAAATCTCTCCTTGTTGCAAAACCTTATTGATTTAAATATCCCACTTTGTAGCTGGCCAGGATGGTAAATGGTCATCTGGAGACAAGTGACCGTCTCTTCCGTATCAGCGTCTTCAAAAGTGGACATGATGCTCCCCGGCCTGCAACAGTCAAAGCATCCGGTTAGCTCAGCCCATATCGTTCTCTCTAAGAGTATGCTCAAAATGAGCTTGAGGAGCCTACACTAAGAACAATACTAGCCCCTTCCTCTGGCTTTGTTTCATTTCTTCTTTGCCCATTCTTATAATGTGGATGGTTATGAGACTGCTCATGGTACAGTGGCTTAGGGGAAGCAGAGGGAGATTTCACTCCCTTCTCAGCTAAATAGTGATGCAAACCAAAAAATACGATGGCTGTAATTAAAAAATAAAATCAAGTATGTCATGGTGAGAAGTTAAGGCAGAAAGACCATTAGTTCAAGTCCTGCCTGAACTACCTAGTAAGACTATTAAAAACAAACTGGCTTGGACTTTAATATCCTCAGAGGAGCTATACTCAGATAAAACCTACAGTCTATTAATTCTATTCTAACACGATTACTAAAATGGTGAACTCTTTTTAAAATAAGAAACTTAAAGGGTATAGACAGAGGGCTGGAGAGAGAGAGTAACTGTCAAGAGATTGCTCTTCCAGAAGAGCCTGATGAGATTCCCAGCACATACATGGTGGCTCACAACCTTCTGTAATTCCAATTCCAGGGAATGTGGCGCCCTCTTCTGGCCTCCTTGTGTACGACATACAAATAGTGCACAGACATAACACAAGCAAAACACCCACACATTCAAAAAATAAAGTAAAAAAAATTTAAAATGTTAAAATTATATGATAAATAACTACAACCATATCACCTTATGTCATTAAATTAATTTGTATTAAATTAAGTCTTGAATTTCTCGTAGTTTTGCTTAGAGGTTACGTTTTTAACAGCTTCCATGAGGCCACTTAGTACCACAGCCTTCACTGCTACTGGAGTTATTTGTGTCCTTGGTCTTTTGTAAATAGAAAAGAGGCATTAACAACAGCAGTGCTACTACTGGCATTCTTGGAACCTAAGGCCTGAGGTGCCCACTTAGACCTCACTATACATGGGGCACTATAGTACAAGTGGGAAGGGGTGCTAGTCACAGGATTACAACAGAAAAGAAAATTTTGTTTCTCAAATTTTTCTGAAGCTATACTGATAAAGAATTACTATTAAAAAAAACAAATCTAACAGTTTTAAAACTATATGCACATATCACGTAAAAGTTCAAAAAACAAAAAGCATTTAGAAACAAGTCTCTCAATCCCAATCTTTTATCTCTCTGTTCTAGAATCAACTACTATAAAGTCACCTTTAACTTTATAAACAGGTTCTCCATACAAGCATAATTACATGAGCACACACACACACACACACACACACACACACACACACACGTTTCTCTACAGAGAGTAATTTCTCTCATATAAATAGAAATACCATCTATTTCATTCTGGCCCTTGATTGCTCTGTGCCTATTGGTGGCTTTTTGCCACAGTCACAGGACACCTTCCACCAAGTGTGGTGAAGGCATCACTCTCAATAGTTTCTGACTGATCGCTGTGGCCTCTAAATGACCCTCGTGTGTTTGTGTAGTTGGTTTCTATCTGCTTATGTTGATCCGGGGCTTGGGAAGCAATAATCTTCAATAAGTATTTTTTAATGAAATTATTTCATGTACAATGGTGTTTGGCCTGCGTATCAGGGTATCAGATTCCCTGAAACTGGAGTTACAGACTGTTGTGAGCTGTCATGTGGGTGCTGTAAACCCAGTTCTCTGGAAGAGCAACCACTGAGCCATCTTTCTCCCATCAATGAGTTTTATAATTAAGTGAAACTTATAGTTGTACTGTATTGTTGTTGTTGTTGTTGTTTATAACAAAGAGAAAATAGGTTAGTATTAAACTACCATGTATCTTAGACATGGGTATCAAAACTATAATGGTTTGAAAACAAAAAACGGAGACTGTTTTCATGACCCTTCTATCTCAGTCTTTTTACTCTATTATGGTTTTGTTGTTGTTGTTTTGTTTTGTTTTCAGAGCTGAGGACCAAACCCAGGGCCTTGCACTTGCTAGGCAAGTGCTCTACCACTGAGCTAAATCCCCAACCCCATCTATTGTTTTTCTTGACAGGGTTTGTGGTGATCTGAATGGCCTCATGGACTCATAAGTTTCAATATTTGGTATCTAGTTAGTGAAATTGTATAGAACTGATTAGGGGTCGTGGCCTTGTTAGAGGAGGTCTAGAGATGATGGGTTGGAGGTTTCAAAAGCTCACTCCATTGCCAGTTAATTCTCACTGCCTGGCAGTCACGTTTCAGTGTGAGGTGCACTGCCACACCTCCTTACCCACAGGCATGGACTCTATCCCTCTGAGACTGAAATTCTGAGATAAATAAACTCTTTTCTGTATATGGAGGCCTAGGTCATGGTGTCGCATCCCAGCAATAGAAATTAAGACAGAATCTCAGTGTCTAGGCCACCTCATTCTTCCTCTCATACCTAGGGTCGTCTGCTTTTCAGACATTATTTTTCTCTTTTGCAAAGTTGTGCTGCTAAAACCAAGCTGCACGTAGTTATCCTATCAATGACAGCCAAGCAAAAATGTCCTTCGTTAACTTAGACACTAACCTTTAATTTTAACTTTTCATCCCTATCTCTTGGACTTTATTGCAGCATACTGAACTGCCTAGCAAGTTAACTCTTATCTTGTTAAAAAAAAAAAAACAAACAAAGAAGCAAACAAAAACAGCAAAAGGAATCTTCAAAGTCTTGGGCCAAACATAGAAAATAATTGAAACAAAAGCCAACAAGAATTAACTACCATGCAATGGGTGGAACTGATTAAACCAGTTCATGCTCTCATTGGGATACACTTTCATTATGATAATTGAGCCTCATTACTCAAGAAGCAGACAGCATGAATGAGAACAATTACACCATGTTATGCAGTGATACAATTAGCAATCGATAAAAAGAATTCGTTGTTGTGAATCTTGGGTGACATGCACTCTCCATCTGTAGTCCCTATTTGTGTAAACAAAAAATGTATATGATAAAACTGCATTACACGTGCAATTGAAAACATCAGAGTAAATTGATGAACTTGGAAGACAGCTTGGTTGGTAAAGCATTTGCCTTGCCAATGCCTGTGCTTAGACTCAGGACTGTGTGAGACCCCAGGACTCACATAAAACACTGAGGAGCATGTCGCATACTTCTAATCCCAGGGCTGGTAAGAGAGGAGGCAGTGACACACATGTCCCTAGGGGCTCACTGGCCAGTTAGCCTAACCTACTTTGCAAAGTGTAGACCAATGAGAGGTCTTGTCCCAAAGAGGGTTGTAGAAGCCTAAGGAATAACACCTCATCCTAGCCTCTGACCTCTACATGCATGTGCATATATACTCGATGCATGAACACACATGCACACATGCGTGCACGCACACATACACAATCTTTAGATAAGAAACAAATCATTTAAAATTAAAAAGCAGGAACCACCTCCATTTTGTCTAGGAAATGGTTCAACTCCAGCTCATCCTTGGGCTTTGACAGTTCCTTAAGAACTATATTAAAAGAAGATTTTTCCAACTATGGTGTTTTTGTTGACAGCTAAATGTTTTGTATGCTTTTGTATGTATAACCTGTGCGTTTACAGTTCTGTCTTTTTGAGTAGATCCACTTGCCAAAAGTCTCTGCTGCAAATAAGCTCTCCCACCTGGGACCCAGGGTCCCCTAAGGGAGAGCTGGCACCTTCTCTGAGTCGGGAGCCCATGGCAGTCTTGGTGTGAATTCATCCTTAGGGTTCAGTGATTCTCTGAGTCCACAATTATGATTCCATCTAGCAAACACTGAGGTAGAGTGTCACCTCTGCCCCTTCTTCCCTGCTGTTCCCTAGCTGGCCCTTTAAAAAAGGTTCCCCTGGTTCAGACTGCTGGCCCAACCCATTAATAACCATGTCAACACAAACAAACATGAATAGAAGCTATGCAGAAGCTTACTGCCAAGCAAATGATTCAAAAAGCCACCATGTAATTTCACCTTCCTTCATTATGTCACCTCCCTTGCTGTAACAGTAACAGCAGCCCCCTAAGGAGCCACTACTTCAGTCTGAGTCCCAGAGGAGAGTCCCCTTGGCCTGGGCCCCTGTGATTCTTGAGGCTATGTGTTACTCCATTCTAGGCTGACAAATGCATTTGCCTGTCTTAGGAGGACGAAATGGTGGCAAACTCTGACAGTTAGAAGGGTTTCTGCTTATGATACGCCTTTTGTGTGCTCCGCACGGTGCTGAGCCATTTGATTGTACCATCTCAGCTTCTCTTCGGAATAGCTCCAGGATCTACCCCTTTACAGGTAGAAATGGGGTTATGTAGATTTAAAGAATGAGTTCTGCTCTAAAACAAGGTGCCAAAGCTCAAAGACACTGTCTCTGAGCACTCCACAAACTTGCCTCTCCTTCCTGGGCTCACAGTTATACTTTGCAAACTATAGAAGTTAAGAGAAGAGGGGCTCAGAAGCACATGCTGCAGCCAGGGAGCTATGAACCTGGACGACACACCGTTGTTAAGGCTGCCTGCGCTGTCTCATAAGAGGATGTGAATCTAAGCTCTGGCTTACCGCAAATGTCCATCATCCTTACTCCTGCATGCAAGCAGGGGCCTACCATTCAGGGGCAACTCTGCTGGTTGTTTGGAGAGTGAAGAAGGCAGATAAACGAACTAATCTGTTAATCTCCAGAGGCCCAAGGACCTTTTCTACAAAGTAGCTTGAACCCTTAGCACTTCAGTATTCAGTAGAAAGACAGAAATGAACAATTAACATAGCAAATTTAAGAGTAGTAGTTGTTTTTGTTTTTGTTTGGTTTGTTGTTGTTTTTAAGTCACTGGTGTGTAGAGGCTTAACAAAAGTTTTTTTTTTTTTTAACTCTGCTTGTTTTAAATACCAAAATATGCAGAAGGCCAACAGACTATACAGTAGTAACAGTGCTTGTCTCAGGAAGGGGAACCAAGGGCCAGGGGAAGAAAAGATTTCTCAGGGCACACCTGCACCTTTGGAATTTGACACCAGGTACACCAAGACCTGTTCAAATATCTAACAATTGTTTCTTTGTTTTTTTGTTTTTTTTTTTACAAAACCCATAAACCATCATATTTTTGTGGGATAAAATAGAATTAGATAGTTAAGTATCATTGGCAATGCATGTGTTACACAGTATATTACTCTGCTATCTGACATCACAAAGTTGTAAAACGCGAACATCTGGCAAACAGTAATAACCTGTTAACAAAGAAACTATTATACACCAACGAGAGAAATGAAATGAAAAACAAGTTCTGCTAACAGACAGGAGCCTAAGGCATGGCTCTTTCTCCCCCTACCCCCAAACTCCTAACCACCCCCCAACTCCAGGCTTAACCCTTTGCATGCTGAATACCAAGATGCACAAACTCACCTGAGAGCTTTCCAGTGACCACAGCTAGCTAGATCAGGATTCCTGAGCCTTGTCTCTTCTGGAAAAACAAAAACAAAAAACAAAAGAGGGGTGTGTGTCAGGTACACAGCAGCACTGACACTCCAGCTGCATGCACGGGGCAAACTGCTCCTCTCTGACCCCTGTGTCCAGCGAAACTAGTGAAGGGCTACAGGGCTTTGTTTTTGCACAAGACTGATTGGTTGCAAATGCCACAGATGTGACGCTGCAGAGATGTTTTTACTAAAATGAGCCAGGTGTTCAAACGGTTTAGAAGGACGTTTGCACGGCTTCCCCGGGTGGGGGTCACGCTTGCCATTAAGGTTTCTCACGTTTTGAGAATTTGTTTTGTTTAAAACAGAACTGGTTTCAAATGGAGATTCCTCTGAATCGATGAACTAGGGAAGGTTCCCTCTAAACCCCTTACCTTCACCTCCCTCCGCATCAGCTCTTAGTCTCTAAGACAGACTGTGATGGCAAGAAGGAAGTTTCTATTTTTGCAAAAAAAGAAACCTCTCCTTGACAAACACCCGACACCGAGCTGGTAGAAGGGGAAGAGAAACTTGGAAGAAACAAAAGACAAATTTATCCTTCTTGCCCAACTCCCTCAGTTGCCAGGACCCCACGGGGTGGCTTAGAAGAAAGACATCTGTCCGCCAATTTTACGCCAAAGCAAACCTGCTCTGCGGAGTCAGCAGTCTTTTTGGTTCCCAATCTTTCAGAGAGAGAAGGTGTGGGCAACCAAGTACTGAGAGGAGAGGTCAAGCGAGCTGAGTGCCTTTTAGCCACGGCTATTCTCGGCTATTCTCGGCTATTCTCGGCTTCGCTCTGCCCACCCACCAGTTCTAATCCCACCCCACCACCACTCCCCTCCCGGGCAGCAGACCCCCCGCGGAGCCTCTCTCAGCAACCGGAATGCTCAGGAAAATAGGAAAATCCCGGATCACGAGGTCGCCAGGCTTTCCTGTGACCCGGCTGCAGCCAGGAGGTGGGGTCTGGAAGAGCCTCGTGCACCAGGGACCGGGCTCTCCCGGGAGCCTTGGGCCGGAGGGAAAGTCTCCCTAGTTCAATAACAGTGTGTGGCGGCGGGGGACCAGGACGTCGGCTGGCTCGTGAGCCCAGAATGCAAAAAAACGCCATCCTTCTAGTTTCCGATTAGATGAAAACTTTGCAATAGGAGAAAAAAGACACAGCCCTCGCTCTCCCTCCCCCAGGATTGTTCGGTTTCTCCCTTATTTTTTTTTTTTACAAAGCTCACGTATTTCATAAATCTGGGATCGTGCTGACTATATTGTTTCAACCTTTCCTTAGTATATAGTGCACGACTGCCTGTAAACCAAGCCATGGAGGGGGAGGTAGATGATGACTCCTTGAAAACTTCCAGACAACGCTCCCCTCTTGGAGTGGGAGAAAGAGAGAGAGAGAGAGAGAGAGAGAGAGAGAGAGAGAGAGAGAGAGAAGTGACAGTCCCTACTCTCTAGCTAAACAGGTGACCAATAGGTACCTGGGGACTTGGAGGTCTGTGAGCCTTGCGGAGCCTTCCGGTGGAAGCGGCGGGGCGCGGCCTCGATGGGGGACGGTCGCTGCCAGCGCTGTGCGAGCTCGCCGAACTCGCAGGTCTCCGGTCCTCCCGCGCCACCGAGCCTCCCACTGGCGCGCCGAGAGCGGCCTCGCGCGAGTGACCTCAGCCAAGCCCTCGCCGGACGGAAAGCCCCGCAGAGCCAGGCAGGAGGCTGCCGCCGCCCTCCAGCCCTTTCTCACAGGAAGCCCTGCCTCCTGTCGCCTTTCTGAGGTCTCCTGACTGACTCGGTTTGAGTCGCCGGGCACCCGGGGCGACCGCACCTTCTCCAACAAGAGGCAGCTCTAGATGGCGTGTGACCCGGGAGTTGGGCTTTGACAAGAAGGGAACTGGGTCGGTTCCAGATTAAGAGCTGCCGGGGTGGTGGACCAGCAGGGAGTGGAGGACTCCTTGGGGACTGATGCGCGTCTGCTCCCAGGTCTCAGGCGACAGTAGCTACTCTGCAGATGCTCAACCCTAGGCGTGGGGAGTGGATGAGAGTCCAGCCATAGCCAAATAGGATTGGAACCTGCCTCGGGATGCTGCCACCCCGCGCACAAGCCATTCAGAAGCCTCCTCACCTGTCACTTCCGGCTAACCATTCTTTCTTCGCCCAACACCCTAGTGTTGAGTGGTGACAGGGGCAACAGCCTCGTGGAGGTTCAGAGGACCGAGTAGATACCCGGACACTATTTTCCGAAGTTCAAGGAGGTTGGGATGGAAATACAGAAGACAGGTGTGGAGATAGACAGGAGAGGGGTTCTGTTTAGGGAGAAGAGCGTTGGAGAACAGAGGGAAGAGAACCAGAGTGACTGAAGATGTTGCCAAGGATGTTCTAGTCGGCCTCCCTGCTTGGAGATCTGCATACCAATTCTCACAGTCATTCCATGGAAACCACTTATTTGTCTGGACTCTGTCCCTAATTTCAGGGGAGGTAGGTCTTTTTCTGTGACAATAAAATGATGTGGACTCTTGTGACCAGTCTACTGGAGGGCTTTTTTTTTTTTTCCTTTCTTTCATTTTTCTTCTTCTTCAAATTCTGCTGGGAAGCCAAGGCTGGGCCTTTTAAGTGAGGCAGATTCCAGTAAGGGATGTAATCTCGTTGGTTAATGATCAACATTTATTATTTCTTCTTGGAAGAAGAGACGGCCACGGTATCTTCTTTCGATTGAGCAGTATCAAAGCAGGTGGAAGATAAGACGTTGCCAATTGATTGTGCCAAATAAACCCACGCAATAAAATAACGTTTAAAAAAATGGAGTTTCTGCTCTTCAGTCTCTTTGCTGCTAACGGTTTTATGTTTAGACAAGGTTTTGTCATGTAGCTCAGGCAAGCTTCCAACTCAAAATCCTTCTGTCTCAGCCTTCATGAATACCAGCATCGTGATCCTGTTCCATCACTCTGAACTCTTTAATCTTCAAAGTTAAGTTGAAGAAAATGTAGAAAAAAAAATACAAAGAGTAAGAGAGTGGTAAAGTGAGTGGTGAATGTGGCCAACGTGCGTTAACATGAGTACTGAAATCACATAGAAACCTCTGCTTTATGCCATTAATATATAAGTAGGGGCTATTAATAACACCGACAGAGAAGATACAGGCTAAAATTAAGGATGCTAGAGAGCATTCTCTTCATTTCCCGGAACTGTCTGGCTTGGTTGATCCAGAATGAAACTTTAAGTAAGCTTGTAAGTCGACATTAGAATCTAATCTCAGTCACTATGGCTTGACCCTGACAACTAGTTAAAAATAATGGACCTTAAAACTGAAGAGGAGCCTGTGGTCAGCAAGAATCATGCGGGAGTGTGCACCTCAGAGTTCCTGGTGCCTCAGGGCCTGAGGAATACTTGGCTGGAGCTGCTGTTACTGGCCTTTGCTTTTCTCGGTCAGATAGTTACAGTATCGTTCTAGTAATCTCTGCTAGCCACACTTCTTGACAAGTGGCAGAAGGCCCAGAATGAGTCTAAAGCCTTGACTTGGACAAAAACCAAACAGAAATGTGCCCAGTTGTTTCTATAATTTCAGTTTGTTGAGTCTTCTGAAGATCCCCAGAGGACATGCAGGAAATAAATGATCTTAAACCACTCATCCCCAAATTAGGCCATCTTTTTTATTATACCTTACTGCTGTCCATTCCTATGAGATCATTAAAACGCAGTTTTTAAATGATATTATTTCACAAAGTTACTTCTGATTTTGCTTTATTATTATTATTATTATTATTATTATTATTATTATTATTATTCAAAGTCAAATCTTAGGCAGTCCCTTTAGTTAGCTGGGCCCAACATGTGCTGCTCTTATGAATGGGCTAAGGGAAAACAGAAAGAATGTGACTTAAACATTCTGCATCAACATGACTGTTGGAATTCATGTTTGGTTTCTTCTTTTTCCTCTTCCACCTCCTTTTGTTCCTAGTTCTTTCTCCCCACCCCCTCTTCTCAATTTCTATAGTTCCCTTAAAGGAAATAACAAAACAGAAAACCCCTTTCTTTCCCTGTATAGCTTGGCCTCAGATTCATGCTCTTCCTGTCACTGGCTACCCAGAGGTACTGTGCCCAGTTGTGGCTTCCTTTTTTGAAAAGGGACCAAAATGGCATTTTTTTGGGGGGGGGGGTTGTGAGCCATTTCTCCAGCCCACAAATCCATTCATCTTTCTGTCAAGATGACCTCAAGGAGTGAGGCTTTTCCCACTAGGAGCCAGCATCTCCTTTCCAGTGACTTACTGAACCTCAACTGGCTTTTACCGTTAGTTAGCCTCCCTTGACTGAGCCAAAGGCTCGGAGTGGTGTGGGTTCATAGGAAGTTCACGGAGACTGAGCTCAGCTCTTTAGGGAAGTGGATACTCCAAGAGCTAAGCCTGAATTGTTTACTAAGTCAAAAGCCAGCAGCAGCATATATGTTTCTTGATACAAAAAGGGGTTTCCCAACATAATGTTGAGTAACTTAGTATTTAATATGAAAATAATATCAAGTAGCCACAACTCAGCACATTCCTATCAATCCTTCGACAATTTGAAACACACAAATTCTACTTCTGTTTAAAAATTAGGTAAAAGTTTGTCAAAGCTCTCCTATTCTATTGACACTGTCACTGGATCCG
>JANHMN010000001.1:29391118-29408897 GCA_030674055.1 Rhabdomys pumilio
AGAGAACACAGTAGAAAGGAATTGGAGATCTGAAGAGTACTTGGACATCAGACATGGAGATGCAGAGTTTGGCATTTACCCTGCTAGTTTTCAGTCTGCTTTGGTCCAATCTTTCCTCACTATGCACTCTGTCTCTGCTTTTGGAATGGTAGCATATATGTGCCACTGTATGTTGGAAGTATGTGGTCTGCTTATTTATTTTGATTTCACAGGTGAGTTGCAATTTTTTCTCCTTACGTCTCGCAAGAGACTTTGAACTTTGACTTTGAAATAGTGTTAAGACTGTTGCACGCTGGGAACTTTTGAAGTTGGACTGAATGCAGTTTTGCTTGTGGGAGCCAGGGAGCAGAATGCAGTTGTTTGCACAAGAATGTCCCCCATAGGCTCATGTATTTGAATGCTTGGTCATCAGGGAGTGGCACTACTTGAGAGGGATTGGTAGGTGTGACCTTGGAGTAGGTGTGGCCTTGTTGAAGGAAGTGTGTCACTGTGGGTGTGCTTTGGGGTTTCAGAAGCCCACATCAGTCTCTCTCTTCCCGCTGCATGTAGATCTTGATGTAGAATTGTCAGCTATTTCTCCAGGAACGTGTCTGCTTCCATGTCACCATGCTCCCTACCACGAGAATGGACCAGACCGGGAAAACTGTAAGCCAGCCCCAATTAAATGCTTTCTTTTATAAGAATTGCTGTGGTCATAGTGTGTCTTCACAGCAACAGAACACTGACTGACACAGTTATTTGAGGTTCAGGGAACATTTTCATTGAAAGATTTTTTTTTTTTTAATTTTGGCAGGATCTCTACACTTTCTACATAATCCTGCATTCACTATGAAGACCAGGCTGGCCTCAAACTCAGAGAGATCAGTCTGCCTCTGTCTCCCAAGTGCTGGAACTGAAGGCGTGCATAACCATGCTCAGCTGTGAATAGAATCTCGAATAGCTTTTCGGTACTTTCTCCACTCTACAATTGTCCCTATTTCACTTAAATAATATAGGAAGCCTGGTGTTAGTAACACCACATAGGAAACGTGAGAAAGTTGTTTGGCCCTCTCTGATCTTGAGATGTCTGGTACTTGTTTTCTCTTTAAGGATTTGCTGCCCCCCCACACACACACTTCCTTGCTTACCTGAGTCCCTGAGATTGTGTGTAATTCAGTTCAGGAGTGCTTTGCCTCCTAGCTGGGGGTTCTGCCTTTTGACAGTGTGCAGAGTGCCCTAGTAACTCATCTAATTCTTTTTCCCCATTAATCTCGTCTCCTCTTTCCACGAGGAGGGAAAAACCCGTGACCAGAATAAGATGTCAACATTGTTAACTGAACTTCTAATTGGTCTTTGATTCACCCAAAAGGAAGCAGATCTGCTAGTCTGGACCAAACCAGATGAATTCTCCAAAGATGTCAGATACATGAGCTTCTGCTAGCCAGAATGTTCTCATGTCCTTCTCTGTCTTCCTCTCCACCATCCATTACTGACCCCTCCTACTCCCTGCAACTGTGGTCCAAACCATCCCCACTCCTACCTGCCCCGCCTTCAGGCAGGCCTAGTGTCAAGGGCATGACCTTGGTTAAATTCATTGTCACCTCGTTTAAGTCCTTAGCCAATCTTCCTTTGAAGAGGAACTACATATAGTGTGGCTGGTTTTGTTTTATTTGAGGAACATAATTTTGTTGTTGCTGTTATTTTTCTTCTGCCATTCTGGGCATTTCCCCCTCCCCCAATTCTTTGTAGATCAGATTCTTCCTTTTCTTCATAAATCCTGTTTTAGGTCGAGTTCAGTGGTAGTGGCTTGTTAGACATGTGCCAAGGGCTGGATTTGATTCCCAGTACAAAGAGGTGAAGGACGAGGACAAGGGGAAGGAAAAGAGGAGGAATGGGAGGAGGGAGAAGAGAGGAGAGGAGGGAGAGGAGGGAGAGGAGGGAGAGGAGGGAGAGGAGGGAGAGGAAGAGAATGAAAAAGAACAAAATCATCTAAGTCCTGGTATTATATTTATATTACTGAGTGACGTCTTGTGTCCATTTCCACCCTCTGCTCATCTCTATTTACAGTTTGGTTTTTTTCAGTCACCTGTAAATCATTTGTTTCCATTATGCATATCTCTCATGCAGGCCTGTTTATTTCCATTGCTATCAAGATTAATTGAGCTAACCATCAGTTTCGTCTAGACAACCACAATAGCTTCCGAATTCAGTTTCTTTAACCCTACCATTTTCCACAATCTGAGCTTCCTATTGTAAGTTTTCTTTCTAAAATTTGTGCCTTTATTATCATCTACCTGAAGGTTTTCCAAGATCTGCCAGTGGGCAGTGGGCAGAAGTACATGCTGATGATAGAGCACAAAGCACCCACCGTCTGTGCTAACTCCTGCCCATATTCCAGGCTAACTCTTGGCACCTCCTCCTCCACCCACCTGTCGCCATGGGGCCTTGAGGGCATGCGGTTTGTGTGCACTGTCAGCACCCACAGCCCCAAGGCAACACTTGGCACAGCCAGACACTTCTGTCATGTTTACACATATGAATAAGTGAAAGAAGATTGCTTCAGCATTTTATATTCAAAATTATAAAACCTAGATAATCAGAATAAATACGGTAGGGCAGGAAGCTTTTCTAAGTGTACTATATGAGCTGCCTTTATAGTGTGTGCCTCAGACATTTACGGTAAGTGAAGCTTTTCCTTGTAACTTTCTACAAGGGGATGTTATGTTGGGAAACTCTCTGGAACTCAACGTTGTGATTAAAAATGAAACATCACATCTCGTGTTTCTATGCCTCTGGGAATTTTGCCAGGAATGCTTATCACAGACAGACGTGGCTATCGTCCAGACTCCGTGAAGACAAATGACTCACACTGGTTTCTTCTCAGTGTCTTCTCATATTTCTGTGTATCCGTTGCCTTCTTTTAGGCACTAAAATATCACTCCTTCTCCTCAAATAATTTATTTTTTTAAACTTAACTTTATGTCTTTTACATGTTCACTGCCCTCCTCCTAGGCACCCCTCCCACAATCCTTCCCCAGCTCCCTCCCCTTCTCCTCTGAGTGGGTCCCCATGTGTATCCCTTCTCCCAACCCTGGAACTTTAAGTTTCTTCTAAGCTAGGCACTCCCTCTCCCACTGAGGCCAGACAGGGCAGCCCAGCTAGAAGAACATATCCCACATACAGGCAATAGCCCCACTCCAGTTGTTTGGGACCCACATGAAGACCAAGCTGCACATCTGCTCCATATGTGTAGGGAGGCCTAGGTCCAGCCTGAGAATGTTCTTTGGTTGGTGGTTCAGTCTCTGAGAGCCCCCAAGGGTCCCAGCTAGTTGACTCTGTTGGTTTTCCTGTGGAGTCCCTATCTCCTTTGGCACCCCCACAATCCTTCCTCCTCTTCTTCCATCAGACTCAAATAATTTCTAACACTTCCTTTACTCGCCTGCTCCCAAACAGGATTCTTTAAAAAAAAAAAAAGTCACATATATTGTAGTTGTTTGCTTTTTATTATAACTTTAAATAATTACAAAAGACCTCTGTGTGGTTTACCTAAACAAAACTTTACATATTCTCCTTCTTCTCTCTCTCTCTCTTTCTTTCTTTCTTTCCTTCTTTCTTTCTTTCTCCTTTTCTTCTTTCTTTCTTTTTTTCTCTTCTTGGGACCAGATCTCACTATGTAGCCCTCTGGGACTCACTCTGTTTGCCAGACTGGCCTTGAACTTACAGATGTTCATTTGCATATGCCCCACCCTCCAAGTGCTGAGATTAATCGTGTATGCCACAAAGCCCATGGATATTTTTTTAAAGACCAAGCAAAATTATATGTCAAATAATGTGGCACTCTCTAACAACTCTCTATAAAGGCATGAAGTCTTTTTTTGTTTTTTTTTAACAATAGGAAATTTTATATCATTCTTCTGTCTCTCTAAGTCTCTGTTTCCATTCCATTTCCTTCATAGACTTTTCTCATAGCACAAAACTCACTCTTATATCTTTGTTTTTCTCATTTGTAGACAATAGAAGTATATATACTAAAATTATTTCTCTTCTTTGCTACAGACACTATTGAATAAACATTCTAAAGACTGACATATACAATGCTTACAATACATGTATTTTTAATTTGTAATTGATTTAAAAGATAAATACAAAGGTACATATTTGATGAATATTAAATAATACTGTGCTATTTAAAAGTGAATTTCTCAATAAGATTTATGGCATTTAGAAATTAGTTAATAGACACACATTATCTATAGTTACAATAAAAGCGACGGTCCAAGAAAGTACATCCTTAAAAAAGGAAACTCTGTTTATGTAAATGAATGGAAAGTTTGTTATAATGATTCTATGTTCTTACTTGAGCAACTTTTTTTTTTTTTCTCATTTGGGTTGTTTGTTTGTTTTTTCAAGACAGGGTTTCTCTGTGTAACCCTGGCTGTCTTGGAACTCATTAATTAGACCACGCTCGCCTTGAACTCACAGAGATCTGCCTGTCTCTACCTCCTAAGTGCCGGGATTAAAAGAGCACACCATCATTCTGACTGGTTGGACACCTTCTAAAGTCATAGATGAAGAATTACTGCCGATTGTAAATTAGTTCTTAGGCAATCTAGTTTTTGACTGTTTGGTTCATTCCTTCCACTTTGTTGGGAAACAGAGTTGGAATCTGTCCAACTGGCTAAATCGTTTGGTGCCCAGGTGTGGAGCTATTTTGGTTCTTGTATCAAAGGCTTTACCCAAACCCATCCTGTTGGTATTAATAGATCCATTCTTGCACTGGAGAGTTGGCTCAGTGGTTAAGAGCACTTGTTGCTGTTGTTGTTGTTGTAAAGGGCCCAGGTTCGATTCCCAGCACCCACAAGGAGGCTCACCACTTCCACAAGCACCAGTACATGTGGTGCACAGACATACGTGAAGGCAAAACACTCATATATATAAAATAGAAAAAAAATCTTAAAAAGAAACGAAAACCCATTCCTATTTTTCTAAACTTCTTCCACACAGCAGACTTAGAAAGGCTCAGGCAAGTTAAAATATTGTTGACCTCTCAAAACTTTTCTGATAAAAATGTGTTTTGATAAACATTTTAACATCTTTTCACGTACTTTTGACAATGCTTTTGTCAAAACCTGAATCTCAGATTTCATTTGCTAAGTTCGTTGAAAGACAAACCAGCCCTCAAACAAATTCCTTTTCTTGTGAAAGTTCAGGGAAACTCCTTATTTGGCAGAGTGGAGTCATCCAAGAGTGAAAGACCAGACGGCCAATGAGAAATCAGGAACATGAAGACACTGTTTTGATGTCATCAAAAGACAAGCTTTCCTTGTCTTTTTTCCGTGATCGATCTCGGAATTAGAGCGCAGGGGAGAACTAGGTATCGCGGAGGCACATGTATCAAACATGTTTATTTGCACTGGAGACCAAGCTGGGGTTTTCCTGGTGGACCGTGCCAGACTCAGTAACACAACTCCCAGAATACCTTTCCCGCAGCAGTCCCTAACGGGGCGTGTCTCGTGGTGGCGTTACACAAGCACGTTCTGAGCAAGGAAGGGCTTTCTTTTTAGATTCCCGTTTCCTGAAACAGAAGCGGTTGAGGAGAAACGCTGTGTTTCCGGGAGGTTGTGCCGGAATTAAAGATCTCCCGAGGCAGGCTGCTGCTCTTAAGTGTGTCTCCCCTTCTCTGGCATAAAAGTGAGTATCAGCTTTCAAATGAGAACTTGCAGGAGGTGCGGTGCAGATGCTCGCAGGATGGGGGCGGCAGAGTTTCCTCAAAGGTGATTGCTGTGGACTCAGCCCGCGCCACCTCTATCTCTGTTGCTTTTAAGTAACTCTGGAGCCCTAAGAAAGTTTGCGCTTCTAGAAGTTCCTCAGAAGGGACAGGGGGAGAACAGAGCAGAGGAAAGGCTTCCTACAAAATAGGCTTAGTTGTTGTGGAGGGGAAAAATATGAACCCTTTTCTAAAAATACAAGTATTAATAGCAATGTACTTAGTCACAGAACTTGTCAGACCTGCTAGCCTTATTGCTCACAAAATCCGTGTTTGATGAGGGCATTAAAGGATTGTGGGGATTACTTATTTGAAACTGGGTCTGGAGCACATAGGAAGCCATCATAGAAGCTACCACTTGTATGATGGAGTCAGTTATTTCTCGCCAGGACGCAGCTGCATGAATGTCACTCTACACATTTCGGAAGGAAGGACAAAAATTCTGGGTGTGGACAGATTTGGTTAAAAAGAAAGCATATATTAAAAAAATAAAATTTCTTTGCATGTCTAGGTAAAATGGCCCTTTCATTAATTTTTTTTTTTTTTAACATTTGAAAGTAGTACTCTAGCCTGGAAAGTCAAATATTAAAACCTCTGAAGTTGTTAGTATTTAGAGCGGGTAGCAGCACAAAGGCAGGAGCAAATGAGCAAATTTTATGTCACAACACAATGTCACCTCCTTCCTAATACTTGCTTCTTGGCATTAAAAAAAATTGTGCTTCTAAAACTCCTAAAAATGCCAGTATTGACTTTTGCCTGGCTGAGACCTCATAGCTAAAAAATATTTCAAAATTTCCTATGTCTACTTATGTGTTGTTTCTGGTCAAGTCTGCACTTGTCTCCATGCGTCTTACTTTGTCCTTAACGTTCCTGAACAGTTGAGAGCATTAGTGAGTCAACTGCAAACGTCACACTGTCCCCAAAGTGTAATACCCATGCTACCGATTTTACATGACACCCTTCCCACTAAAGCATTACATTACATTCTTAGTTTAACATGTATTAAACATCTTATGGTTAGTTCTGGAGATACGGCTCTGTAGTAAAAAGTGAATCAAGCCTGATGACCTGGGTTCAGCCCCTGGTGCCTGCATGGTGGGCGGAGAGATACAATCCTCACATGTCCTCTGACCTCCATGTGGGCTGTGTAGGGAGGGGGAGGGGCAGAGAGCAAAAAAACACTGCCACACACTGAATGTCCCTGATTTGAAATACTTGCACTTGAAGTGTTTTGCAGTTTGAACTTACATAATACAGAATAAGATATTTTTGGCAAAGATGGTCAACTAACAAAATCCACTTCTATGTCTTCCATGTATACACATAACCTGAAGGTAATTTTATAGACTTGTATATACCATGAGCTCAGGTATGGAGTTTTGCACTTGTGACATTAAGTCAGGGCTCAAAAACCTTTAGAGTTCTGGACCCTTTTGGATTTCAGATTCTCAAGTTAGGAACCTTCAGCCTGTAGTTGATGTTTCTTGTGGCTGTCTGTCCGCACAGTGATCCCTCCATAGTTTTCACTGAAGTCTACTTAACGTTAGTTTGTAGACAAGGAAAAAAAAAAGGGCAGGAATAGAAACTTTGCCTGCTATGTGTGCCAACAGCACCCTAGTCAGACTCTTTGTCTGGACACATTTATTTGTGAGAGTTAATATTGTGTCTATATTTAATTGTCATATCTTGCATCCCAGAGTGTGCCTTTGTCTCGCTCGGGGAAGCCCTGCTTAGGATCTCCCTTAACCCAGTTCGTCTGTTTACTGCAGTGCCTCCCATTGATACATAAGCATCTGGCATCTGTCAAATTGCAAGAAAATCCTGTCTCACCATTGTCTTTCATATATATATACACACATTTTAGAACTTTAGCATGCTTTGTTTTCCTTCCTCATGGTATTTCGTTAACATAGCCTATATTTAAAGTTCAGACACTGCAGGCTGTCATTTTCCAAAGTAACCATATCAAGGGAAATTTTCTCCCTTGACTCATGTCCTCCAATAATTATAAAGGCAGGAGGCGCTGTGAGGGACCTGATGAATCAGACTTGATGGCTATTTCTGGATGAGTTGCTGGTGGCTTTAATAATGAGTCAGGCTTGGTGACTATTTCTATGTGAGTTGCTGCTGGTGGCTTTAGTAATTCTTCTGTGTCCAGGTTTTCTATTCCCTCTCCTTCCCTGGTGGGCAAGAGCGACAGGCATGAGGATGTTAAGCTGTGGGGTAGTTTGCCAGGGCCTCTCAGCAGCCATGAGAGAAACTGTCGACACTCTGACTTTGTGCTGTGTGGGTGACAGCCTCTGTCTACAGAGGAGACTGAACACCTCTCTCAGTGTATTTCCAGTCAGTAATATGACCATTCATTATGTTACACCCAAGCAGATGGTCTCAGTACCAACCTCATGAAGGACACAGGCACTGATGCCAACGTTACTTCCCCAAGCCACCTCTGCTCTTTCCCCTTATCTCTGTAGACAATACTTCCTTTGGGTCGTGAGCTTTTCGACTCCTGAATGTTTCTTTACCCCTAACCCCACTTACTTTCTGAGTCAGATCTTGGAGTTAGCATTACTAAGATACACCATAGCTCTCAATTTTACTCTTTTATACCCATAAATATATAAAAAAGCCTTCCTCCTCTTTGTCTGTTAAGTGTTTGGTATTGTGTCTGATAAGACCTCTAGGTTCTAGCCAACTTTTCAGAAGGGGTTATTAATACATGTTAAATTTACAAAAATTGTAATCAGTATCATTCAACTGATGCTTTGAGTGTGTGCGCGTACATGTGTGTAAGTGCATGTGTGTTCTCACGTGTGTGTGCATGCATGTCTGTAAACACTCATACATGTCCATGGAGGACAGAGGTAGAATTCAGGTTTTCTACTCTGTCACTGCCCACTGGTCAATGAAAAGATTCAATGTCCCCAGGTAGGACAAAGAGGCACAGATTTCATTGCATTACTCACAAGAACATGTCATTTAAAACCGTGTTTGCCACTTCTTTCTGGAAGTTTCCATTGAATATTGTGAACCACAGTTGACTGTTTGAGAAATTGAGGGGGAAAGAATCAAGCTATGAATGAGAAGGTTGCTGTGATCATTGTAAGTAGAATGCATCGTTCACTGAGACATGCTTGTTGATTACGTCCTATGGGTTAGACTTTCTACTACCAATTGCACACGCTTTATCTTGTTCAATACCAACTCAATTTTATGAGTGAGGCTTTAATGGTGGCTTTAAATGGTTCCTTCTCCCTCTTGCTCTGGCCCGCACTTGCTCCAGCACTCGCTCACTCTGGCCCAAAGTATACTGTGGCTCTCTTCAGACACCCATATGAGGGCATCAGATCTTATTACGGATAATTGTGAGCCACCATGTGGTTGCTGGGATTTGAACTCCTGACCTCCTGAAGAGCAGTTGGTGCTCTTAACCACCAAGCCATCTCACCAGCATATGAGGCAGTCTTATGAGTAGCGCTTTCTCAAGAACCAGAAGGGATTGCTGCACCTTCCTTCTTACTGCTGTTAGCACCACTGTTCCTCTTCCTCATGTGTACACTCCACCTGCCAGCCCAGTCGCTTACACCGCTTTGTCAGTTGTCTGCATCTGCTCTGTCAGAGCTGGCATTCCCTCCAGACCAGACATTTCCCAGGATGAGAGCCTTCTTTCCCCGTCTAACACTGGTCCTGGCCTTACCGACTAACTGCCACCCCACCACCAGCAGCCGTGCAGGCTCTGGATTAGGATGCAAAGGATCTATTCCAGAGCCAGGCAGTGTGTGTGTGTGTGTGTGTGTGTGTGTGTGTGTGTGTGTGTGTGTTGGGGGAGAGATGACAAGTTTTAAAGAAAATCTGAAAGAAAGATAGAAGTTGGTCCATTCCAAAGTCATCCAAGTCCTTAACAAGAACACAAATGAGAAGAAATAGCAACCAAACGCAAAGTATCGTTTCTAAACACACCGGAGCATTTTAAATCAGACTGCTTGGGTACCCTCAACCAGGGAGTATTACATTAAACTTATACTTTATAAGTCCTCACTATGACTATTGCGGCTATGCTGAGAGAGAAGGATATAAAAGATTTGTGAGGCTTATTTCTTGGTGGAATCATAATTAAGTCTTTTCTTTTTCTTTTTTTTTAATGCCAAATTTTCCATGATAATAGTTTTTGCTTTGTAAGAATACAGTGTTTTAATTTTTTAAGATTTATTTATTTTATTTCTATGTGTACACATATGTATGTGTGCCACACGTGTGCCTGGGCCTGGAGGATGTCAGAAAAGGATATTGGGTCCCTGCAGCTACAGTTCTGGATGGTCATAAGCTGCTGTCTGGGTGCTGGACTCTGTAAGAGCAGCAGGTGCTCCTAACTACCGAGTCATCTCTCCAGCCCGAGAAATCAATGTTTTAAAAGTCTATAGTTAAAACAAAACAAAACAAGAATCATTATGACTCTTGAAGACTTTTGTGACTTATTTCCCTCTCAGAAATCTGGGAGCATTCAGTGTGTTCTCTTTCCAGGTAGCTACAGTATATAAAAACGGAAGTTAGAGTAAAAGACAAGAGGGGAAAAAGTGTTACTATTATGCAACACGGGGCAGAAGTTCCACAGTGTCTTAACACAGCTATTCCTCAATAACGGTGGGTAAGAAAAAGCCTTTCAGATGGGAACTGCACCTTCATGAAACAAAGTATCGAACTGTGAGTGAGCTGGTTGCTGTGATCATTGTAAGTAGAATGCACTGAGATGGAAGCAGAAGCAGCAGAGCATGCATGGACTCCCAGCTGGGTTCTTTGCACAGGGTACAGGGTGTGTCCCTTCAGGTGCTTGCATCTGCTCTTTAGAACAGCAGTGGCCACATCCATGAGCTGGAAACATGGAGACATTGATTGAGGCCTCTGTCCCTTTGGGATTTGTTTCTTTCACTCAGTACAAGACATCTACATTTGCCAGTGCTGTAGCATGGGTCCTTCCTTTTCATGCTCATTGTATGTATGTATGTATGTATGTATGTATGTATGTATGTATGGATGGATGGATGGATTTGGGCCGATGATCTGTGAATGCATACATTGCTTCTACCTTTTGGCTATTGCAAACATGATTGATACGAACACTATTGTACAGCGCCGTCTTTGAGACACTGCTTTCAATTCTTTGGAGGTGCAAATTCACAAGTAGGCTTGTTAGATCAGATGGTAATTTTCTTAAGGAATACAAGGGTTCCAACTTCTCCACTTCCTCCCCAACACTTGTGATTTTTCTCCTCAGAATAGATATCCCTAATGGGTGTGAGATATCTCATTGTGGTTTGGGTTTGGATTTCTGTAATGGTTAATGGGCGTGAGGATCATTTTGTATTTTTGTTCATTTGTGTATCTCTCATGTCTATTTAAAGACTTACCCAATATTTTAAAATTAGGTCATTTTTCTTGTGTGTTATTGAACAGTAGGTGCTCTTTATATATTATGGATATTAACTCCTTAGCAGAGATATGACTTATAAACATCATTCCCATTTTGCAAGTCTTCATTCTGCTGATAGTATCTTTTGGCATACAGATGGTTTTAATTTTGAATCTTTCCTTTTTTTCTATTGCTTGTGCTTTTGATGCCCCACTCATGCAGCGATTTGCAAGTCTAAGGTCATGAAGCTCCACTCCTATGGTTTTTTTTCCCTAAGAGTTTTGTAATTTTAGTTCCTACATTTGAGCCTTTGCATCATTTTGGGGTAATTTTTGCATAAAGGTAAAGACCTAACTACATTTTTTTTTTCACCGTGTGGTCATGCGGTTTCCTCAACAGCATTTACAGAAAAAGAATTGTACTTTTCTCCCTAAATGTTTGCATCACACTTGCTGAAATTGCTTCACCACGTGTATGGTGGTCTGATCTGCAGCCTCTCCTTGGTCTGAACATTTGTATATTATAATTTTTTGTTGCAATAGCCCTGTGGTAACTTTTATTTATTTTATTATGGCATGTGTATGAATGTTCCACCCCTGTGTATGACTGTGCACCAAGAGCATGCAGTTGCCCCGGGAGGCCAGCAAAGGACGTCAGATCCTCTGCAACTGGAGTTCCACACTGCCGTGAGGAGCCGTGGGGCATATGTTGGGGTCTGAGCCAGGACATCTGAAAGAGCAGCCAGGGCTCGCGCCCCTCAGTCATCTAGCCAGCCGCTATAGCTAGCTTTAAAATTAGGAAGTGTGAGGCTTCTGATTTTATCCTTCTTTTAAAAGATTGTTTTAGGTGTTCATTCAGGGATACTTCACTTTTTATGTGAGTGTTTTGCTGGATTTTTTTTTATTTCATAAGAATATTGGTGGTCTCAATAATTTTTTTCACGTTTTAAATCTAAGTTAACATACAAACGGCTGCGTTTTGCTGTGTCATTTTCATGCACATGTATTGTGATTCATATTTCTCTTCCTCCCTTTCATTTACTTTTTAAAAAAAAATAGCTGCTTTCACTACATAAGAAGAAATTTGTGTTTACTATGTATTTACATATGCTATTTATATTTGACATTGTGTTTACTATATATTACATATACAATTTATAGTGTCTTACATTGTGTTTACTATTACATTCACCACGTGTTTATGCAATTCAAACGACAGTACAAAAGCATATCTTTCAATGATTAAGCACAGAGTAGTAAACAGTTGGACGAACAATGGAAGGCTTGTAAATATTTTATTTCAAATCATATGGTCTAGATGCTACAGGAGAGAAATCAGATTGGTGACACGTCAGTTTTAGAGTACAGAATTTATACCAAGAAGGAAAGAATGCAAAAGTTTTATTAAAGTATAGACCTATATTAAGTTTGAGTAGTTACAGTGATTCTGAAATTTATTTACCAACTCAACAAGTATTTACTGAGGTTTTTATACCCAGAGAGCATGTATCACACAGAGTCTTTGCTTTTGGAGGAAATAAATACTACGTAATTCAAAAATTGAATGCACATCCAAACGTGTCATGAATTTTCTCTCTCATTTGTAATTTTTGTATAAATCGAGGGAATAGTAGTGTTAGTCCCATTTAGATGCCGATTAAACGAGGCTTGGGAGGATAGCTTTAGGAGCACAGTACTTGCCTAGCAAACTTGGTGCTTAGGTTCATTCCTTAGTATCACCAAATAAATGGCTGAATTTAACAATATATAATAAATAGATATTGATGAAATTAAATGTCACTGCAGAAAATTGGACTATCTCACTGCCGCTGACACAGTTAGTGGCAAGGCCAGGAGACAAGTTCAAGGTCGTATGCGCATGTCAGCACTCGGGGGTCTGCTGTCATCTTTTCACTTCGCTGCTCCGAGGTTTCTTTACGCTCTTAGAAGATAACTGGCTGTAAAGTGAACACAAATGTCATGTTTGGCCATAGATTCCCCCTATTAGAGGCAATGACAAGCCTGAGAGAAAAGCCGATGATGACACTAGATTAAATAGAGAGAATACACTCCATCCATTTACCTACTCACAGCTCTGCATTGAGCTTCTTCAGTGCTGGGCACAAGATTAGGCAGGGAAATACAGAAGAGAACCTGTAGGATGCTGCTTCACCAGCAGGAGGCGCTGTGTTCTGGGAGGCAAGTAGATGATTAGCTTCTGGTAGAAGGTGGTGTCAAATCCTGTCACAGAGTTGGAAGCAAAGCATAAAAAGCAAATGGGCAAGGAGGTGGGGTGAATATGGGCAAGGTGCAATGATATGTGTGAGAAATATCATGCTACGGGCTGGTGAGATGGCTCAGTGGTTAAGAGAACTAGCTATTCTTCCAGAGGTCCCGAGTTCAAGTCCCAGCAGCCACAAAGTGGCTCATGGTCATCTATAAAGGGGATCTGATGTCCTCTTCTGGGGTGCAGGTGTACATGCAGACAGAGCACTCGTATATAAATGAATAAATAAATTTTTGAAAAGTTTGAGAAATATGCTAAAGTCCGTTTATTTATACTACTTATATTACTAGTACTGCTGCTGCTGCTGCTGCTAGAAAACAGGTATCAAGGACACATTTCCAGGGCACTAAGATCAAGTTCAATATTGCAGAACCTACACAAATGGCAGGTCATGCTAAACCCAGATTATTAATACATAATATACAATGTACAAGGATACTTTAATGCCCCATAGCATTTTCTCTGGGTTGTCACTTGTCTTGTAAATCACAGGAGCCATTTTTGCTCTTGAGAGCACCCCATTTGCTTTCCTTAATAAGTAAACAGAGTTGAAGTGTATGTTGTTATGCTCCACCACTAGAGGGCGGCAGTGGTACTCTAGGAAGAAGAATGGATTTAAGCAGCTCTGAAACTGGCTTTAAAACAGGAAGTCAAAGGGTAATGGGGAAGGCACAAATAGCCTGCGCCGACATCCTAGGTAGTACTCAGAATGGACTCACTTTCAATTCCAGAAACACATTTGCTGAAATTCAAGGAAATCTTATGAAATGCCGTAGTGCGACGAAGTAGCATCTGTGGAGATTTCTGTTAAATACAGATGTGGACTGAGATATTCTGAAAAATTTGCAAATGTTTTTTTTGTAGAAAAGGGTTAGAGAATGACTTAAAATTAAGATTTTGGGTCTTGTTGGGAATATATAGAGAGACTATAATAGTTGGAAAATAACAAAAAGCATCTTTATTTTCTTGGAACATTGCACATGTTCTTGAAATAAAAGGGAATGTTTCCAACGTATCAACAATAAGACAGGCCGAGGAGCAGCTGCCTTACAGTGGTTTCCCATGAGAGCCCACACAGCTTTGTAAACACTGAACAGCAATGGTGGGGTTGTCTCAGAAGTACTAAAAACCAATACTAATATCAAGAAATACTACTATATGTCCATAGAAGGAAACAAGACAGGTTATTTCTTAGAGGATTATATCGTTTTGAGGAAGAAAAATATTTAATAGAACTGAATAATTTTCTAGTTATAGTTGAGAGTAATTCTTTTTTTAAATGAGAAAGAAAAAAAAAAAAAAGGAAGCCAGTCTACTGAAGTGCTTCAAGTCAGAGTTGATGTTGAAAGGGAAGTGAAATTGAAATAGGATTCAAGGAGGAGCTATTTTAAGTTAGGTTTTGGTGTTGAGTGGATTGGGTTGGACTCCTGGTCCTCCCTCTTCTAACTCCTGGGCACTAAGATTACAGTCAGTGCAGGTAATTCTCAGCTGTTGATTTTAAGGAGTGTGTGTGTGTGTGTGTGTGTGTGTGTGTGTGTGTGTGTGTGTGTTTCAATTCCAGAAACACATTTGCTAAAATTTAAGAAAATCTTATGAAATACCGTAGTGTGACAAAGTAGCATTTTTAGAGATTTCTGTTAAGACTGAAGATGATGATGATTATATTTCTATTTCTATCTATCTATCTATCTATCTATGTATCTATCTATGTATCTATCTATCATCTATGTATGTATGTATGTATGTATGTATGTATCTATCTATCTATCTATCTATCTATTTATCTAGAATGAATGAATGGATAAGGGGCAAATTCTTGAAAATCGGGAAGTAATGAGTAATTGCTGCAACACCTTTGCCAGCTTACAGAGCTGTAAAACACCCCAAGTCCCCCACCCCACCTCCGCATGACTGTCAGCACGATTGAACTCCAAGTCAGTTGTCACTAACATAACCACAGCTGGACAACCTTTTCTTCTGCCACTCATCTCAAAGCCCTGATTCCAACCCCTGCCCTAAGGTCTTCTGTCCCCTGTCTTTACAGGTATCTTCTTCACCCTCCCTAACTGCCAGTCTGCCGAGTCTGCCTACATTTTGCTGACCACGTGGGTTGCTTGTGTTTTTACGAGTCCCTTAGACTTGTTCTGTCCCTTGGCTTTCTGTCACGTTATTTCCTGGACTTGGGTTGACTGAGCAGTTGAGGTCAAATTGGAGACAGTCTCCAGTTGGGTCTGAGTGGTTATGGGTGATCCTCAGCTGGCTTCTCTGTCACACACCTCTGCTCTTTCATCCACCTTCCCTGATTGTGTCCAGAACATCTATTTCAACCCCAAAGCCTCTATTCTAAGCCTTACTCGCTCCTGCTACCTAATGGCCAGGTTTCCTTCTCTGAGGTTAAGGGTACCTGGTTCTCGAGGAAGAACTCTTGGGTTGCCTATAAACCATCAGTCATTATTGTATCCTGCCCTCTGTCCTGGGGAAACAAATGTTCTGTTCATATCCAGGCCCACTTCTATTTTCTTAAGAGAAAATCTCTTTTATGATTTCTTAGTCCAGTGAAAAAAGCTGAGTACTCAGTACCGGGGAGCAGGGAGTATTATGTAAGTTGTCGATGCTTTTGTGATGCAAATACCAATGAAGAGAAGATTTTTCTGTTGGTCAAAAGAAGAATCAAACTGATGTAAGTTGAGAAACAGCAGCACTGAATCTTGTGGTTCAGCTTCCTCACGACGGCCATTCTGACATAACTCCCTAAACAGTAGGAATAAAAAGGGGCACAATACATGTCTAACAAGACAGTGGTGACAAGGTTAACACTCATCGGTCATAGGTAAATAAATAAGAAAGAAAGAATAAGCTTTCCGTGTAAGAAGCCATGTGTAAACTCTGAGGTTCCATCTTCTGTAGACCTCAAAAGCAGTTTGTCAACCGTGTGACCTGCAGATGGCGAACTTGGATAATGGAAACACTGAGCAGTGCCAGCCTCCTGGAGGAGAAAGCTGGGGTTTGTGTTTTGTAAAAAAAAAAAGAAAAAAAGAAGAAGAAAAAGAGAAAAGAAAAGAAAGAGAAGCAGGGAGAAAGAAAGAGAGAGAGAGAGAAGAATGAAAGAAAGAAAATGAAGAAAGAGAAAGGATGAAAGGCACTAAATAAAACTTTTACATCAGTAAAGGTTGATTGTAGGCTTGTGGTTCTACAACAAAAGGATTCCTTAGGGCACGAGAGAACCTTCTCTGAAGGGACCATTCATCTGTCTGGGGAAGGGATTTTACTCTGTGACACACACTGTTGAGGGGCTGGGAGGAAGGGTCTGGCTGAGAGTGCACACTGGCTATAGTGTCTGAGGTTACAGAAAGTTAAGTCAAGCAGAGACCATAAGCTGCTTTGATGGCAGGCAGCAGCCTTACAGGTACTGAGTAACCCAAATCCAAGCTGTCTCCACAGTGTCTGTACCTTTTTATCTAGATAAATAATTACGCATGCTGCCAGTGCTTGCTTGGGGCCACTGTTGGATGTTTGTTCTTCTGACTCCCCAAGGTAACCCTTTAGAGACTAATTACCATGCTTTATTGACATCTTTTTTTTTTGCTGGCTGATAGAGATTTCCCGAGTGACACACAGGCTGTTCAGCACTCCTAAGGGATCTGTATCTTTCACACTCTCAAGCCATCTATTTGTTCTACTTGGGAAACATTTTTCTCACTTAAAAATTCTACCTCGGGGTAAGGTAGAATTTTTACCATCCCAGGCCACAAAGAAATATTTGTGAGTTTGTTGGGGAGAAGCCGGCATGATTTTCCAAACTGTGCATGTCCTTGCAGTGGCCTGAGATGTTTTGTTGGTCCTTTCAGCTAGGAAAGCCCAGCAACTCCCCCAACATGATAGATGGGTGACCTTTTACTGCATTACGAATCAGGGTCACTGTTTCCAAAGAGCCTCTTGGCTTGTGGGTCAGGTGAAGGGACATCTCTAGGCTTCCATGGTCCGTCTGCCCAGCCATTTATCACAGGGCTGTAGTTATCATGCCCCCCTCTCCCCCTCCACACACACTGGGCTTCCCACCAATGCATGCTTCTGGAGACCACACAACAGTGCCTTAGTTATCTGTCTCCTCTTTGCTTCTGTCTGGCATGTACCCTGGAGAATGCTATATGGGTGGAAGAATAAATTCTTGCGCTTATATACAATAAGAGAGAGAGAATAAGGTGAAGATCCATTTAGAAGGATAAATACAAGCCAACTGCTTATGGATATATCCAATATACCCAATATTAAACAATATTATTCCTCAGATATAGAAATAAATAAGTAAAATGTGTTTAATCCAATTCTTTTTTTTTTTT
>JANHMN010000001.1:29408907-29450673 GCA_030674055.1 Rhabdomys pumilio
TGGATTTGTAAATTTCAGGTCATTTGTGGGGCTCCTCTCTGATCCTGACAGATACCCTTTATCAATGCATCGTCTGGACTTGACACACTTCCTGCTAGCATGCTGGTTGAGTTATTATCACCAGAGCCATGATTTTAGAGATGTCAAAGGTGTAGAAGAAAAGTGAGATGCTCAGGGCCCTCCCGTGTTAAATGACGTAAAGCACTGGCCGGTAGCCGATGCAGTAGCTCTATCTAGACAGGCCACCTATAGGTCCACATCTGGAAAATAAACACAGCCTGAAGCTGGAATGACCACTTTGGGGTGGATTTGGCCCCCACCTCCATTTACTGACCAACCTCCTTAAAATAAGGTTCTGGGCTTGAGCATACTAGGCAAGCGCCTCACTGAGCTATACATCCCAGTTTTACTTCGTGTCTTTAGTCTGGTTGGGTTGTGTAGAAAGGATTCCAATAATAGCTAACAGATCTCACTGTTGTGGGGTTTTTTCCACTTTACATTCACCCCAGAAAATCACATAAGTCTCCAAGCTACTTCCTCAGGGATGCCCAGTATGTCAACTGCATCAGCTCTGGAAGAAAGTAAGAGGTTCTAGATCTTCTCTGTGTTCACACAAGTTGCACGCACTTCTATCTGCCAGGTGGGAACTTTTAGCTCAAGTAGACCTTAGTGGCTAAAGCAGAAGATCCCTGCCGGTCAAACCACTCTGATTACTGACCTGACTCTGCCACTGCACAGTCTTGTCTGAGTTTAGGCAGTCTCCTGGCTCCTACCTCTTTGATAGCCCCTTAATTCCAAAGAGAGTGTGTCTGCAGTGTATTACAGTAACAGCATTTGTCCATTCCAGATTTAGAGGCTCAGCTGCCATCTTGCTTTATGGTGATGGGGTGAGGGTGGGAACATGTAGGATGGTGATGTAGTGCGTTAGTAAAGGGGTGAAAGAACAGAGCATTCTAAAAAACATCTAGTGTGAGTGTGTGTGTGCGTGTGTGTGTGTGTGTGTGTGTGTGTGTGTGTGCGTGTGTGTGTTTCTTCTACATTCTACTAAATTTCTAGCATCTTGAATTCATTAAGCATGGGTCACTGCTAAATGCAATCTCAGTCGTCACAGATACCAGTGATGATTGGTGTTCACTGTCAATTTGACAGGCTCCAAAGGACCTCTGGGCATACCTGTGAGGATTATCCTGCTTACAAGATGCAAGAACGTAGGCAAGACTACTCCCTGGCAGAGGATCCAGGACTGTATCCATGGAGAGGGCAGCATTAGCAAGCGTGTATTACTTTATGGTTCTTAACTGTGCATGCAGCTTAAGCAGCGACTTCCAGCTCCCGGTGCCTCTACTTCCTCATCACATTAAGTCTTGAACTGTGAGTCAGAAAACACTTTGTCTCCCAGCTTGCTTCTGTTGAGTTATTTTGTCACAGAAACAGGAAAAAAAAATGTGTGATCTAAGTATCTTGAAAAGTAACACATTTCTAAAGTAGGAGGCAGAACCTGACATCACAGCAACTCAAGAAATGACAGAAAAATTCTTCATTAGATCACAGGTTATTTTTCTTCTTCAATAGGTTTTAATAACCTCTCAAATTTTTCCTAAAAACAAACATACACTTTATGAGATTTTAATAGTTTTGTAATTAGAATTTTTTCATAGTATCTCCCTCCCCCCCAATATGGTCTCATGTAGCTGAGGCTGACCCTCCTTGAACAGGCTATGTAGCCCAGGATGACTTGGAGCCTTTGGTCCTTCTGCCTCCATATCTGAGTACTGAGACTGCAGAGATGTTCCACCACCCCGTTTATTCAGGGCCAGCCCTGGACTTCCTGCATGCTGGGCTAGCACACTACCGCAGAGCTATGTTCTAGCCCATGGTAGCTTTGTTTGTCTATTGTCTTATGTTGTTGTTTTGTGATCGTGTCCTCTCACTCCCCTGGCTGTTGCCTGTGGTTCTCTCTTCCTGCTGCTTTGCGATGAAGGCTGATCTAACACTTTCCCTGTTAGAGACTACGAAGCAGGCTATGGCTTCTCATCTGAATAGAGTTTGGTTGTCGTGTTCAGTTCAGAGATGTACTGAAAAATGGCAGGATGGTGTCTAGGGGGTATTGAGATTTCCATCTGACTTGATTATAAAATTTTAGTTCCCTGTTAATATCATAATGCTTTTACACACGAGTCCAGATTTCTTTCCTCTTGTGAACTCATAAAATTTTCTTTGAACCTGCTATAGTATTAACTTTTAATAAAGTTCACTAGTTGCATATTTTAAACACACGCACACACATATTTACATGTATATTTATATAACATTGTAGAGATGTACTTTAAAAATAATTTTTATTAGTGAATTTTATGTCCTTTTAAAATTGTTAAATATAACTATCTTCTATGGCCATTTTTCTTTTTGAGTAATGTTTCTTGAATAGATGGTCAACTATTTATTTCTTATGCTGTGTGAGAGGAAGTTGATACAAACACATCATCAGGCCAAAGCCTGAGAGAACGAGACCACCCTTGGAAATGCTGGCTGATGGCTTTCGAGCAGCCCAGACTCAGGAGAGCCCCCCAGCAGGGCAAGTGACTTGCTATGTGGGACTCTGTCTGAGAACCTCTGGAGTGGGCCTCACTGCAGGAAGTGATTGCATCTACTAGCAAGGAGACGTCAGACACAATGCTGAGTTTCTGGTGCATTTCTCAAGTTGCAAAGTGGGCTCAAAGATCAGTAATATGGTTATCAATGCTCCTGCCTCATGGTCACCTCGGCAGAGTAGATGACAAGTGTGTACCTGACAGCGGCTCTGTTTAATCTTAGTCCAGACTGCTTTCCTGTTCTCCCTGGCACATGCTTATAAAGCAAGTGGCCACATTCAATAGAGAATGCTATTGAAAAAATGTGCTTGAAGTTGCATATGTTTTTTGTTTTCTCTAGATAGGATGTTTCTCTATAGAAACCAGTTGATGTGTGTGTGTGTGCGCGCGCGCGCGCGCGCATGTGTGCGCGCGCGCCCTGGCTATCCAGGATCTCATGCTGTAGAGTAGTCTGCACTCAAACTCAGAAATCAGCCTGCCTCTGCCCCCTGAGTGCTGGAATTAAAGGTGCCTGCCACCACACCCAGCAAGCTTCATGTACTTTAAAATTCCGCTTGCTGGAAGACACAGATGTGTTTAGAACTACTGAACCAAGGGGAAGAATGATGAGTCAGAGTCAAGTATTTTATATAAGGCTGTCCCTGTCAGACGTGCTTGGGACTGAGCACAAAATCTAGTTCTGAGTTTCCTGGGCCTAGAGGTGAATGTGATGCTGAGGGTTAGGACTACATCGTTTAGCATGGGAATCGAAGGGTCACTTGTGCTGCAGTCATAGGATGCACAGGGTGGACTTGAAGGAAAATCACGTGATTAGAATAACAGACCTTTGGTATCACTTTTTACGCAGTAATTTTCAAAATTGCAAACTAATGATTTTATAACCAATTATATAGTTATGCTAGTTATCAAAAATAAGGAAAACACAGCCAGACTTATTTGTGATATAGGATTATCTTGTTTTTATATAGTTTACATATTAAGGGAGCATCTTGTGAATGAGCGTGTGTGTGTGTGTGTGTGTGTGTGTGTGTGTGTGTGTGTGTGGTCTATATGGTATGTGTGTATGTGAAGTGTATGTATGGTATGTATGGTGTGTGTGTATGTAAGGTATGTAGTGTGTGTGTATGTGTGTGTGTGGTGTATGGTTGTGTGTGGTATGTGTATATGAGGGATGTGTATGTGGTGTGTATGTGGTGTATATGTGCGCATGCGCACGCACACTCCCGTGTGCCCACGTGGAAGTCAGAGGACATCCTGTGAAAATCCGTTTTTCCCTTCCACTCTGGTCCTCAGGTTTGGCAGCAAACACCTTTTGCTCATCCATCTTCCCAGCCTTCTTTCTTTGCTTTCATCTCAACAAATAAACAAACAAGCAAACAAAGAAACTCGCGTATTTTCTGCAACGTTGTACAGTTTCTAGTTTGTTCTGTTTGTTCACTTCCGGTCCCGGCGTTATTTATCAGCTGCTTACCTACCTGGCTGTTGTCAACTCAGTCGTCTTGTGGGAAAGTGAGCTACCTACAAATTGCATAAAAGTTTAATGCTGTCCAGTAAAGCTGGAAGTCCAGGGCGAGAGGCCGGTGACGTCACTAAGCCTGGCTCTCCTATTTATTCAGGAGCAGATTCCCTAGTTAGAAGATGTGGTTAGCACTTGATCCTAATCAAAGGACCCAAAATACTTGGATCTAGTTCATTTTAATCTTAGTTGAAAAGAGTGTGGATGGACACTTAGGGGAAAGTGAAGGCAGCATAATATCTCCGCTTCAAGTGCTGTGCAGCCTTCAGAATGCGACGTGGATTTCGGCCTCGTAATTCTCCTTGAAGCAAACAGAAGGGTCTCACAGCACAGAAAGCAGCGGGTTTATGAGGCCGTACAGACAGCCGCACAAGAGGACTCTGTTCATGGTCTTCAAAGTGAGGCAGCGAAGGCATGGCTGCCGCTGTGGCCACATGTAATATCGCCTGTAGCTCTTTAAAGAGGATTAGCCCAGCGTGCTGAGAGCATTCAAAGCTGGATTTCATGTAGAGCCGAATATGCTAATGAAATGGTAATGTGTAAGGCAAACATTTCGTAATATCAAATCCCCTCCAAATCAGCTTTGTCCCTCCCACAGTGGGAAACCAAACTTGATCATATCAGAAGGACGAGGTTTTTCACCTTATATATCTGCTTAGATAGAAGATAAAGTTAAATATATGTAAGTCATATGTAAGATAAATTCAACTCCAGTGTAAGCTGAAAATCAAAGCCTGTTTATAGACAGTCATTCAAAAATAATTTAACTACGTCTGTCTGCCCACAGAGATGAAATAATTTATCCTTGCAGAAAGTAATAGCTATAATGTGGATTTTTTTTTTAAATCAGGAACACAAAGGCTAACAGAGAGCACATTCTTGCCCAACTTCACCTTAGAATTTTTTCATGATTCTCCTTTTTGCCTGTCCAGTGTCCTTCTGCTCAGTATTGGGAAATGCTATATCATAACTCTCCAGACTGTGTCTCTACTCTTTCAGATTTGAGATTTTCAGTTTCTTAAAGGTGGCTGTGTGCTTGACTGAAGACACATCCGTTTCTCTCAATTTGGTATTTCAGTTTCAGGACCTCTTGGGTGAATTCATTACTAGAGTATGATTACAAGCCACGTAGCCACGTACATCATCTTTGCAAACACGCACAGGACTCCCGGAGATTGAAAACCCCCTGAAGACTTCTCGAAATGGCTGGGAAATACAGACCTGGCAAACACACGGAGCCCGGTGCCCCTGGCTCCATTTCTAATTCGTGAGCTTTCATTAGCTATGATCATTTCGCTGCACTTGACTGAGGAGCTTAGAGTCCCTTGGCTTTTTGTTGGTTAGAAATGATGTGTGTGTGTGTGTGTGTGTGTGTGTGTGTGTGTGTGTGTTTATCAAAGTTTTGAAGGGTTTGTCTGTGGACACAGAGGGACGGTGATACATATTCATGAAAGAACGCACTCTCCACTCCCTGTTAGCCCTGACAAAGGCTTAGCTGTTTCACACAGCAAGCTGACTGAGATTGTGTGTGGGGGCTGCATGGCCAGATTAGTGCAAACAGCGAGCCCACTCCTCTGCTTGTTAGGCCTTCCCTTCCTGACAATTTCCCCAATTGTCGCTTGTGACAAGGCTGTCACTAGGTGATGGCTTCTTTTGGCCATTTTCAGATAAAGATAATTTCCTTAACTTCCATTTTATTTGACAACAAGCACTGTGGGCGAGAGAGAGGAAGTGCTTCCCGAGGGTCAGGGCTTTGCCACTTCAAAGGCATCTTTGATCTAAAAATATGTGCTGTACCAAATTCATTATGTCTTTCCTTAAAGAGCTTTTAAATTTATTGATTTTCTCCTCAATTATTCTCCTTTTACATCCAGTAAGGATGTATGAGGCACAGTGTTGGGAAGAGCCTAAGGAGTCGGGGGCTATAGCCAACTGGCCACTACTAAGGTCATTACAAGAGCCAAACAACAGGTGCTTTTGTTTCAACTCTCTTCTGAGTCTCTGAGCAACAGCACCCCACTCCTGCTTGCCAGTGCTCTTAGTGATACCAGTCCCAGCAGATAAGACAGAACAAGGTTTGATATTGCAGCTCAATAAGGAAAAAAAAATTCTATACCAAACTTGTGCCAACGGTCATCTCACTCCACACCTCACTGTGCTCATGATTTGGAAAGCCAGGGACTGTGCATGGACGGGGAGACTCCTTTGTTGATGAAGAGTTTGGCTTCCACCAGGAACACTCTTCCCCTGAGCTGAAGGTTAGCTTGCTTAAGTTCCCGTAATTGTATGGATGGGAGATTATACAAGGCAGAAAGTAAGAGGATAAAAAGCTCTACGGATAAACATGAAAATGTACTTTAAAAGATCTGCTCAGGGTGGATCTGGGAGGGGCTCCGGGAGGAGCAAGGGGCTGATGTGGACAAAGTACTTTGTATGATGTTCTCAGAGAAGCACTAAAAACACCTTTAGTGCAAAAAGCGTCATATTATTCATGGGAGAAATATTCAGAATGGTTTAAGAAGAACGTTTTGCGGTATCTTTAACTTTCTTTTTTTGTTGTTTTGTTTTGTTTTGTTTTGTTTTGTTTTGTTTTGTTTTTCGAGACAGGGTTTCTCTGTAATCCTAGCTGTTCTGGAACTCACTCTGTAGACCAGGCTGGCCTCGAACTCAGAAATCCACCTGCCTCCGCCTCCCAAGTGCTGGGATTAAAGGCGTGCGCCACCTCGCCCGGCTAACTTACTTTCAAATAGTTCAAATCTATCCACAGGCGAGCAGACATATATAAATAAGCATATGTGGCAAAACGTTATGCACAGGGTAATTAGACTTCATTATTCTTTGAACTTTACTGTGTACTTAAATTTTTCATAATTCAAAAAGAATTTCAAAATAAAATATTAGAGGGGGAGAGAGCAAATGCTGCAATGTGGGGAACATTCTTTACTTGGGGAGCAGGCCCTCCTTCTGGGGTTGTTGCCTTTCTGCACTTTTGTGCTCGCTGTTCTGAGCCACAGTTACGTGAAATCGCTGTTTTAAACACCCAGAACCAAGGGGGAAATAGGCCCCATGAGAAGTGTCACAATGAACCATCCACTTCAAAAACATCACGTAGAACAATCCGTTTCTGACCAAGCACAGCACCGGTGTTCAGTCCTGCACTGAAGAAAAGTTCAAACAGCTTACTCCCAGCTTTCTTGTCCCAAGTACACTATTCCTCACAATTTCAGAATACACAGGTAGTTTTGATGGTTAGTAAGTTAATTTTGGCAAGTCATAATTTCAACGTCTTATGGATTAAGGAAAATATGTAATTTCTTCTCCCAATGCTGGAGGTCAATCCTAGGGTCTCATATTGGCTAACAGTTACTGAATGCTTTTCCAGAGGTCCTGAGTTCAATTCTCAACACCCACATGGTGGCTCACAACCATTTGTAATGAGATCGGGTGCTCTCTTCTGGTGTGCATGAAAACAGAGCAATCCTATACATGGAATAAATAGAAAAATGTTTATCCTGTGTTGTTAAAACATGTCTTTAGGCTTCTAAAAGTAATGGAAAATGCTTCTTTTGGGAAATCAGTTCCATGGATTTCCAAAACTGCATGTCTTGTCTTGAAAACCCAGTTTGACTTCAGAGAAGCCCTGGGCCTTCAGCCCTGCCCCTTGTTCCAGGGTTCCCTTAACAGCGCCAGACACCATTTCCCTGTGTTCCATGGTTCATCCTGACTGAGAGGGAGATACTGTGGTTAGCTCATGTTTACCCATAAGGAAATTGAGGTTCAGAAAGCCCAAGTAACGTTCTCATTTCTCACACCCTGTCAGTGTTACAACCAGAATTCAGATTTGGGAGCCTGGGATCTCAAGCTGTGTTGTTCATGCTGGGCCAGAAGGCACAGGGTTTATGCCCCAGGAACAGCCTTTCCTGATTGCAGCTAACACCAAGCAAGCCCATCTTGCACCCATCTTCAGCCCCAGTTTCTTTAGCTCCTCAACCCGTCTCCTTCCCTGCTTTGGACAAGTAGACAGAGATGTGAAGACAAGGAGAAGGGCTGAAGAGGAGCGCGGGTTCTCCAGCACTCCTTCTCCCTCTCACAAGAGATTGACCTCTAAATTCTGCTCAGCGGGACAGGATTCAGGATCCACAGCTCTGTGTCACCAACCGCCACTCATCGGTCCCTCTGATGATGATGGAAGGACTCTGATGTGATTTCTATCGACGTCAGTTAAACTCGGAAACCTTGATTTTGCTTTCCTTGTGAAATCGGTGAGAGAAGGAGAAAGGTAGCCTGGTCTAAAGAGACACGTTATTTTTGGGACTGGTCCCTGCATCACTGAGGCAGCCAGAGTTCACCTGCTCTGTGACATGTAAATGAGCGACAGAAGCTGGCAGACAGCAACACCCTCAGCCTGCCTCGGAGGAGACAAAAGTAAACACTCTCAAAGAGATTGCGCCGAAATATGATATCAGCTGCAAGAGAGGGGCATCTCCTCCGGTCAAATGAGAAAAATCATATTATCCTCACTGTGGTATACAAATAGCTTGTAAGCCACATTCCCCATTTTGAATAGTGACAATGAAGTGCTAACCTCGAGGCCGCAGGCCAGCCTGATCCCATCTCCAAACACAAACACTTCTGCCTGGGTTTTGGCTTGGGGGCTGTGCGGTGGCCTCCCAACCCCCCACCTCCCCCCACCCCCTGTTAATTGGCTGAGACCACCAGAATTCGGAGGACACAGATGTTACCGATAGTTTTCCTAGGGAACACATTCATGCCCATCTGTTGCAGCCGAGAAGGCTGTTCATATATCCACAAGGCCTTCATTTAATTCTTGTCAGAAAGTAATGTAAATCCAGTTTACCTCAGAGGTCGCAGCCGAGATTTATGCCAATGAGCCCCCTGCAATTTACACACACTGTAGTTGTATAGGATGAAAAGAAAGCCTTTCATGTTGGTGCATATTAACAAGAACGTCTGCCTTCCGAAAGGCTTTTTGACTGAGCTTTCCCTGATTTTAATACAGCCCATGCCAGTTGGTGTACCCAGCTTTGATGGGGGGGGGGGAGGAGAAAAAAAAAAAAAAAGAAGGAATAAAACCCCTAATCTTTAAAGTTTCTTCTTTTATAAGAGGTGAAATCGAAGGAGAGAAATCCTAGCAAGAGGCAGTAACTCATCGGTAATTATCTGTTAGGGGACAGGATGCCCCCGCCCTTTGAGAGAGTCTGACAGGGATGCTGTTGTGGCCTGAATTATCGGAGTAGAGGTCTAGAGAGAATTCAGTTGTGAGCAATTATCTTTCAGGGTAAAAACGGTAGGACTGTCCCATTGAATTAGTCTCCTGACTTTTCAACTGTCTCTTTTTAGTATAGACACAGGGGATGATGGGATTTGATTACTTTTATTAAGACCAAGGTAGGTAGAAATTGATTCACCCGTAAAGTGGAAAGAGTGTGTATAGAGAGGGGTTTTAGTGCAAGCCTGAGACCAATTTAAAGAACTTCAGTGGAGCCTGTCTTTCTGGGTGTTGATATATTTGTGAAATATTCAGGTTTGTGGCCATAGGCTGGTAGGCAAATGGCTTTGAAAACACACTTGGGATCAAAGTGGCTTTGAGATTCTGAATATAGCCCCTTTAGCATGTATGACCTTGGCAATTTAACCTTCCTGACCCTCAATTTTCTCATCTCTAGAGTGGGGATGAAGCCCATATCTTACAGTTGTGAGTCTGAGGTGGACAGCACAGTACACCACAGGAAGTAGTTAGCTGCTGGCAGTTGTCCCTTCTTCCCTTTGCCTGGGACAGCAAATTATATATTGAAAGTGTGAAGACAGTACAAAAATCCCTCATTGTTCTGATCACTACCAGGCTTTTCCATATTTGAAAAAAAAAAAAACCAACCTGTTAAAGGGAGATAAAATGAGAGATTTTTCCTTTTCACAGTTCATAATTTTTGTTTTCAGTTTTTAAGGGTTTCTCTTTTTTTAAATTTTGTTTTGTTTTTGTGATTTTTTTCCCCGTTCTGTTTTTGTTTTCCTGCAGAAATGCATACGCTTGAGTCAGAGAAAGCCTGACTCCTCTGCTCATTCAGTCACAGCCTCTGATATCCCAGGACAGTGTCACTAGGCAGTATGCTTCTGGGGAGACCATGCTCATTTGCTTGGATAGATAGCTTTGAAGTATATGGTATGTTTATTTTGTGCATTTAACCTTCTGTTTGTATTTTGCTTAAGATAATATTAAATCCCCGTGTGATTCCAAGCATACACTAACGGGACCTTGCAAACGGGAATCTCAGAGCGTTCTGAGGCAGAGCATTCTGAGGCAGTTGGGCTCTGATTGAAAATACAATGTGTTGTTTGTCACACACAGAGTAGACACTCCAAGTGTGCAGAGTGTGGGTTTAATTGCAGAACTGGATGAAGCAGGAACTGTATTTTGTAGGTGAATAGGCACAGGCTGACGTCCAAGGCTGTTTACTACCAAAACTAGGGACCAGAAAAACCCAATATAATTTTAGAATGGAGGGTCGTGGGTGGTGGCTTACTAAGTAAGAATGCTCCCTGCACAAGCATGAGGGCCTGATTTTGAATCCCCAGCACCCACATAAAAATCTAGGCACGTTGCACTAAAAAACAGTGTAATAGATTGTGTATATTATTTACTATTAGAAAATATATTATTTTCTAACCCATGGGCTTCAAAATGAAATTTGATGCAGGAAGACATTATATACAAAACAGCCAGAGATGAGCTAGCTCTGTGGCCTTGCTGCCAACCATTCCTCTGCTTCATCTCCCCTCAGGTGGAACATGGAGGTTCTAGAATGCAAAGTGCTTTTTATAGATGGACACTGTTTTTCCATTGTGATGTCAGAACAAGATAAACATTGGGGGGTGATTAGTATAAGCAAGTGGGCTGCACACATAGCAGCTTGGATTGAATTATTTGCACTCATGTTCAGCTTCCTGTTAAACAAAATGTTTCACTTAAAGTTACAAATGGATTTATTACAATGGGAAAGATGCAGTGTGCTCATAAATAAGGACCCCACTTCTCAGCTCACTATATCGAGGCCTCCTGGGAAGAGATATATTGCCTCCTGTCAGAGTTAATCTATAAACGCCTTCAGGACTCAGACCCCATTAGTCTTTGCACCCCTTCATTGCTCCCTCTGGAGTCATAATGTCACTTGTATCAGGTGAAAATTAGGATCCTTTCTCCCTGGGAATAATGTATCATTTAGTACTTCAGAGCCCAGTATACACACTTCTGCTTCAAATAGGATGTGAATGTGTATGACATAAAAGTCACTAATCAATTTTTTTTCTGTTTAGGGGTGGCATTATTATGTTCTTTCCAAGAAAAAAGTTAGACACAGTGATCTCATGTTAAGCCGTTGACTGGATGTTTAAAAGCATGCCTCTAGCTTCTGCCCTGTAATCCTAAGGAACTTTGTTTAAATGCAAATTTAAACAATCTTTGAAACTTTGAATTTTTTAAAGTATTATTTGTGTGTGGGCATACGCAAGATTTCCCATGTGTTTATGTGTGCCTTTGTGAGTCTATGCCTTGTGAGTCTATGCACATGTATGTGGAGGTGCCCTAGGATGTCACCATGTCCCTTGGAACTGGAGTTATGGGCGGTTCTGGATGTTGGGATCTGAGGTCCAGTCCTCTCGTCTGAACATCCGGTATCCTTGACTACTGAGCTCTCTTCAGCCTCCAAACTTCTGACTTCTGTATTTTTAAATAAATGGCCATACTTCTGGCTGCCAGTGCTATAATGAATTCTAATGAATGCTCTCATCACAATTTTGTAACCATGGGATTATAAACTCATCTTTTCTATTTTCTTTGTCAAGATATAAGTGTCTGCACCCTTTCTTCTAAGTCAGGCAACAGTAAGAAGGATGCTGTGAGTTAGAAGCCTTCTCTTGGTTTACACAAACTGACCTCATGCGTCTGACTATTGTCTAGCTTATTAGAAGATTATTTAGAAGTTGAACTGTGTACGTGCCTATTCCCAGATATTTGTCACAAGGTTGAAAATGTTTATTTTGATTCTCTGGTAGGCTTCAAACCCATTACATTACCACACACACAAGATAATGCTGTGTGTTTAAGTCAGTAAATGCTAAATGTCACATCGGAGGAGTTTACAGATAGTTTGTCAGAAACCATCTGACAAAGTTAGCTTCAAAGCCAAACAATAAGAAAAATCTAGGAGCCTAGTGCATGCCTCTAATCCCAGCAATCAGGAGGCAGAGGCAGGCAGATTTTTGAGTTCAAAGCCAGCATGATCTAGAGTGAGTTCCAGGAGAGTCAAGGCTACACAGAGAAACCCTGTTTCCAAAACAAACAAAAACAAACAAACAAATAAAAATGTAAAAGTCTAGGAAGTGAACATTTTTATCAAATTTTATAAAAGTTAACATTTCACAGTTAACTTCTATTTACTTTAACATTTTTATCCCTGTTAGTATAACATTGCTCAATATTTCTTCATTAATTAAAAACAAATAATTGGATTCATGCTGTCTAAGATCAGCATCCATTTTATTAGAGAAAGGAGAAAATGAAAGTTCTAACCCCTGCACAGCTACCAGGAAAAACAAATAGAGTGCTTCAAAATCAGGTTTCCCGCAAATCGGGTGTTTGATGCTCTAAGCATATTGTTGTGTAACCGAGAAGCATTTTTGCAGGAACAGAAATCTCACAGGAGTCAGAGAAGCCAAAAGCCAGGAAGCTGACTCAGTGGGAACAGGTGCTTACTGCCCAAGCCTGAGGACTGGGATTCAGCGCATCATCCCCCACATACAAATCAGGCATGGCGGTGGGTGTAGACCTGGGGGTGAGGATCCCTGCTGCTCACTGGTCAGCCACTCCAGTTCAATATGAGCTCCAGGTTCAGTGAGAGACTGCTTCAAAACTGCTCAGGTAGATGACAACTGAGGAAGACACTCAGTGTATACCTCTGGTGCGTGCGTGAGTGCCTGTGTGCGTGTGTGTGTGTGTGTGTGTGTGTGTGTGTGTGTGTGTGTGTGTGCGCGCGCGCCGAAAGACAAACAAGATGACTACACCAAGTTAGCTAGGTTTGGATTTTTTTCCTTTTTCCTTTTTTTTTTTTTTTTTGGTTTTTCGAGACAGGGTTTCTCAGTGAAGCCCTGGCTGTCCTGGAACTCACTCTGTAGACCAGGCTGGCCTGGAACTCAGAAATCCACCTGCCTCTGCCTCCCAAGTGCTGGGATTAAAGGCGTGCGCCTCCACCGCCCGGCTCCTTTTTTTTTTTTTTTTTTTTTTTTTTTGCAAATAAAACACGTTTCTCTTCAAAGATGTCTGTCTAACTTCCCATACTTCCCAGTTTGCTAACATAATTTATTTTTGTTAATCAAATGTGGTCCCGAGGAATGGTTTAAAGGATGATTTCATCACCATCTAGATTAATATTGGCTTACAAAAACGAAGAACTTAAAGTTTGAATGGATGAGCAATTTTCTTCCTCAAAAACATTAATAGGAATGAAGCCACCAGGAAGGGATGCCCTGCTTAGGTAGATGTGAAGAAATTGTAGGACCCTTTAGAAAAGTAATGTGAAACTGAAGGAGTTTGGTGGGTAGATGGAACCCCAGAAATATCCTCTTGGGATAAGTGTAGAAAATTGGGTGACCTTTTAAAATTTTTAAATTTTATTTTACTCCATGAAATTTTATTGAAGCTATCATCAGAGTCCACAAAGCATGGTTTACTTACTGGGCAAAGATTTGTATTTTACATATTTATATAATTTATATACATAATATAAATAATGTATAATACAAACATTACATATTCATATAATTTAAATAAATATTTTATATATTTAAATATGTAATTATGTAATATGTATTAATTCAGCTGATTTCTATAAAATTGTGAGATTTATTTTATCATGTCTCTTGAGATGTGACTTGCCCAAAGCTAATAAGATTTAAACTTTGGAATCCTGGCTGTAACCTGCATGTTTACTCATCCTGCTTTGTCGCCTAGTGAGGACTAAGAGTGAAATGTTAATTTGTTTTCATATCTTTTTTTTTTTAGCCCCTATAATTTCAAAGCCTACTAATCTCTTTTCTTAAACTATTTCTTTGTGAGCTACTGACCATATCAAAATCTATGCGTTCTATGAAAAGTTAATGAGCTATGCTAATGGTGAGAATTATAATCACAGACTTGGAAGGGTATTTGGTGTGTTTGTTTGTTTGTTTGTTTGTTTTTGTTTTTCTTTTGTTTGTATATTAAACTTTAATTCCCACACTGATTTCTCTCATTGAAAATTTGCATTGCCTGGCTGGAGAGATAGCTCAACAATGAAGAGCACTTGGTGCTCTTCCACAGGACCCAGCTCCTGGGATTGGGTGACCAATAACACCTATAACTCAAATTTCAGGAGAGCTGATGCCCTCTTCTGGCCTCTGTAGTTACTTCATGCAAATGGTGCACATACATTCCTTGGACACACATAGTAAACCATTTAAAAGTGTGCACTATTACACACCTGACAACATCATACTAGAGTACTCTGTGTGCCATCTTGACAGATACATAACACCATCACTTGCTCTCCTCCTCCAGCCCCCATAGGTACACAGCAATATATACATAGATATATTGCCATTTAACTGTTAATATAAGCCAGGGATTTCTATACCTCTCCCGCTGCAGCACATAATATATAATCAGGCCACGTCTTTTTTTCTCCTGAAAATTAATTATCTTCCATCAAGTTATTCTTGCTGGTTTTTTTTTTTTTTGTACTATTTAAAGGGAAGTGAAGTAGCCATGTGCTTTGAGGTCCGAGTCCTAAACTTATAGTGTGACCTTCTCAGCTTTCTCTGCCTTATCTTTCTCTTCACGTGTCTTACCTAGAGTTTGGGTAGATGATGTCTGCCTCTCAGGGAGCACACCTCAAATGAAAGCTCTTCAAAGTTTACAAAATACTTTCGTGCTTCAGGAATGGTCCTCACCTCATGGTGTCTCTGGATTAGGAGACTATGGAGTATGTATCTGGGAGTATTTTCCTGTCATTTAGGATGCAAGAATGTAGAGACAGAGCTACTGGAAGGACCATTGCTAAGCCATCAGCTCAGGAGCCTGGAACCAGGACCATATGGCAGGCTTGGCTCACCTTGACCTGAGATGTGACTCTTCAGCCATGGGGCCAGGCTAATAATTCTTCAGATGTCACCATGGCTAATGGAGCAGGTAACTGTAGCCGCTGGGAGCAGCCACAGCAGCCCCTGCAATGTGGTCTTTTCTTTTCCTCTTCTTCCTTCCTGGGGCCACTGCCTAACCCATTGTGACCCAGAACACTATTATTGCACTTCGGTGTGCAGTCAAGTTTGGTAAACACACTCAGTGTCAGGGAACTGGAGAGGGTGGGCACAGGACAAGAGAGGCAGAGGCAGAGGCATAAGGTAGCTTTGCCAGGCTGTCTCCTGTCTCCGTAAGGTATGGCCTGTAGGCTGGAAGTGGATAGAAACAAATGTAAAAACAAATTATTTTCACTTACAGAGTTTCATGAAATCTATTTGTCTTTTTTTTTAAATCAAAACACACCTTTGTTTTTGTTTTCCACTTGAAGAGAATGCCAGGATGATTGAAGCATCCTGGGACACTACAGTTTGTTTACCTAGTGGTTCAAACTGCTCCTTGAGGCTTTCTGGAAGTTACTTATCATTGGCCACATGAGAGTCTTTGTCCATGTCATTATCCAAACCCCACCCCTACTACGGTTCCCTGTCCAAGAGCCCTCTCTGCTCCGACAGGCTGTATCTCTAACCATGTCTGCCTGGAGTCATCAGCTCTGTAACTGGTATTTATTAGCTATTCAGTAACCTAGGCTTCAGTACAGCTTTATACTTTTGGAATTTTAATTATCAAATAAACATATAGACGTCTCAGACTGGCAGTGTATGTGTGGAACACAGCAAGCACAGAAGCAATCCAGGTTAAGCAAAAGAGTGTACTGTGTACATGGTTACTATCACATCTCCTGGGCTCAACTCAATCTCATCTTCTCACTTTCTTCTCCCGGAAAAATCCTCCGAAAAATCTATGATTCTAGATTTCGACTTTATCATTCCTTCTTTTAAAACGGTTAAAATAGTTTAATTAGACACGTTTGCAGTATTGAGTGTTAATCTGGTGAATATAGATGACCTCTTGTTTTTCTTTGTGACTTGGATTCATGTATTAGTACCCCGACACAATATATTATTAGACACCAGTGTTTATTAGATGTGTGTTGGTCCGTACCTACATGTGACTGACTTGCTGTTTATTTTTCTGAGCTTTACTGTGATGTTTCCTGGAACCATTCGCCATGCCTTTGCTCATTCTATTCCAGTGTAAGGGTTTTGTCTCCTGGCTGATACAGACTGTACCGATGAGGACATAGTCATGTGTGTCAGCAAGGCTCAGATTACAGAGTTACTCTAAGCTGGTGTTTATACCTAAGCGTGGGCAGTCTGGATAATGTCTATTTATGATGAATTACACTGGATAACTCTAAACCGGAAGCTTGTCTGTGGAGCATGGGGTAAGCAGCACTGTTCTCCTCAACAATTTCTATTGTAGCATTTTAATAGTTTTTCATGAAACAGAAACTCATCTTTCCTGGTGGATAATGAGGTTGAAGGCTTTCCATGTTTATTAGCTGGTGTGCTTCCTCTTGTGTGATGTTCCCCAGTCCTTTGCATATTCTTTCCTCAGTGCACAGCAAGTTCTCCTCTTGTTGGCTAGTGGGAACTCTTTATATATTCTGGGTAGAAATCTTTTGTCAGTTACCAAACTTACAACTTCTTTTTGCAAGGCATGGTGGTGTAAGCTTTTAATCCCAGTGCTCAGGAAGCAGAGGCAGGTGAATCTTTGTGAGTTCAAGGCCAGCTTGCTCTACATAGGCAGTTTCAGGCCAGCTAGGGGTACCTAACTGAACTCTGTCTCAAAAACAAACCAATATTTTCTTCTAGCTTGTGATTTCTCATTTTATTCGCTTTAGGTTGTGTTTTTTTGTGAATCAGGTTTGGCTTTTGTAATTTAATTACAATTAGTTAATACTAATTTATCTAATATATAATATATTTATTAGTTATATTGTTAATAAATATATTTTCCCTTATAATTTTCCTCTCTGTTTTTTGCAAGGGTTTAAAAACTCCTTAACCAAAGGTTATTTAAAAAAAAAAAAAAAAAACCTCTTAGATTTGACATCTTATCCACAGTATTTTGTATGACAGTGTGAATACCAAGCACATTCACAATAGAAACCTGAAGTCAAGGTGGTCAGTCAGCCATGAAAGGAAACGAATTGCTGGGCTCGGGATGTAGCTCAATTGTTAAGGTGACAAATGTGCATGAAACCCTGGGTTTGGTCTTCAGCACAGTATGTGTACCAGGAATGGTGGTACCAGGCACCTGGAAGGTAGAATCCGGAGCAGCCAAGGTTCAAGGTTATCCTGGGCTACAAATGGAGTTACATGTTAGCCTGAAATACAAGAAGTGCTGTCTTAGTACATAAATACATCAGCAACCTGAAGAGGTGAAGTACTGGTTTGTGCTACAGCCCTAACATGGTAATAGCATGATTCTGCCCGAGAGAAGGGAAGTGCTGTGACGTGGCCCCATCTCCACTAATGACCAGAAAGGGAACATCCATGGATCTAGAGAGCAGACTGGTGGATGCTGTGAGGTGAAGAAGGGATGTGTAATGACCCATTTTTGACCTGTTGAGCGTTCTGGGGTTAGGTAGTAGAGATGGTTGTGCCATAAACCACTGAATTGTAAACCTCACAGTGGCAGTGCTTGATATGTGAATTTTACCTAAAAAATTGCCTTCACTTTGGAATGAAATAAAAATTATAAGCACACTTCAATCCTCCTTTAGTGAAATCCTTTAGAAGCACAATTTGACTTTTTGCCTTGAAGCCTTTAGTAGTGATTTTCAGAAAGTAGCATTTCAGTCCAGTGCTGCACACTACTCTGTAATAATCAATACAGATTATTGTAACCTCTGTAACCTTTATACAGGTGCGACTTTCTCTTGGGCTCCCAATGTATTTGCTATGTTGATTTCTCTAAGTGCCGATAATAATTTACATAATATAATTTCATTTAATATTAACCGTTGACATTTGGTGTTGTGTTTTTCTCTCTTCCATTATTTTTTCCTTACCTGGCATGTTTCGATTCTGTTTTATTTTGGTTTTAACCCGGCACACTACCACGGAGCCACATGCCTAGCCCTCCATTATTCTTCCATATAAGTTTTAGGGTGACCTCTGAGGCCACACATAGATACACATTCAGTAATGCTGAGATTTTTATTGGTATTGCATTAAAGTTATATACTAATTTGGGAAGAATTTGATGTCTCAATAATATTGTGTTTTACAGGATACAAATGTAGACTACCTTGCCATAGACCTGGGATATCTTCCAGTTAAGTTTTATGACTTCGCTTCTAAGAGACTTGCACATTTATTACTTAAATTATCCTAGGAACTATTTATTAAGAAGGATATAGAGATTTAAATATATGATTTTATGATACCACATTGTGTATTTTATGCCATGGCAACTGTACTTGTATTAAATTTTATTTTTAATAACTTATTGCTTTTAAGATGAGATCTTTGGTTTGTTCACTGTGTGGTGTACCTATTGTTAGCTTCATAGGAAAAATTTTAAGTTATTCATGAAATTTCTTTAAGATTATAGAATCATATAAATTTATATTTCTTCTTAATTTATTTTGACTTCTGTTTTATAAAAATCACTATTTTGTTTGTATTTTCAAAATTACTCATATACAGTATTTCTGATATTTTCAAATTTATTTATTTTATAGCATATACATTGATGTTTTGTCTGCATGAGAATGTCAGAACCCCTAGAACTGGAGTTACAGACAGCTGTGATCTGCCATGTGGGTGCTGGGAATTGAACCTGAGTCCTCTGGAAAAGCATTCAGTGTTCTTAACCATTGAGTCATCGTTCCAGTTCCATGTCTAATGTTTTATTAGCCTTTAAAAAGAGTCTATAATATGCTCTCTCCAGGCTTTTTATTCCTGTTCTAGTTTTTTGTCTTCGATCTGTCAATTAAATTTGTTAGCAGTAGGTGAATGTTATTCTTCTTTTGAAAGAGTCACTGCTTTATTTTATTGATCTTCCTGTTAAATATTTTAAATCTGTGTCTCTGTACATAGGTGTGTATGTGTGTTTGTGTGTGTGTGTGTGTGTGTGTGTATACACACATGCATGTGCATGTTTGTATGCGTGAGAGCCAGCACATGTCTCCTATAGTACACTTGTGGAGGTCGGAGGACAGTCTCAGATGTCTCTCCTCACCTCACACTTCGTGAGATTGGGCCTCTTCTACCGCGGCCTCTCAGCTCACTGCAGGAGCACTGTGGTTCTAGCTTCTGTGGGTTCTGGGGATCTGACCTCAAGCCCCCGTGCTTGTACAGCAGGGGCTGTACCCTCTCAGCAATCTCCAGCCCCCAAATGAGTACTTCTTATGTAAATCTCTGCTGTTTATTTTGTTCATCTTTTCAGCTTTTTTCTATTTGACGCAATGGCCAGTTTATGCAGTGCTGAGGATTGAACTTAGGGTCTCATGCATGCTAAGTAAACACTCTACCAACTGAGCCATATCCCCAGCCCTCTCTTTGAAGCTGTGTGTGTGTGTGTGTGTGTGTGTGTGTGTGTGTGTGTGTGTGTGTGATGCTGGGGATAGAATCAACTCAAAGCTTATGTATGAGAGCTAAACACTGTAGCACTAAGTTATATATACCCAGCCCCTAGCTCTGGCAACTTTTGGCCCCATGTATTAAGACTATGAGTCATGCATACAAGGTTGGAAGTGCTGTGGACTCCTGGTAACCTGATCATGAATCTAATGAAGTGTTCTTTTTATCTGTAGTAATAGCTTGTGGCTATCAGTGTATTTTATCTGATACTTTATACAGCTGTGTTATCTTCCTCTTTGCTATTATTCTAATGTATCTGACTCTGCCTTTCTGTGTTCTTTCTATATTTTTTCTGCACTCTTATGCTCTAGAAAATGCAGATAACTATTTTAGAGAATTTTAAATTAATATTTACCTCACATGTATGGGTGTTTTGCCTGAATGTATGTATGTATGTATTCAGGAGTCATATCACTGAGTCATACACTATCTGTATTCTCAGGTCTTTTAGGAACTGTCGTAGTCATGTCCATAGTGACTGAATCTCTTTATACCTGTCAGTGGTGTTCGAGAGTTCCAGTCCTCCACCCTCACTGGAGTTTGCATTAATCGTCCTGACAACAGCCATTCTGCTTGGGGTGAGATAGAATATTAAACAGCTTTAATTCACATTTCCCTGATGGCTAATGATATTGAACAGTTTTTAAACATTTACTGGCCCCTTTTGTGGTCCCTTTTGTGAGAACTATCTCTTCATCTCAGTAACTTGTTCATCGACTGGATGATTGGTTCATTGGTGTTTAAATATCTCCAGTCCAAGGAATAATTTGGCAAAGACTTTCTCAGTGTGTAGGCTGATTTTTTTTTTTACTCTGGTAATTGTTTTATTTGCTGTGCAAAAGCCTTTTAACCATACCATCTGATTTTTCAGTTTTTGAAATTATCTCTCGTGCTATTGGAGCATTTTTCAGGAAGTCCTTGTCTATGCCTTTCTCTTGAACGTTTTACCTGAACTGTCCTCTAGTTATTCCAAAATTTCCAGACTGACATTAAGATTTCGATCCATTTTAAATTGATTTTTTTTTTGAAAGACAAGAGATAGGCTCTAGCTTCCTTTGTCTGTAGGTGGCTATCAAGTGTCTTAGCATCGCTGGTTGAAGAAGCTGTCTTTTTTTGCACTCTATGGATTTTTTAAAATTACATTTTTATATATGTAGTGTGTGCGTGTGTGTGTGTGTTAGTGCATGTGTGTGTGTGTGTTAGTGCATGTGTGCGTGTGTGTGTGTGTGTGTGTGTGTGTGTGTTAGTGCATGTGTGGAAGACAGAGAAAAACTTAACAGCAGTCAGTTCTTTTCTTCCTTCTATAATGTCAGTCCCAAAGATCAAACAGGCTGCCACTTGGTACCAAGTGGCCTTACCCTTGAGCCATCTTGCCATCCCTACTGTAAGTGACTCTTTGCTTCTAATCATGTGGCTGTAACTGTGTGGGCTTATTTCTGGATTTCCTAGTCTATCGCATTGGTTTACATATCTGCTTTTGCACTGGGGCCGTGCAGTCTTGGTTATCATGGCTCTTAGTATAGTTTAAGATCAGGTTTCTCGATGCCTCTACTATGCTTTTGATTTAGGATGGCTTTGGATAGATTTGGGATTCTTTTTCTGCCTCTATGAGAATTTTAGCTCTAGTTCTATGAGGGATGTGATTAATATTGGTGGAGTCTTCACTCAATCTGTAGATGTTTGTTTCATTAACACTGTCAGTTTCCTACAGTGTTGATGTCGCTAAACCTGCAAGCAGGGGCTTTTTTTTTTCTATTTTCCAGTGTCGTTTTCAATTTCTGCCTTCAGTGATTTGAAGTTTCTTTATAGAGGTATTTCAGCTCCTCAGTTAGGTTTATTGTTAGATATTTCATTTATTTATTTAGGCTATTAGAAGTGTGATATCTCCTCCCTCAATTTTTTTCTTGACAAATTCAATATTAGTATCTAGAAAATTTTGTGATTTGTTCTTGTTGATTTTGTATTCTTCTACCTTCCTGAAGATGTTTACCAGATCTAAGAGTTTTGGATGAGTCATTGGTTTGTTTGTTTGTTTGTTTGCTTGTTTGTTTGTTTTTCCAATATGAATACACTGCCACTCTCTTCAGACACTGTAGAAGAGGGCATCAGATCCCATTACAGATGATTGTGAGCCACCATGTGGTTGCTCAGGACCTCTGGAAGAGCAGTCAGTGCTCTTAACTGCTGAGCCATCCCTGCAACCCATCATTGGTTTTGTTTGTTTGCTTGTTTTTTGATTTTTGTTTTTTGAGACATGGTTTCTCTGTGTAGCCCTGGCTGTCCTGGAACTCACTCTGTAGACCAGCCTGGCCTCTGCCTCCCAAGTGCTGGGATTAAAGGCGTGCACCACCACTCACTGGGGTTTTTAAGTATAAGATTCTATCATCTGCTAATAGGGATGAGTTGACTTCTGTTTCTAATTGTACAGCTTTTATTTCTTTGTCTTGTCTTACTGTTCTATCTGAAGCCCTGAGCACTATCTTCAACAACAGCAGTGAGTGCAGGGACCCTTCTCTCGATCCTGATCTAGAGGAAATGCTTTGAGATTTTTCTCCATTTACTATGATGACTATAGAATAGCTAACTATAGACCTCAGTATGTTTGTATGTGGGAGGCCTCCTTTTTCTAGTTTCTTCAGGGCCTTCTATCAGACCTTGTCAAAGGTCTTTTCAGAATCTATGGAGATGAGCATGTGTTTTGTTCTTAATCACATTCATGTGTTTTGTTCCCTTTATTGAATGGCAGACGTATAAGCACCTTTGCATCCCTGGGGTAAAACAAACTAGGATATGGTGTACAAATACTATTCACAGGAAAACAAAACTTATTTAGGTTAAAACAAGACCTGACAAGATGGCTCAGAAGGTAAAGAAGTTTCCCATGCAAACCTGGTGACTTGGGTTCCCTCCCTGGTAACCACACAGGTGGGAAGGAAAGAATTGGCTTCACAGAGTTGTGCACACACACTAGTGATATTTTTAAAAGAAAAATTACATTTAGATACTTTCTTGGGTTAACATCCATCATTCTGTGCTTACCTAGCTTCAGGGTTGATGGCAGACAAGACTTCCGATCTGAGTCTCATGTGTACACCTTTGCGGATAAGTTACCATTTTCCCTTATAGATTTTCATATTGTTTCTTAGCTCTGTGTTTCTGATGTCTTGACTGAACGGTGCTGTAGAGAAGTTCTACTCTGATCATGTCTGTTGGAGTCTGGTGCCCCTCTTGTGTTGTTTGGATGTCTACTTTTTCCATCTTTGGCAAATTTTCTTCTATAATTTCACACAATGGATTTTCTATGTCTTTTATCTTTAGCTTAACTCTTTTTTCTACCATGAGTTCTTCCTTCCTTCCTTCCTTCCTTCCTTCCTTCCTTCCTTCCTTCCTTCCTTCCTTCCTTCCTCCTCTCTCTGTGTCTCTCTCTGTGTCTCTCTGTGTCTCTGTCTCTGTGTCTCTGTCTCTGTCTCTCTCTCTCTCTCTCTCTCTCTCTCTCTCTCTCTCTCTCAATTTCTCTCTCTCTCAATTTCTCTCTTTCTCTCAGCCTATACCTACTGACTACACTATCTAAGCTATGTGGGTCTGATTTACTGACTGTTGTTTCTGCTTTCATCTTTTCTTTCTTTTACCAGATGTATTTTCTGAGATTTGTCCACAAGCTCATATTTCTTAGCCTTGTCTGGAATCCTTGAAGCTTAGATTCAAGTCAGATCCCTTTAGAGGGGAATGTTTAATTCACCAGTTGCCTAAAAATTAACCTAACGTTATTTTAAAACATTATTTTATGTTGCCATGAAGAGGTGTTTGTAGACTCTGTGGTCCCAGATTCTCAAGGGAAGATTTTTGATCCCCTTCACAAAGGAGTGTGCTTTGACAAAGGCAGTTCCCCTGGAAGATGGGGAGAGGAGTGAAGGTTTGTAGTTCTTCTCCTCATACTAAGGGTGCAAATTGTTGGCACCTAGAACATGGGTCACCTTCTGACCTTTGGGGATATTATTGTCTCTCCAAGAGAGGGAAAGCTGAAGTTTAAGCTTGTAGGGTGTGGCAAACATGCATTTCTCACGTTCACATGCTAGTAAAGGCAAGCCTGTGTGTGGTAGCTAAATCATTCCATTTCAGCCTTTGGTTGGCTTTGGTTTGTTTGATTTTTGTTCTTTTGTTTTGGTCCTTGAAGGAACTCTTCCTTTCCTATGTTGTTAACCCATTTGTTTCTAGAGACTTTAACGGGATCTTCCTGCATTTCAGTGGAGATGTTGATCAAGCAGTCTTCTGTGTTGCTGTAAATAGAAATCTCTTTGAGTCATTACAACTTTTTTTTCCAACTTTTCCTGGTTTTACCGAGCATGAAAATGCTGACAAATGGCTGCAACTCAAGAACATTCACCCCCCACCCCCCAAACCTTACTCTCATTAGATTTAATCTTCTTCCTGGCCCACTCCTTGCTGATGCCTCCTATCAGGCCAAGAAGCTATGTGATAGAGGTGGTGATTGTGGTGGTAGGTTGTGTGTGAGTTTGAGTGCTCACGCACATGTGTGCGTGTGTATGCGTCCGTGTGTATTAGTTGCTCAGGGAAGGTGAAATGGTTGCTAGACTGTCACTGTCAGTGCCTATAACATCCAATATTGCCAGCAGTCTCCCATCCAACTTCAAAACAGGCCTGAACCGGCTTATCTTCCATTTTCAGGGTGGAACAGCTACAGACAAGAATTCTGTCCCTGAGAATTTCCTTTCTACTTTCACTCTCTCTTTTTTTTTATGAGCTCCACAAGACTATGGTCTTCCCTTTATAATAAAGGATGCTAAGCTACCAGGACCCTATTGTAATACAATTTTCTTTCTTCATGCACAGACTGGTTCTCCACTTTCCACTGTTATGTAGCCCTATCCTAAAAAAAAAAATTAAAAAGAAAAGAAAGAAAGAAAGAAAGAAAGAAAGAGAGAGAGAAAGAGAGGAGAGGAGAGGAAAAGAAAAGGAAAGGAAAGGAAAGGAAAGGAAAGAAAAGAAAAGAAAAGAAAAGAAAAGAAAAGAAAAGAAAAGAAAAGAAAAGAAAAGAAGAGGATTCTAGAAAAGATAGCCTGCTTCTTGTTTTAATTTGGGACTTGAACAGAAGTGAATAGCGACTCGCCTGCAGTGAGTCAGGATTCAGGACCAGCAGTTTGCTCTTTCCTTTCTGAACTGCTTGATGCCTGTCTCAGTCTCTGAACTTAAGTTCCTATTGTAGCCAGCACCCTCCTCTTTAGTGGATGTTGGGAATGTGACGTTATTGGTTACAAGGTCCCTTGCCCGTGCTCACCCTCTAATTACTTTTTGTTTGCTAATTGCAGTACTCAGAGGGGATGAGTGGGCCTTCATTTGTTTGTAACAGAAGTTTGAGGATAAAATTCTGACTAGCCCTTGAGGCCTGTTCTCTTTATAGCTAGACACAGTAATGGCCATTTGATTGCGCAAAACATCACGACTTATAGACGCTCGATTTAAAAGGGGACTTCATGCACAGTTTACATTAACAACCTCGCTTGTGCATGGATTCTTCCGAGATGCGCTAAGTGAAAGAGAGTAAGTTTACACTCGGGCTTAGATAATTACGGTAGCTAATTCCTCACTCCCTTGCTTATGTGAGTGCTCTTCGAATGTGATAACATTTTTAACTGGAGAACTCTGCTTGTGTTCATTAATAACTACATGATTACTTTGAGTAAAATTAGCCTCTGATACCCCGATGGTTGACTTTGGTGTGATTTAAAACAAAGGTCATGGGATAGAAGGGCACATTTAATACCAACTCAGAAACTCTCTGCTTTAACATTCTCGGTGATATTTTTTCCTTGCACGGGTATTGCCATCCTTGTCACTGGTACCACCTCCCCACCCCACCCCTTTCAGCCTCTGCTTTAGTAACACACTTCTGTATGTCCCCAAGTGTCTAAACCAGAGAAATGCCATTCCTTATTCTGGGCAAAGAGGATAATTTTTGTTTGTTTGTTTACAAGGCACTACATTAACAAAAGGAAGACAGACCAAAGTATTTGTTAACCAAGTATTGTTTCTGTCCGTTGGCTAGACGTTTTCACAGTATTAGTAAATTATGTTGTCCTCAGATTATCTTGACTGCAGTAGGTCCTTCTATCTCCCTCACATTCTGCATACGGAGTCTACTGCTTACCTGTTGTCTAACAACATCCGTCAATCCATCTATCTACATGATGGATCCATCTACATCAGAGCTCTGGGAAATTGAGTTTTCTGGAATACCAGGTCTCTGCCTCTCTTGGCAGTATGCCTGGCAGTGAAGAGCTTTAAACTTGGCATCTGTCATTGCCTATCTTGTTCCAAATGATGTGGTGCTAAATACCATGAAGAATACCGCACAGGGGAAATCAGTAGTGGTTTGTGAGATTGGTGAACTTCATATTACCATGTGCCTCTGTGGGGCTATTAGAACTGTTAGCCAGATGCTTCCTGTAGACTTCCAGAAAAGGGAAAGCTCAGGGCTACTGGGACCCGGAGGCCCTGAGTGAAATACGCAGAAAGTGCATAAATCACAGGGTGCATTCATTTCATTCGGCCCGTGTGAGTTCACCAACCTCACCGTGGGTGACTAAGCTCTATAGCTAGCCTCTCTCCCTTTTGCACTCTATGCCTTCGAGGTGCTGCCATCATTTCACACACTCCCCTAACAACATCCTCAGGACCCGTCATGTATTTTCATGTGTTTGCTCTATTATCCCTCCCTGCTTGAGACTCACAGATAATTGATGATGCTTTAGTTAATCATCCTTCCCCCTCTTTTGTTCGCCAGGTACCTCAGCCTTCAAGGGCCTTCTTTATTGAGAATCAATGCCTCCCCTAGGTAATTGATCACCATAGACCCAGGGAGACTCAATTCATCCTGGAGGGTGGGTAATCGTCATGAATAATCAAGATGCCGTGGCTTCAATACTGCACGAGTGCAAGCAAGTACTGGATCGTCTCTTGTTGGAAACGCCAGATGTGTCTACAGAGGACAAGAGTGAGGACCAGCGGTGCAGAGGTGAGGTTCTGACAGGAGACACCAGGGCTTGAGCCGGCAGGTTCAATGCCTGCACCCTTGCCTGAGCGACAGATTCTCCTCTCTGCCCTATTTTTCTTCTCCTGGCAGATGACCACCGAGAGATGAGTGGTTTTCTAGGGCATGAATGGGAAGGGCTGCAGGCTGACGGGCAGAGAAGAAGCCCACTTTGTTGTAGAGAATTGCTGTCAGTTCTAATTTTAGGCTTCAGTAAACATGAGGCTACAAGAAACAGTTTAGTTCAGGAAAGAACAAAAGGGTCCAAGTTGGCCGGCGCACGCAAATTTCAATTATTAAAAAAAATTGAAGCAACTTCTGAATGGTGGCATACACTCTTTCTCAAACAAGGATTTTGTGCCTCATCAGTTTCCATAGACTTCTAGGGCTTCTATAAATATGTCACTCCATCACTATGGACAGTCACTGTTTTCTTGGTCCCCAACAAACGTCTCATACCATTTGTGAAATATGTTCATTGATCTCAAGGATCTTTCTACATCATAGCCATGAACCTGGTTTTTGCCTGCTTCCTGGTTTATGCTGTTTGTAGTTACAGATTTTGCTTGATAAGTTTCAATCACAAAATCTAGAAAGCTCAAAAGACTCATTTTTTTCCTTGGCCAACTTTGGAGAGGCACCCTCTTTATTTAGGTTCTTTTTAATCATTTGAATAATTTCCGTTCCATTAATTTAAGCATATTCTTCATAATTGCTTTTATATTTTTTCCTGCGTACTTTTAGTGTTTGGGTATTTCATTTAAGAACAAGATGCCTGAGTAAAATAGTCTATAATGGAAAGGTCTAGAGGAGCTTTCCCTCAGTTGTGGGCAATATACAGGCACATATATGTCTGACAGGCCATTTTAGGTAGCTATGACATTCTCAGCTATGTAACCTGTCATTTGACTTCCTTCTGGATGAAGCCTTGTGCATGTAGTCAGTCCCCAAAGCAAACCTTGGTGGCATGTGCTTCCATTCCTTACTGTCTGGACCGACCAGTACGTAATTGCCTGCTCTCTGCATGTGCTAGTCAGCCTGAGATTAGAGACCCCTCGTGTCAGCACCTGGTTCTCAACCACAGTTTCTAGGTACCTAGCCAATAAGGGATAGCTGGTTCTCTGTCTCTCTGGGGCTATATGTCAGGTTATGTTGTTTTCCTTGTTTCTCCTAAAGTTTTCTTAGTGTCCTCTTCCTGTTATGCAGTATATAGCCTCATTTAAATCTCATGTTCTCCCTGTGGACATACAAGGCCTAAGTTAAGTACCATTTTCTTCCCAAGTGACACAGAATAGGAGAAAAATCAATTTAGTCTCAGATAAAGCTGTAAAATCATTCCGTCAGGCATGGCCTTTCAGGTAAGCTTCTAGGACTAAGGCCAGATAGCCAGTGAAAGAGGGATTCTCACACACAGAGAGCAGTACACTTGCCCAGTCCCCACTGTTCTGTGGCCTGCGCCTGCGCAGAACCACTCCTGCTCAGATGGGCTGACAGCGGTAAGTGGCTTTGGTCCACTGCTTGTGGCATTACCGTTGTTGTTAATGTCTGGGATCAGAGAGAAAGACATAACAGGGAAAGACGTTAATAAGGGTCGCTTTGTGTGCACAGCAGCCAGTAGACTTGGGAACACTGACACAGCATGTTCTCTTGTCTCTCCCCTCAACCCCATCTCCTTCCTCCTTTCTGTGAGCCTGGAGACCTTCTTCTAGCTAGCACCTGGGAGATGGAGAAAGAACTGGAATGAGAACTGAAAGATAGTACAGCTTAAAAGTCCTTCCTTCAGAGGTATCTTGTATTTCAGTGTGCCCCACTGGCCTGTTTATGGTTTGGCACAGAGAGAGTGTGTTGGCGAGACTAAAACTATTGGTAAAGAGTAAGCTTTCTAGAGACTGGGCATGGTGGTGTGTGCCTGTCATCCCAGCATGGGAGAATCAAGAGTTTGAGACCAGTCTAGGCTGCACAGTCATACTGTGCCCTATTAATAGTCATAGAAGAAGGCAGAAGAGGCATCCTGAAGTACTGTGAAGAAATTACTCAATTCTAGCACAATGAAAGTCTGTGGACCCAGGAATGGGGTTCTCATTGTCAAGTGACTAGTCTTCTCTTTGTTGTCTCGATGACTGACAGCCCAGTTGAGACCCTGAGAATGGAAGGGACATCATCTTAAGTCCACTTGGACCACACAGGACCAGTCTCTCTAATAGTCATCTTACTCAGTGACATTTAAAAACACTCACTCTTGAAGAAACTGTGCTCCACATACACACTGAGTTTTCAGAAACAGAACACTGCTCACCAGCAGTAACACACAGATTTTGCAGCCAGATGTAATCACATAGGTTCTTACTTCTAGGGCTCTGCTTCCATGGGGACCTTCCCGTGGTGTAAGGGTCCAGGAACTGATGATCTGGGAGTCACAGTTTCAACGAGATGTGACAGGATCATCTCTGGTCATCAAGACCCATCACTCACTGTCACTGTGCTCTCAGTGCCAAGGTGGATTTTCCCTCCAGAAGCATTTTTATCTTTGTTCATTGGGTGACAAGGTCGCGAAGAGGTATCTAGGACTGAGTCAGACTTTCTTTCTTCTTTCTGATTCTGCTGTTCTGTCATGTCTGTTTTCTCTAATTAGTGTGTCTCACATATATGTAATGCAATCTTGATCTTTTAACCATTACAGTGTGCTGCCACTGTGACGTGATTGACAAAATGGGATGGGCTATGAAACGTGATAGCTGTGTTGAGGATGCTTCCAGCCTAGGAAAACAGGGAGATGTGATTACAGGACACTGGGATGCAGCCTAAATGACCCTGTGGGTTTGGAAGTATGAGAAAGAGGTATTTCAATTCCACCGGAAGCTCATGACAAACTAACAGGAGTGAGGTAGAAATGTCTATTTTGAATGACAAAGGCAGTGGGCCTGAGTTAGGTCATCAGGCTTTGAGGGTAGAGCAATCATAAAACAGAACCGACTGTGGAAAAAAAAAAAACTAAAAAAACTAAAAATTATTGTCCTGGTCTACTTTGTTAGAAAGGAGAGGAGGGGCTCCGCAATAAAAGAAGATTGAGAGGGTGAGCTGAAAATATCAAAAAAAAAAAAAAAAAGGGAAAGAGAAGATGAGTTTTAGGATCTATAGGATTTGACAGTTAACTCGATTCAGGGAGGGAAAGAAAGCAAACAGCTAGAAGGACAGACTTCAGATCTGGGTGACATGGTGTGTGGCGGTCCCATCCATCACCATAGAGGGAAGTGGAATTAGTGATTAGAGGCATTCTAGCCAGCTCACAAACGTGGCTCTATCAGGCCCAGCCCTTCTCATCGACTTCTTCTGCCTTGCTAAAAAACATTAGATCACATTCCTGATGCTAACCCTATAGAACATCTAATCCCTCAACTGTCCAGTTTCTCCTTCTGAGGCTGGCTGCCAAGGTCCAACTATCAAAGTATTGAAGTCCAACAATCAAAAGCCTCCTTTGGCTCACCTAATTAACATGCCCAATTAAAAGTAGACACCTCACCCTGACACAGGGTTCCCCCCACCTTTGCCTTGATAAGCTACCATTTTCTTATGTGCCTGTGTGGGTACAGAGGCTGTCCTTTGTTGCCCTCCAGGACAGGGATATGCCTGCCCCCCTCTCCCTTGTTCCCTTCCTCCTTCTCCCTTGTTCCCGGCTCCTTTCTTTGTCTCTTATTCTCTGCCCTTTGTCCTTTTGGGTCAAATAAATCTCCTTTATGCTGAGAACGTGATCTTGGGCATCCTGAGCCAGTGCTGGTCCTTGTACTGATGAATTCAGTTTGGGATGTGTTCTCTAAAAGACAGAACACAAACACGGAGAGGTCTGTGGATAACCGTGTTCAGAACCCTGGTATCACATGCACTTCAGAGCTGAGACTGTCTGAGTCATAAGGAAGATCCTGTGGAGCATGCACTGTGTATTATGGTCTTAGAAAAGCAGACAGTGGGCCTCTTGTGTGTAAGTATAGAACTTGCTGTGAAGATTTGAGTGTCGAGTAAGACAATAAGTCCTACACCACACTGTGGTGGTTTGGTTGTCAAAACTAAAGGAAACACTTCCAGTTTCCAGGTCTCTTTTGTGTTTCTGAAGTTTGAACAGGAGACTGTCAACTAGATTATTTAAGACTGGTACACACCGAGAGACTTAACACAGTTGCTAATATGAAATGGGGCCATTTCACAATGAAGTGGCGTCACTAACATTCTTGTTTGTGAGGTGGTACTTTCTGTCTGTATTGAAGCATCCTCGGTAGTGAAAGGGTGAGATGGGCCTACGTCTCAGAGAAGCAAACACAAGGCTGAACAAATTGATTGCCTTCTCGGGTGCCAATGCCCTCGTCCACTTCAGCCCTGTTCTCACTTTACAGGGAAAAGAATATTTCCTCGGTGCCTTTCTCTGATTCTTCATGCAGAGACAGTCACTCAAGTGCTTCACTTCCTGTTAAAAACCTTTCTTAATGCCTGACTACCCCAATTTACCTGTAGGGCAGAGTAGACTCAGGCCACCCCTGACAGATAGCTGCCTGCCATTATTCTTCAAGGCAGCCCTAACAGCTTGGACCAGCCAGCGACAGATAGCAAAAGTGTTTTAGCCACTGAGGTACTTCATCATAACATGGGGAGCTCAACAGCCTTTCTTTGACTGCAATTTCCTTAACTGAACTCTGACCTTTTCAGCCTCACTCCCCAGCGAGTTAAGGACCCTGATCCAGGAGGCAAAGGAAATGAAGTGGCCCTTCGTGCCTGAAAAGTGGCAATACAAACAAGCCATGAGCCCAGAGGACAAAACAAACCTGCAAGATGTGATCGGCGCCGGGCTGCAACAGTTACTGGTAGGGAGCGTCACACCACCTGTCCCTCTGACAGCCCCAAGAGAGGCATTTAGAGTCTAAGTGGTCTAACAGATTAAATTTCTCTGAAGTACAAGATAGCTCCTGCCCTTATGGTCAGCTCTGCCAGACTGACTAATGTGGGGGAAACAGCTATTTAAAATGTGTCATTTTCCTGTTACCTCCTGTGTTAGAGAGATGAACCCAATGAGAATGATGAAGGGTGGGTGGTGGGTACGGAATGAAACCTGTCTCCTTGAAATAGTCCCATCTTCTTGGCAAGCCTGATTTGGTTCTACCATGCCTCAAGACATCTTTGTTTCGAAATGATACTTTCTAGATGTTGAATGAATAATAATAGTAATAGTAATAATAATAATAATAATAATAATAATAATAATAATAATAAGCTAATAAGCTTTGCTCATCTCATCTTGATTTCTAAGCTATTGGTCCAGGTCATGCCCAACCTGTCAGCCCCTTTCGATCCTGTTCACTCTCTTAGCTCCTCATAACTAAGTCTATTCTGGAAACACCAAGTCAAGATCACAGATGTGCTTAGTTTTCACCTACATAATAGAAACCCAACTAAACCAGTGGCTCTCACCCCGTGGATCTCCACCACCTTGGGGAATTGCATATCAGATATCCAATGTATCAGATATTTACGTTACAATTCATCACAGTAGCAAAATTGCAGTTATGAAGTAGCAATGAAATAATTTTATGGCTGAGGGTCACCACGACACGAGGAACTGTGTTCAAGGGTCACAGTGTTAGGAAAGTTGAGAACCACTAAACTAAACTGATGCCCCCATCCTGCGTAGGGAGAAACATCAAGGACTGTGTAGGGGCTATTTAAAAAAGAAAGAAAGCACGAAGTTGGGGCGATCTGGGAAGAGTAGTGGAGAAGAACAGGGAGGTGAACATATGGTCAAAGTCTCATCTATGCATTAGTTTTTTAAAACTACTTTTAAAATGACATTTTAAAGAACAGCATAAGGAGCCAGGTAAGGCTTGAGACCCAGGCCTGAGTTCTAGGGGAGTCAAAAGGAGAACCATTTTCCCTTGTGACAGCAATACTTAAAAAAAAAAAAAAGATTTATTTATTTTTCTCTTACACGTATGGATGTTCGCTTGCATGTCTGTATGTGTACTGTATGCATGCCTAGTGCCTGAGGAGGCCGGAAGAGAGTGTTTGCTCCCCTGGAACTGGAGTTAAAGAACATTATGAGATACCATATGGGTGTTGATAACAAAACCCGGGTCCTGTGTGAGAGCAGTGAGTGCTCTTAGCCACCAAGCCATTTCTCAAACCTAGTGGTAACGTTATTATTATTTTTATCTTCAATTTCTCAGAAGACCATGAAGGAAATTACTGACTCAAGTGTATTTTTTTTTTCACGTAAAGTTCTATTTGTATGAAGATCAGGTATAAAAGCAATGGCAACAGCCCAGAATTTTCACTTTGCTTACATGGTTTTATGTTTAGGGATTATTCCCAATGTATTTGTAGATACCGTTTCTCTCTTGTTAAAGGAAAAACTCCCCTAAAGATCCCTTAATTTATGAACACACAACAGCATCTTAGGAAATTCTTCGAAAGGGCAACATAGGTTAAATAGACTGGAGATTATTGGCAAAGGAAAACCAATCCCTATAAAGAATTAAGTACTGACCTCTGGGTTTTAGTTTGTTTGGTAGCCCAGGCTGGCCCTGAACTCTGAATCCTCCCTCCCCATTTTCTCACAGTGGAGATTAAAGGCATGTGCCATCAAAGCCATCTTAAGTGGGGGATTTTAATAAGTGTGGTGGCTTATTAGGTAGAATGTAAGAATGTAAATGAAACACTAACTGTAATTTGTATATTGTGGAATTTACATAGGCATCAGATCTTGCTTATCAAAATAGCCCTATAGTGAGTATTACCATGAGCATTTTTTTGGTCAGGGTACCAGAGAAGACCCCTCTGTTTCACTTTGGTCTTCTACCAGCAAGTCCATGGTGAAGAATCAGAAAGTCAAAGTCTATGCTCAGACTGTCAACTATGAAGGCAATGACTATGAGCTGTCCACAGAACTCTTGGCAGCGATGGAAGCATTCAGCATTTGTGCTTTCCAATATGGCAGCCACTAGCCATATGGTGTTCTTGACACCTGAAATGGCCAGTGTGGCTGAAGAAATGTATTTGTAGTTTTGCCGAATTCTTATACATTTCTCTGTGCGTAGGATGTCAACAGACATTATGTTCACCCTGTGAAAGTTAAGTGGCCTTCATATATGAGAACCCAAGAACATCTCAGGCAAGCACCGGAAATGTCGGGCTGTCATTGTCATTCACTGGCTAATACATCGCTACAAGGCACAAGACTGTGTTAGAATCATGCAGCTAATACATGCCTAAAATACTGGTCTTATAGTGAGACAACCCCACACACAGCATGTATTACATGGGGACTCAGGGATTCAAATTCTTGACCTCCAATCAAAAACTCTTTACTGGATCAGGGGGCAGGATACAGTTGCCTTCCCTGTATCCAAAGCCAATGGTGGCATCGGAGAAAAGCAGTAGCTGCTGGATTTAAAGATCCAGTCTCTGGATTAGGATTTGCCCCTTGAGTTAAGAGGAAAGCTGTTTGGGGTTGTGCAAAGCATCTCAAGAGTACACATATCCTTCCTCCTACTGTCCTCTGTAATCCATAGAACTCTATAGGTTATACAGAGTCCCAGCTGTGGAAACAGATGCAGCAAGGAGTTTGTTCCCTTCACAAGGTGACAGTCCTAAAATCAGCCCACGGGGTCACCTCTAGACCCTAACACATTTAATCTGGGAGCTTTCTGAACTCTGAGCATCGTTTTCCCTTAGCCTCCCCAACAAGATATAAATTGAGCCACCACACCTACTCAGGTGTTTAGGATGCTTTCCTGTTGTGCCAGACCCCAGGTGCACCATTGTTCAGCCACTCTGTTTATACATAGAGAGAACCATAGCTCTCCGTGGGCCACGATCTCTAAACTTTCCGCTTTTGAGACTGCAGCTTAATAGGAGTGCCTCCAGTAAATCCTGTGTCTTGTTTTGGTCAAGTATGCTGTCCATTTCAGGGTCGCAGTTCGAGGGAGGAGCTGAGTGCTGCTATTTTAATAACCATTGAACCTTCAGATGCTGCTCTCACAGGAAAAGTAGTTAAACACCTCACTCTGCCTTTTCCACTATCATTTCTTCTTACATTTCCTATAGAATATTAACGTGAATCCTTCCCATAAAAATCTTCCTCTCCAGTCTCCAAAAGAAGCATTTCCCTTAGAGTGCAAATATTTTGTCTTTTTGTTAATCCCACAACCCAGAGAGCCAAGCCAAATATAAAATGCTGGAGAAAAAAACTAAACCACAGACAGCCCTTCTGCCATTTCTGAGCTGGTAAAAACTAAGGGTCCTTCAGCTTGGTGCTCGCTACACCCCCATGTCATCAACAATATTTTGTGTAATCTTGTGTGCTGCTCTCTGGACACCACCAAGCCCACCCCTCCCTCCTCACCCTTTTCTTCCTTTCTCCCAGAGTCTCCAATCCGTTCCCTTTTGGTGTGTGGCCACGGACAGAAATTTATGACAGGGGCCAGCCTCCTTTGCAGTCCACACAAAGCTTGCTCACTTGAGAGACTTTGTCAGTGCTCTCCCAGAAAAAAACACCTGCAGGACGCTCTCCAAGAAACCTGGAGAGATGGGAGATTAATGTGGCTGTAATAGCCGGGCAGGGGGTTGGGTATTATGCCCTCTCCCCAGGTAGATGGGTCTTTTCTGAGATGATACCAATTATTTATAGCTGAAACATCTGTTGATAACTGCAGCTGCCCTTATAAAACAAAGCATATCATGGGGTCACAGGCTACAGGGACCTAAAACCCTACCTCATGCTAGCTTTGGTCTATTCAGTACCACCCCAAGTCCATGGGTTACCATCATCTTTAATGTCTCATCGTGCCATGGAAAACACTTTGTAAACACCGCGCTGCCCTGCCCCATGGGCTTTGAAGCATTATTTCATCTTCATCGGTAATTTATATTCCAGTGCCATTGTGCTGTGGGAAAGAGGGGGGGGCTTTTTGTTTTCCATTTAATTGTATATTGCCTGACACTTTGACCTGTATTATTAGTATCAGTCAGAAAAAGGATTTTCTCTCCCTCTTATTTAAAAATGAAATTTCAAGGGGAAGTCAGCACTCCTTCGGCTCTTTTCACTCAAAACAATGTTTACACTCCAAGAGGAGAGGATGAAAAGCGCGAGCAACTCTTTTTCAAGTGTCCGAGAAGGGCACTGCAGTTTCTGAAAGAGAACAGTACAGCCCTTATAGATATCATTCAGGGAAAACCTTTGATGGGTTTTTCAAAACCCAGTGAAGGCATTTGGCGCTGGCTTCTGTAAAGCTCCACTCTGGTCGCAGTGACTGGCACTAACCAGGAAAGCCTGTCTTCCCTTCTGAAGCCTGGGTGGAAGATGGGTCCAAACTGCTCTGTAGATGTGTCTTTGGGGGATGTTTTCGGTAACCTTCATTTTCTAAAAGTAGCAATTGCTTCTTAAAGAGGAATCTGGAAATCAAGCTTTTTTAAAAGGAGCGGGGAGAGAGGGCTGAAGTTTGTGTGTCTGTGGCAGTTGGGAACAGAGTTGATTGCTTGGCCCTTACTTGGAAATTCCCTGGATTGAGTTGGGGTCCAGCTGGTGGTACTGGACAGGAAATACCCACTTGTCTCAGACAGAGGGGAACCCGCCCTTAGTCACTCCTATCTTTAGCGTGGCTCCCCATGCAGGATATAGGCATGTTGCTAATGGTTTGACACAAGATTGCAGTCAGAGAAGATAAAGCAGGTTCAGGGTGGATTCTTTTTTTCCCCATATTTATTTTTGTGCTCCAATATGTGTAGTCTGTAGCTATTTTGCTGCAGAAAAATATTTTGGAAGATTTATGCTGCTTAGGAGTGATTTGAAAAGACTTCCCCTTACCCCCCAAATTTTTGAGTGTCTCCTAATGTTGACTTTGAGTGAAAAAAAAAAAAACAACTCTGAATAGTACATTTAGCATCTAGAATATTTTTCTAAGATATTCTTGAGATAACCTTAGCGTGCCTTTAACTTGTGGTTTATAATTTTTAACTACTTGAAATACTGAAGGAACAAGAGTTAAAACATAGAGATGAATAAATCTGAGTTGGTCATTTCAAGACCATAGGGAAATACTTGTAAAATGTCTCCTGTGGGTTAGGCAAGATGGTATGGAGTCAAGGTTCTTGTCACTGTACCTCGAGTCTTGAGTTTCTTTCCTAGAACCTAACAGAAGGAGACACCCAACTCCTGAAAGTTGTCCTCTGATTTCCATGTACCTAATATGGCCCTACACACACACACACACACACACACACACACACACTCACTCAAAATATGTGTAAAAAATCTCTGTTGTAATCAACATGAGCCAAAAAGGATGGAGATAGATATTTAGAAATGAGGTAGGTAAGATGAACTCTCAGCTTCTCCTGCACCATACCTGCTTGGATGCCACCATGTTCCTGCCTTGATGATAGTGGACTGAACCTCTGAATCTATGCCACAGTGGAACTATCCCTGGACAGCTCACAGAATAAACCGAAGATAACGCCAAACACTTATTTCTCATCCTCGGCAAGAAGCCACTAATTCTCCTAAGCCACAGCCAAGCTATGAGGAGGTGAGACTGGAGGAGGAAGAACAGGAGGATCAGGTTAATTTGACAGTTGGTATTACTGATCCTAAGAAGACCGAGGATGGTGTGAATGCCTAATGTAGCTGACAAAGTCACCACACAAACCAGCTTACCGATGTCCAGAGGCAGGCAGTTTGCAGTGAAAAGAAGATTCAGTGACTTTCTGGGTCATTATGAGAAGCTTTCAGAGAAGAACTCCCAGAGTGGTTTCACTGTCCCTCCTCCTCCTGAGAAGAGCCTAATAGGAAGGACAAAGGTGAAGGCTGGGAAGGAAGATTCTTCTTCTGCAGAATTTCTTGAGAAATGGAGGGCTGCTTTGGAAAGGTACTCTCAAAATATTGTGAATCATCCTACCATGTTACAGGACCCAGACAGATGTCAGGAAGTTTTTGAAAAAAGAAGAGCTGCCTCGAGCTGTGGCTACGCAGGCTCTGAGTGGCGCTGGTCTCCTTAAGATGTTCAACAAAGCTACAGGTGCAGTCAGCAAAATGACCATCAAGATGAATGAATCAGACATTTGGTTGGAGGAGAAGCTCCAGGAGGTGTGAGCAGCTGCGCCTACCGAAGCTGCACGCTGTGGTGGAGACTCTAGTCAACTATAGGAAAGAGCTAGCACTAAACACAGTACTGTTTGCCAAGCGTCTAGCCATGCCTGGGAGCTCCGAGGACAACACAGCACTGTCTCCAGCACGCTCCCAACTGACTGAGGTGGAAGGAAACGATCCACCAGGAACAGACCAACAATGACTTCTTCCTCCTTGCTGAGCTCCTAGGTGACTATATTCACCTCCCGGCTATTGTCCGAGCTGCCTTCCATCAGCCCTGAAGACACAGCAGCACTGGCAGGATGCTCAAGCCACGTTGTAGAGGAAGCGGGAGTCTGAGGCTCGGCTGCTGTTTGCCAACAAGCCTGACAAACTGCAGCAGGCTAAGGAGGAGACTGCAGAGTGGGAATCTCGGGTGGACTCAGTATGAAAGGAACTTCGAAAGGATTTCAACAGTTGTCCGAAAGGAAGTGACACGATTTGAGAAAGAGAAATCCAAGGACTTCAAAAACCACGTGATCAAGTACCTGGAGAGGTTCCTACATTCCCAGCAGCAGCTGGCAAGATACTGGGAGGCCTTCCTTCCTGAGGCAAAGGCCATCTCCTGAGGGACCAAGGATACCAAAGCCTACTTTCATGGCGCTGCCTTCTTATACTCTGCCCTCCTCCTTCGATGGACTCCAGCTGATGCCCCTGCCTTGGCTGGACTTAGCCCTTCCACTCTGCCCCACAAACAAACTGTTCCCAGTTACTCTAACCAACATTTCATTTAGCTTCCACATATATTCCCTTAGCTAAGAGAATAGTTTCCTGCATTACGCAAAAGACCTACAATAGATGGTGGAATTATAGGTTAGTGGTGGAGTGTTGATACAAATATATCAATACAAATATATATTTTTCATGATGTGGCTTAGGAACTGGAAATAATGTTTTCTGTTACTCCTGGGGTGATGCCATGAAAGATTATGTAATAAAACATTTGAAAATCAGGGGAAAAAAAGAGAAATGAGGTGGGTAAAAGAAACCAAACTATAAATTGATTAGAAAATGAAATGCCAGGTACAAGAAAGATAATGTAAGGCACAGTCACGAGCTTAGAGGGCCACCAGTGGGAACAAGACCGCCTTACCCATAAATACTCTCCTGTTTAAAGATATTCTTAAGACTAATTCAACTAGTTTGTTCCTGTTGCCAGCTTTCCTATTAAAGGGCAACATGTAGATTATTGTCCATTCAGCAATGATTTTCTAAAACTAGTTTTCCAACTATGTGATTTGGGCTTTAATGATGAAAACCTTTTTCATTTGTACAGGGGGTGGGGATAAGTGGTGATAAACTATGACTTCACCCACCTTCTCTACCAAACCTCAGAGTGTCACCATGTGCTGGACTCTTGGTATTGAACACTGAAAGGTGAAGACGTGGGGCTGGAGAGATGGTTTAGTGGTTAAGAGCACTGACTGCTCTTCTGGAGGACTCGGGAACTCCCCAGCAGTCATATGGCAGTTCACACCTATCTGGAACTCCAGTTCCAGGGTCCTGACGCCCTCACATGGACATACAAAAAAAACCAATGAACATTAAATAAAAATAAATTATATATATTAAATAGATTATTCATGTATTCAGTTAATTATATTAAATAATTTTATGTATAAATTAATTTTATATATTAAAAAATAAAGGTGAAGGGTGGAGAAAAGCCAAGTTGTTCTTCTAGTAGAATGAAGTGAGAGAGTAGCCCTTGCCCAAAGCATGCAGGTTGAAATGGTTACTTCCACTTACCAAATACCTTATCTGTACAAGAACCAATAGATAGTCTTCTAACTGCCACATTAGATTCATTAATCTCTTTCACGGCTAAGAAAATGAACACTCAGAGAAGTTTCATAACACAGTCAGGACTATGCCTTGCCCTCATCATATGAACATCTCTGCTCTTTCCATTCATGGTTTCTTGCAGACCCAGGGTGCCCTTTTAGATGCTAAGGTACCAGAGGCTGGAGGTAGCCATTACCCAGAGCTTCCCATGCCACACGCTCTCGCTGACTCGGGCCCGGGCCATGGTCATCCCCATGATCTGAAAACAAAAGGGTAGGCTCCGAAAAAGCCTGCACCAGTCAAGTGAGGTGTCCGAGATTTCAACAAATGGTAAATGTTGATAAGTCTGATCGGGAGGGTGCACATCTCAGAAGCAGAGAGTTAGATGTGGGGTTCATGCTGGCTGGGCTTTAAAGCTGGGTGGTAGACCACTTGCCTACGATGCAGAAGGCCCTGGGTCTAACCCTCAAAACTTTAACATTTCAACAAAGCAACGTAACATGCACAAACATATAGACAATAGCTTTATTAGTAGTCAGGATTCAGTAGAGTAACTGAACTTATTTAACAGAAATATAAACTTGTATGTATGTGTGTATACATACATACATACATACATACACACACACACACACACACACACACACACACACACACACACACACATATATATATGATTTATTATTAGAATGACTTATAGGCTGTGGTCCAATTAGTCTAACAGTGGCTGCCTATAAACCTAAGGTCCAAGAATCCAGTAATTGTTCAGTACATGAGGCTGGATGTCTCAGCTGGTCTTCAGCATATGCTGCAATCAGGAGGAAATGGGCTCTAATACCATTAAAAGAATGAACTTGCTGTTGTGTTTTATAAAAAGAAGCCAGGATGTGTTTGGCAGAGCACAACCTGGTGAGGTGGGAGGGGTGCCTCGACTGGCTCAAGGTAAGGCATCTCTTCCCCTGAAATACCAGCCATACAACGAGTTCAGTATAGAATAGTTTATTTAGGGCATGGGAAGGGGCATTGAGAAGGGAGTAGAGACAGAGACAGAGGTGGGGAAGAGAAGGGGAAGAGGAGGAGAGGCTGGTCAGGATCACTCAAGATAGAAGGGGAGGGGAAGGGGAGATAGGGAGGGAGAAAGGGGTCAGAGAGAGAAGAGAGTCAGAGAGAGGGAAGGGGCAGAGAGAGTAAGAGAGCAAGGAGGAGCCAAACAGTCCTCCTTATAGAAAGCCAGGCCTACTTGGCTGTTGCCTGGTAACTGTTGGGAATGCCAATACTTGCTAGCAAGGTGCAAGCAAGCAAGCAAAGGACAAAAGCTTCCTTCTTCCATGTCCATCCATAGGCTTCCAGCAGAAAGCATGGTCCATTAGAGATGGGTTTTTCCCACCTCACAAGATCTGAATTCAAGGTATGTCTTTTCATCTCAAAGATCAGATGAAAGGTGTGTCTTCCCACCTGGAAGTGGATCTTCCTTCTTCTAGTTAAGCACAAAGACCTCACAGGCGGGGCACTCCATGTTTGGTTTTTTTAGTTAATTCTAGATGTAACGAAGGTGACAACCACAAATAGGCATCATAATAGCATGTGCTAGCCAGTTGCATGTGGGTGTTGAGCCCCATGACAGCTTCCCATCCTCAAGCACAAAGGTCTTGAGATGGTTTCCTGAGTGAAAGGGCACTGGACACAGAGCTGTGTGTGTTTCTTTGACTTCTTGGACATCTTCTAGACATCTCAGACTCACAGGCCTCCTCTGCTCAACTCCCAGATAGAGTTCTCGTCTAGACTGCAGTGAATGGCACGGCCAGCCACTCAGTAACACACTGGAAACTTGAATCATTTTCTGCTATCTTGCCTGTCAGTAGCTTTTGCTTATAAATAT
>JANHMN010000001.1:29481807-29496132 GCA_030674055.1 Rhabdomys pumilio
AGAGAGAGAGAGAGAGAGAGAGAGAGAGAGAGAGAGAGAGAGAGAGAACAGGAAGGGTGGAAGGATGGAGAGAGAAGAGAGAGGAAAAAAGAAGAGAGTGAGAACAAGTGGGAGGGAGAAAAGAGAGAGAAATATTATTAAATCAGGGGACCTAAGATTTGAAAGTGTCACATATGATCAGTTTTTTACAAGCTCATGGGAATGCTTCCTAAGGTCCCACAAAGCCACAGACTGAGAAGGTCCAAGTTAGAAACGAGTGTGCTCTTTTCACAGAAGGAGAGCCACATGCCCAGGCACCTCAGCACTTGTACCAGGTACAGTCCCCAAAAGTTCAGGCTCTTGTCAGCCGTCGGGGCAGTCAGGAGTCTGGTGCTGTGCCTGTGTAAAGGCCAGGAAGGAGCTCACTGAGTGAGCTCTAAGGACACCTTCCCTTTTCCATTGTCACAAGAATGGTTCCTCAGTAGGGAATTGTCATCCCATTCTCCTGAAGAGCAAGCTGGGGCTCATCAAGGTTCTATTACATACCCCAGTTCTTTTATACAAACAGTGACATTCCGACAGAAGCTGTTAGACCCAAAGCTGTGCTTCCTGAACTGCCTGCTCCCCTGGCTAGTGATGGGGTTGGGATGAGAAGACAAGCCAGCAACAGTCACTCTCCTACAGTCTCAGCAGCAATGGTACCCCACCCCAGGGAGGGGAACAGTTCTTATTACAATGCTTTGTGGCTCCCGGAAGAACCATAGTATATAAAAAAAGAGATGAGGTGTGTCTGTGGTATTAAATTTTCATGGGACAGGGGGATCAACCAGGGGAGAAAATGTCTACGGAAGTTTCCAGAGGGGATGATAAGGAAAAAACGCAAAGGTTTGGGAAAGTCTCCTGTGCTCCAAGTACAACAAGTCTATTTTAAGTCATTTTTTCAGACTTTATGTATAAAGCCCAAATCAGAACATGTTTTCTCAATTCTATTAAATATATGCTTTCCAGCACTAAGGCGTCTTTTCTTTTATGGGCTACAGGCTTTATGCTGGTCAGATCATGGGTTTTAGAGTCAAGCGGATGTATCGAGTTGGCAAGTAAGCTCAGTTATTCATAGGGTTTGCATTAACATGGACTCCCTTGGGTTTCCTCTTACTTATGGGACCGCCGAAATAACGAACTGTAATTGTATGTGAAATGTTAAGTAAGTATAAGGCCCTTCCCCTCCATGTGGCTACTAATTTCTTTGAATAACAAATCGTTCCATTAGGTAGAAGAATGCAAAAAATGGGTAAAATAAAGGTCCTTTTACTTTAGTAAGCACACCAGACGTCTTTGTCTTTCCTTTTTGATGACTAGGATTTACATTCAAGACTCAGAAAAACAGGACAGAAATATCTGGGGATTCAGCAGTGGAGTCTGTTGAGTTATTTGGAGGAAGGGAGATTTTGTTGTTGTTTCATCTTGGAGTATTTACTATTACTTGAACTCACAAGTCTCCCACCTCAGCCTCTTCAGAGCTGAGACTACAAAAAAATGTTTGTTCACGTGTGTGCAGTGTGAAAGGAGACCACAAGGGGGAGCCACATACATTAGAGCTGGACTGGAGGCAGTTGTAAACTGCTCAATGTGGGTGTCAAGACCTGAACTCAGAACCTTTGTAATAGCAGCATATACTCTGAATCACTGGGCCATCTTTCCAGCTCCAAATGAGGGAATTTTAAAGATGTTTATTTGGTGTGTGTGTGTGTGTGTGTGTGTGTGTGTGTGTGTAAGCATATCTGTGCATCACACATATATAATGCCTGAAGAGGCCAGAGGAGGGTATCAGATCTCCAAGAACTACAATGACAAGCAGCTGTGAGCCACTTACTGTATGCAAAAAAAAAAAAAAAAAAAAAGCCTGAGTTCTCAGCCACACAAAAAAGTGTTCTGATTTTCAAATGATTTAAGACAGGAGAAAAAAAAATCAAAGATGGTATTTATTTTACTCAAAATATTTAGTGGTTAGAAAAGTTTATATTTAAGTAACAGAATAACGAAGAATAAGCATCTCAAAGGAGGGAAAAGGAAATAGAAAAAGTGTTCTCTGATAACAGAAACTGAATCAATGTTTAGGTTTCTTGAATTGCGATACTGATGAATATGCTTTAATATAACTATTATGACAGAAACATTTTCAATGTGAAGACATCCCCACTATGTTACACTAAGTTAAAAACATGGATACGAGATCTGTATTTGCCACAGCTCACACTTGAGCTTCACCTTTCTATCTGTAAGTGATGAGAAAAGTTACCTAAAGATAAACTTGTGCTCCATGTTAGATTCTGTAAGGATCAATTTCTTCATTCAGACATATTATCCAATATGCATAAGAAAGAAAACCTCACTAATAAGTTTTGAGTTTCAGAAAACTTTTTATAAATACAATAGAACTGGAAGCTACGCTTATTTTATGCTCCTACAGCCTCCTAAGATCCTTCTTTATAACTTACTAAAAGAAACACTGCATGTAGAAACGAATTTACAGTGTTATGTAATATTCACATAAGCAAGCCATGGTGCTACAAAACTAATTCCAGTACTGGAGAGGCAAAGGCAGAAAGATCGTTTGTTTCAGGCCAAACTGGGTTTGTAGCAAGATTGTCTCAAAAAAATAAAATAAAATAGGAAAACAAGTACACACATGTAGACTTCTGAAGAATAAATGTGCTTTTATGTCTGTTCCTCCAAATTATCCCTTATAGAGATTAGAGGTTTTGGTAGGAAGAATCACGTAGACATTATACACAGGAATGTTTATATCTTCAGGAAGGAAAATGATGTCATTTTAATTATACATTCCTCCCCAGTCCAAATAGCAACGAGTCTGAAAGAGTGGCTTAAGAGTTGAGATGTTGGGTGAGAAGGCTGGGATCTTGCATAGGCCATTCCCCAAGCACAGCTGCTATCATGTGCATCAAATCAGCTGGGCCTGCTTGCAAGAACCGCAGGTTTTTTTGACTGTTGCCATTCCCTCACTGAAGGATGAAAAGCATCTCAGTGAAGTGCTTGCTACACCAGTGGTTCTCAACGTTCCTAAAACTGCAACCCCTTAATACAGTCTGTCACGTTGTAGTGACCCCTACAACCAAAAAATTATTTTGTTACTCCTTTATGACTATAATTTTGTTACTGTTATAAATGGTGATATAACCCTGAACACGGCTAATCTCGTCTGATCTCGGAAGCTAAGCAGGGCCAGGCCTGGTTAGTACTTGGATGGGAGACCGCCTGGGAATATAGGGTGCTGTAGGCGTTTTTTTTTTAAATAAATAATAAATAAATGGTGATATAAATATCTGCTATGCAGGGTAACTGATATTCTACCCCAAGGGGTCATGATCCACAGGTTGAGAACCACTGTGCAAGAGTCTATAGGCTGGAGAAGGTTAGTTGAAGGGATTGATTTGTATGCTATGGAGAAGACATCGCTCAATGCAGTTGGGGACTTTCCAGTGATGATGCTCTTGGGTTTCCCATGTTCTGTATGCAGCCTCTCATCCATAATCTACAAGTAAACCCAATAAACTTATTATTTCCCCAAGGTTTAACTTTGGGGGAATTGTACCTTGGTGTAAGGGCCCTTCCAAGGAGGAGGTGAATATTGTTTACAACTCCCCAAGGAAGACAGTCTCACAACAGAAGGAAGTGACAGATTTTGAGGGAAGCCATGTCTCCACTACTTAGCAATTTTAAAAGGTCACCATTTTTAGTTATTGGGCAGCTGGTGGTTGTAGTTATGAGCAAGTCTGTTTGTCCAGAACATTTTCATAATTTTAATCTTACCTGAAGTTGTGCTAAAGCAGGACAGGAATGAGCACCTCCTTGTGGGAAGCGGACACAATTCCATGCGACTTCAGAAGAAGCATCCTCCTGGGGACGAATTTTAAGGCACCATATCTAGTTTCAGATGTTCTGGATCTGTACCCATGGGATATTAAGAGGAACTAAGCCCTTCTAATCCCAGAGTGATGACAGAAAAAAGCACTGTGCCAAAATTCCATTTTTTGTCTCTTCTTTTGTTTTAGCCAATATGAACATTTGACTAGAGGCTAATCAGCATCCGGTTGAACCTGAAAACTCTCAGCAACTCCCCTCTGTTACACCCTGTACTGTTTCACTTCTAAGCTTTGAAGTAACTTTCCTGTGTTGTATGGTATTTCTGGGTTCTGGTTAATTATTGCTGTGAGTATGCTAGAGAGACTATCTGGGGGTTTTGTGTGTGTGTGTGTGCTGCAATTAGACTGCAGAGCCAATTATTCTATGTCAATGCAATTTTCCACATAAATGGTGCTGACAGCAATTGATACAGCCACTAAAGTTGAAAACATGGTCAAACTCCTAGTTGGAAGTTTAGCCATTTCATTGTTCCACTTAAGTGAAACAGCATCTGTCCTTTCCTTCAGTTGTCTAATGGCCACCTCATGTTTAGAACTCAGTAGACCTGAATGATCACTCTAATCTCTAGGAATGAAAAAAAGGGGAAGATGTAGTGTCGAGTTTGAGTATTGCTGAGACCAAGTCTGAAAAAATTGCTTAAAGGATTGAGGATTTGTTTTGTATCATGACTGTAGAGATTTTACTCTTGGTCTTGGCTCCGTTGACTCTGGCTCTATGGTAAATTGAGTTATGCCAATGGGAGCAAGTGAGGAGAAGGCTGTTTACTTCATTGTCAACAGGAAATGGGAAGAGAAGAGCCAACTAGGACCAGACATCAATTTCAAAAGCATAACTCCAGTGGCCCACATCCCACAACAGGACCCCACTTCCAAAAGTTGCCACAACCGCCCAAAATATTACCACAAGCATTCAACACATGAGACTATGAGAGGCATTTTATACTCAAACATATCATAGGGCATTCAAATGAAATGATGATTTACCAAGAGGATGTGAAATGAATCCATGTTTAACTGTCCCTACTTTCCTCCTTCTCAGAACTTACATAAGTGTTTCTAACAGTCTTTGAGTTCTCATTTCATTTAATTCTTTGAAATTAAAATACATTGACTCCTGTTCACACAGAAGAAGTACAATACAATTCTGATAGGCTGTAGACACAAGAAACTGAACATTCTCAGACTTTATGGAGATCAGTATATGTTGAAGGAATTTACAGAAGTGGTTTGCAGTCTTTCAGTTAGGGATTTCTGATTATTTTCAAGTTCAAGATGTGATAGCTTGTGGGTTAGGGATGGGGGATTGTGTCCACTTTGCTTGCCATTGCTGGGCCCCCACCTAGCTTAAACCTATGCAGGCCCTGTGCATGCTGCCAGTCTATGAGTAGACTCTGTCAGTCCTCCAGTATCTGAAAGGCACTGTCTCCTTGGTGTCTTCTACCCCCACTGGTTCTTAGAATTATTTCACTTCCTCCTCCACAGGGTTTCCTGAGCCCTGTAGGGAGAGATTTGGTGGAGGCATTTCCCTTTAAGACTGAATGTTCCAAAGTTTCTCACTCTCTGCGTATTGCCTGTCTTTGTTTTCTACTGCTGAAGAAGCTTCTCTGATAGATGACTGAGCAAGACACTAATCTGTGAGTATGGCAAAACGTCACTAGAAGCAATTTTGTTGCTATTGCTATTACTTCATTGTCAACAGTATTTGGTTTTCCCTTAGGTCCCCTGGTCTTCGATTTCTTGACCATCCAAGTGTCAAGATGGGTTCCTTCTCATGGAGTGGGCCCTAAGTTCATTCAGACACTGGTTCTTCTCACAAGCTTTGTGACGTTATAGCTTTGGCCCATGTTGCGGGCATCATCATTGCAAATCAAGGATTTTGTAGCTGTGTTATTGCTCCCCTTTCTGCTTTGGTAGCCTGCAGAATATCATCCAGTACCATAAACACTAATTTAACGGGGTGAGGGATTTAAGTAGACACCAGCTCAATTTCTCCAATGTTTGATGGGTTCTGTAGGTGTTGTCTTCAGTTAATAAGATCTTACTGTCATTTCATGGAGAGCAAACAATAGCCTTGGCAATAGCCTGGGTTGTTAAGGGATTCCCATGGTCCCCATTTGGCCAACAATTTATTTAGACATAATCCATTCCCCACACTAAAAGTTTCATTTGGTGATGAGATATGTCCAGTTAGGGTTCCATCTTCCTTATTATTTGGCAATTTCACTTTAATAGACACTCACAAATGGGAATTTAGTCCTATTCAATAAAGTCCTACTGGAGATACAAACCCCTAAGTGCAGGCCCAATGCCCCATAGTAGATGGCTGACACAAAACAAACTCAATGCCATCTCTGGTAATTCTTTTGACCCATAATATTTTTTCAGGGCATTCCTTTTCAGTTTTTTGGAGGGAGGGTTGTTTGTTTGTTCTGTTTTGGTTTTTGTTTGTTTGTTTGTTTTCTTTTCTTTTACCACCTTACAGGTCCCTTGAATATATATTATGTCCTCCAGGGTATTTTCTTAAAATGGGATTTCTTTGTGTATCTTTGAGTCTATATTTGCTACTTGTGCTTTTACTTTGGCTCTTTTGCTTCTGTTTTTGTTTGTTTGTTTGTTTGTTTGTTTGTTTTTCCTATTTCATTTTGGGTTTTTTGTTTTAATTTTATCTTATTTCATCATTATTATTTAGACACCTGTTTGTTTTCTAAGCAGAGAAAGAAAGAGTATGGATTATAATGGGAGGGGAGGTAGAAGGATCTCAGAAAAGTTGGAGAAGAGAACCTTAATCTAAATATATTGTTTTTTTACAAGTCTATGCTCACTAAAAATAAATATTTCAGTAAGAGAGTATAATGCCATGCTAATTTGGAGGATGCCCTGGAATGGTTGGAAGCAGGACATCTGTGTACATAGAAGAAAAATTGAGCACAAGTAGACTGACCCATCCAAATCATTGTAGAGTTTGGGGGTCTACGCTTATGCTTAAAGCACAGAAGGCATCATAACTAGACACAAAACATCTTTGCTTCCTAAGAATGTTTTTGAACGTGGAAATAGTGTAATAAAATAGATATTTTGCCATTTTGATCTGATAAAAGCTATAGAACTAGCAGAAAGAAGAAACTTAGTGACAAGAGACAGCAATTCTGAACTTCTTGCTTGCCTTTTGGGGAATAAATATTCAGCCATGGTGTCCAGAAGAATATATAGTTTCTGCATATTAATTATATTCTCTAAGAATTAATATTAAAAGCCCATAGTGCAGATCACTGTTCTTAAGCTCAGAGCAAACTGTGTATGGAGTAGAATTTTACCAACACGACTTTTCCTTTGTGAGAGAATAAATATTACTTCAATTTATGCCGTGTTCTTGTCCAAAAAGGTACATAAATTCAGCCCCAAACATCCCATTTATGCAAATACCTCCAGTAAGAGCTATGAAGTTTTTGTCCACAATTTTTCAGCAGGACTAGGCTTGAGTAATTAATATTTAAAAGCAACCAATCTCTGTGAACAGTGTGCATGTATTTTTCTTGCAATTCTTTAAGGGATTTTTGTGTTTCCTCTTTAAGGGTTTCTACCTGTCTACCTGTGCTCTCCTGTATTTCTTTAAGGGAATTGTTTATGTCCTTCTTAAAGCCCTCTATTATACTCATGAAAAATGATTTTAAATCTGAATCCTGCTTTTCCGGTGTGATAGGGTGTCCAGAATTTGCTATGGTGGGAGAACTGGGTTCTGATGATGCCAGAGAACTTTGGTTTCTGTTGCTTATATTCTTGCTCTTGCCTTTCACCATCTGGTTAACTCTAGTTAACTCCCATGATCCTGTGATCCTGTGATCCCGTGATCCCATGATCTCGGGCTCCTGGGTGGAAGAGCTCCTAGGACTCAGGCTGCCTCTGGGATCCTGAAATCCTGCTGTTCCAAGTGCAGTAGTTCCTCAGCTGCTCTGAGAGCAGTGGTTCCTCTGCTGCTCTAAGATGGTTCAGGATATGGTGTCTTCACATGAGCAGAGCCGCCAGGTATGTGTCCCAGCCAAAAGGCTGGATCTTTCAATTAATTTGGAGACGATGGATTGATCTGCTGAATTGCAAACGGTCAGTGCTGATTGAGTCGGGTGTATGTGACGTCATCCACCACTTTGTTCTCTCAGTCTTAAAATGATGTCTCACTGATATGTGCTTTCCTCTCTTCAACCAGCCAAGGTCAGTGAGCACACATTTCTGAAGTCACTTCTAAGCCTCCAAGTTTTTCCAGTGAGTAACAACACTGTTTGAGACTAAGTGAGTCGAGAACTTGGCGTGTTGTGACTGTGAAGCAAGAAGCCAATGTCTGTGGGGAAATCAGCAGTAAACGAAAGTGTTACAGTTAATGATTTCCAATTGCATACACAAGTATTATATCACAGGTGCTTTATGCGAAAAATCCATTGCAAGCCTAAAAGTCCACTAGAATGTCCATAAAACAAACTTGCACTCCAATTTTTAAAATCCTGTATGTTTATCCTTGAAGATCAGAAATTACTCTGACTTTTATGTGAGAGATCTTTTGAAATCAAACTAAATGCCTCCATCTCCTCTTTATTAATCTTAGATGAGTCGTTAGGATCAGTACCCAGATGGCTCTCATTTAGAAAAAGGCCACCTTGTGCCAGTGATCTAGTTTAGTATAAAAAGTCAAGGAAGGGATGATTGTATCCAGTCTTGGCCACAAAAATGAGTAAATTAGGGTAAGTTAAGGTCAGAAGGAAAAAATACATTTTTTCCTTTCACGTCTTCACTGCAGACATCATTTGAGTTGCAACCCTCATAAATGTTTTGGCTTGTTTTCTTTTCACTTGACTTTGCAATCTATTGGAAAGAAGTTGGTTTTGACCTCATGAACATCATAACAATTAGCGTCAGACTCACAAATAAAAGCTGCCATTTTCAACATTACACAGGGATCCTTACCCAAACCAGTCATGATTTACACACCCAGGAGCCTAGTTCCAGACCTGTGACCCCACCTTGCCTAGCCTAGTTCTAGGCCCCTGATTTTGGAGACACCCCTCCCCATTCAATTAATCAGCTCATGTTCTAACTACACTTGACCTAACCCAGGCTATGCACTTCCACTGACCTAGACTATGGAAGGCCAGATTAGCACATCAAAACAAACAACCAAAGAAAGAAGTCTAAATCAAATCTTAGTCCTGTAGAAGTGTTCTCTGGTGCTAACTACTTATATAAACACCAGGAAACAGAATTTACAACAATCGTAAACTTTATCGAAAAATTCAAGAAATTTAGAGAAGACATAAACACACCACTGAACTCTAAAAGGATGACAAAACAATTCCAATACAAAAGAACTCTAAAGGAATTAGTATTCCATGCTTCATGATATTTTATAGAGAAAATAAAAAATATTTTATAGAGGCCACAGTAATAAAATTTAAAAAATACTTTTCTAGCACAAAAATGATGTAAATCAATGGGAAAAAAATAGAAGACCCGAACATGACTATTTATAACTTTAAGTATGTGATATTTTCCAATGAGGCAAGAAACATACACTAGAGGAAAGATGGTAGTGTCAACATGATGCTGAGAAAAGGCGATGTCCACATACAGAAGGATGAAGTTAGACCCATATCAAGCACCTTGTACAGAAATTAGATGCAAATGGGACCAAAGACCTGAATTTGAATCCCAAAACACTAAAATCACAGTGCCCTACAAGATGTAAGAATAGGAAAAGACATTCTAAATAAGTTTCCATTTGCCAAGGAATTAATGCCAACATTTGATAAGTGGGACCTCATAAAAATCAAAGCTCTGTACAGTTAAAGAAGCAATAGAGTGAAGAAGAGACCCACAGGGTAGAAAACTTTGCTACTTATAACCTGAGAGAGGATTAGTATCCAGAACATACAAAGAATTCATAAAAAACAATTACTCAAGGGGGAAAAATGACTCAGTTAAAAAATGCACTAAGGATTTAAATGGAGAGTCCCTGATAAAAGAATTTAAAAGATGTCAAAGAAATAACTCAAAAGTTGTCATCATCTTTAATAATTAAGGGAGTGCTCATTAAAACAACTCTAAGATTTCATCCCACTCCAGTCAAAATGGCTAAGGTCGACAAAATGATTAGCAACCAAAACTGTTGCGTTCCTTCACTATTGGCAGGAATGCGAATCTGTGCAGCCACCCTGGAAATCATTACGGAGACTCTTCCAAATGCTAAAAATAAATCTACCATTTAACGCAGACATAATTCCTACTCCTAAATATTTACTCAGCAATGGATTTAGCTACACTTTTCACAATAGCTGGGGAACAGAAACAACCTAAAAGTCCTTTGACAGATGAATGGAGAACGGAAATGTGATACATATATACAATGGAATAGAATTCAGCCATAAAGAAAGAGTAAAATCATGAAATTTACAGGCAAATGGATGGACCTAGAAAAGGCAATATTGAGTGGGGTAACTCAGACCCATAAAGACAAATGTTATTGTTTTTCTCTCCTCGGTGGTTCCTAGCTTCAAATCCTCACATCTGAGTATATAATATAGAGTAACCACTGAAACCAGGAAAGTAAAAATAGTCCATGTTGAGGTTCTTGGGAGAGGAATAACAGGACACAGGTAATAAAAGCAGGAAATAAAATAACTGGAAGATGCTTCCAACTGGGGAGGGGGAAGAGGTCATAGAGAAGCAGAGAGGGAATATGTAACACTAAGGATGCTTGACAAAACCATAAAGCCTCAAGGAACTATATTATTTTATATTTGCCTAAAATTATACCAAAGTGTGTGTGTATGTATATCCATGTGTGTGTGTCCCTGTGTGTATCTGTGTGTGTGTGTGTGTGTGTGTGTGTGTGTGTGTGTGTGTGCGCGCGCGCGCGCGCCTAAGCGTGTGTACATGATCTGAGTTGAAAGCCTCTTTCTTGTGGTCTAGTTTCCATAGTTCCAGAAAAGTGCATGTAAGCTGCTCAAGGAGGAAAGCAATGAAATAGCCCTACATAGCTATAACACCTGTGAACCTTGGCTAATAGCAGCAAGACAAGGAATGCATAGAGCTGTAATAAGTGGCACCCACATGTTGGTGTCGAGCAATAGCTCTCTAATTGGTGTTAAGGCCCTCTCAACAGAAGGGAAATCATACCCAGTACTGGAAAACTAGCCAGATTCCTGGGGCCAACAAGATCATGAATCTTACAAAGAAATCTACTACCAGCACATTGACAGACCAGCACAATTCCTTACTACATTCTAAATCTTATCCTTAAACCCAGAGGTAAGTGTAACTACCACTGCTCATCAGAGAAGCCTCTCCTCACAACAAATGGAGACCATCACAGAAGTCACCAGTAGATACAATACAGCAATCAACAGATCATGGGGAGTTTGGCCCCAGTGGAGACATCTACATTGCATCCCCTGCATCACAGCCATAAGCTTAGGGAGCATTACAGAAGAGCAGACAGAAATATTTTGAGACTCTATCAGAATACCAAGAATTCTGATAGACACAGTCTTTCCTAGAAATATTTGCATTAAAAAAGACTGGAGGAAAAATTTATAGGATCCTACCATAGACAAGAACTACCGGCAGCTAATGACTTCTGGGATAAAGACAAGTAGCCTCTCCCAGTGATGAGCGCCCTTTTGGCTGTCCAGTGCAGAGTAATCCTAAAGCCACACAAATACAAACAACAAAAACAGACTCAGCAGGTTATATTTATATATATTTTTCATGCATGTGCATACATTCATTTGAGTGTGTGCACGTGTATCTGTGCATGTGTGTGAACAAATGAAATCAAAGAGAAAGAGTGTCTTAGCTTGACAGTGAGGGAGGACACAGCAGGAGAATTCATTCAAGAGGGGGGAGCTAGCTAAGAGGAGCTGGAGTGAGAAAAAACAAAAGGGAAAGTGGTTAGTTCTTTTTCAATTAAAAACTTTATGCAGAAATAAAATACGGACTTATTCTGAACCACAGCAGACAATGTTGCAGCAGCAAATAAAATTTTTAAATGTAAGTGACTTCGAGTGACAGCTTGAGCTAGCGTGGAAGATGTCTGTGGATGTGGAGTACATAGTAAGAAGTGTGGAAGATGTCTGTGGATGCGGGGTACATAGTAAGAAGCGTGGAAGGTGTCTGTGGATGCGGGGTACATAGTAAGTAGAGAAGAGCTTGGCTTCAGGAAGCTCGAGACTTAGTTAAGAAAGATTTAGTGAGTGAAAAGCATCCTGAAGTCCAGTCCTCTCAAATTTTTGTCTCCATTTCTACTTATTAAGAGGCCATGCCCACCAGGGAGAGATAGAGAGAACAGGAAGTGAGGTCATCCTGCTCCTTTTCATTGATGTGGTCCCATTGCATCTGAAGTTTCATCTGTAGATTCAGCACTCCATAGGAAGATCCCATAATACTGAACTTGCAAATTCAATCTACACGAAGAACCACTTTGAAAGGGAGTTTTTACCTGATTGTTTACAAAATACTAAGTAGGTCCTTGGTATCTTCTTTTTATGCAGTACAGCTCCTACCTTAGTCCATGGTATCATGCTGCCCACATCCTTAGACGGAGTCTTCCCACTTTGATTAACTGAAACAATATAATCTTTCACACGCATGTCTAGAGATGTGTTTCTGTGGTGATTCTATATCCTGCCACCATGCCATGCGTCTAACCACTGAGCTATATGGAGTTTCAAAACTATTGATTAATTTAAAGCAGTGGTTCTTACCTGGAGACACTTTGGGCAATATCCAGAGACATTTTAGGCTTGAGCTGTCCTTTGTGACACCTCAGGAAAGTCTCTGCCAAACTTGCATGTCCTATGTCCATCTGTAAGCCCCTTCCAAGGGTTTACCATTTTACTAATGATATCCTCACCCCAGACCTGAACCTGAACCAAATGCTTATATGATTCCTTCTGCTATTAACTTATTAAAACTACTTAGCCTATTTGAGGCCATGGTGTAACTCTGAATCTAGCCAAGCCTGCAATTATTACCTAATGTAAATCCTCCCGGCTTGTTCAAAAATAAAACAGAAAGAGGAAGTTAAAGCCAAGCCAGGAAAAAACAGAGGGCCTCTCAGCCTCTACTTGGTCATATTTGTAAATATCATGCTATCTACAACCTGAGAAAATAGTCAAATACGTGAGTACATTCATTAATTAGCTTCTCTAATACAGCTACAGAAAACAATAAAGCAGCAAGCGATGACGTTAAGGGAAGATGCTAATAAGTTACCTGGAATGATTTGCTTTGTGTGTTATTGTTTATGCAAATCAAGGTTAGTAGGTTTTATTTTTCAAGTTCTCTCTGCTGGCTTTCGAGTTAAAACAACATTAAAATAAATTTAGTAAGATGGCATGCTGACTGTTTTAGAACACAAAGCAACTCCAGCGTCTAGGGTCAATGCTGGTGACATTTTCACAATTTCTCCAACTCGTTTTCTAACGCTCTGCCTCTTAACTTAAATTGGTAAAGGAGCCTGGTATAGTAACATGATGGATACAAGAGATGGATAGTTAGAATGATATAAAGGTGGGTTATAAATGGAAATGTTTCCCATTTCAAAGAGATAGTAAACCCTTCCTAAGAATCAGAATACAACAGCCCCACATGTGAACTTGCCATCGCTAAACCCACTTTCCAGGTGTTTTTCCTTTTCCTACAGAGACAAGACTGTCAGAGTGTCAAGCACCTGACTGAACTCTGCACACCACACTGTGAATTCCAGGCCTGTGTGTGTCGTTCTAACCATCTGTTTCCAATTTAACATGCTCTTTCTCTCCAGATAGCTTTACAAATAGCTAAGCACACTTTATGTGGTGACCCAACCAGGAAGGATGTGTCAGACTGCTTAGCTGCAGTACTGCTTGCAAACACTGTCTGCACGGGCAAATCATGGCCAGAGGCTCATCCTGACCAGGCATTCCCACGCAGTGAGCACACACTGAATCTGCATGGGCTATTTCACTCTAATCATTTACAAGATCTACAGGTAAAATCTATGCAACCTCATGAATATGGAATTTTTATGGAAATGAATATTAAGTTTGGAATGTAGAAGAATGAAGAAGCAACAGATGTAATTGAACAAGAAGGGGAAAGAAAGGAGCCAGATGGTTGACGCCCTTGTGAGAAACAGATGAATTGCAGCACAATCGCCCTCTTGGTAGAAAGAGAAATGTTGTGGTCGGAGGGAGAATTGGTGCCCAGCTTTTGTCTTTTCCTAGCCACCTTTATTCCAACTCCTTGTACCTCACTCTCATGCTCACTCAGAGACATAACAGCCCCAAAGGATCTTATTTGTCATGGAACAAACTGTGAACTGCACAGCAGAAAATAGACCCAACCATGAAATCACATCAGATCTGAACGGTTTGTG
>JANHMN010000001.1:29496232-29527570 GCA_030674055.1 Rhabdomys pumilio
TGTAACTGTTAGGCCCAGTTTGCTTTCTTAGATTTGGCCCAACCTGTCTTCTATCTTGGATTTCAGAAACATTGTAACCAGTCTCTCTTCACTAAACTTCATGTTAGAGAAAGTAACGTTGGGTACTTTGTATTTATCTTAACATTTAACCATTTTGACAAAGCTAAAGAGTAATTATTATTTCTCTTAGACCTAGCTCTGAGGAAATTCAAGTCTAGAGTAATAAATCTTGATGGCAGAACCTCAGTCCACACAGAGATCTACCCCGCTGCAGAGACTGTGGTGCTCACCGTTGTGAATACTACCTCTCTTCTCTATGTTACAGATTTTGGAAGACAGGACTATAAAGGGATGCATCAGTGTGGAGCCTTACATACTGGGAGACTTCGTCAAGTTATCAAATAACACCAAAGTAGTCAAAACTGAATACAAAGCTACAGAGTATGGCTTGGCCTATGGCCATTTTTCTTATGAATTTTCGAACCATAAAGATGTTGTGGTTGATTTACAAGGTACGTAAAACAAGGGTTTATTTTTTAATTCTGAATATTGCAACTGATTTCACTAGTCATTAATCATATACAATAGACCATTCTATGTGCAGGGTACTGTTTCGAATTAAGGTAATTGATTTTGCTGCATGAAGTAAATGCTTCCCGATTGACTTATGCACCTCGTGATCTGTGAGCCTGTGGTCTCTTGGGCTCAGTTGCAGAGCAGTCCCTACAAACTTCTACTCAAAGGGAAATCAGTTTCTTACTACTGCATTCACTTCAAAATTCTCTCAACTTTTTCCATGGGACTGCAGGATGGCTCAGTGGTTAAGAACACTTGCTGTCCTTATATAAAGCCCAGGTTGAATCCCAGCACCCACATGGCTGGCTAGTCACAACTGACTCTAGTTCCAAGTTATTCCACACTCCTTCTGGCCTCCACAGACAAATTAATAATTAATTAAATTTAAAATAATCCCTGCTTTTTCTTTTCTCTAGCTCTTTGTCCATCTTGAAAGCTGAAAATGAAACAGGAAGCTGTGTGTACTTAAATTTAAGTTTTCTTAAAATCCACGTGATTAATATTAGTGACTTTTTTTTTCAGTTTGTTGGTTATTATATTCGTGATAATTCATGTCAGAGACTATTCTAGCGAGATGCCTTCAATCCTCAGTCCTTCCTCCATAGCACTTATGTATGTTTTACATATCCATAGTTTATCATCTGTCTCTCATCATGTTTGCTCAATTGGTACATTTTTGTTTATCTCATTCACTACTGTGTACAGTTTCTGTACCCAATATGAAAGTGTGGGGTAGGCAGGCAAATAGAGGACTCAGTGAACGAGGCATAAAGAAACTTCAAAGTCAAGACAAATGCTCAACGTTGGGATTTTAGTAATTATTCTAAATGAAAGTTATGCTTTACAATTCTGTGAATATTCAGTATCTCAGTATGTCATACTTGACATATGTCACAATGTAGTATTCAGTTCTCTCCGTTAAATTGGTAATTAGGATATGCATCTCAAATGCCTAGGCTAAAACATACTAAATGTAAATCATGGGATGATCAAGTTTTAAATGTATCTCTTTAAGCACGTGTGTATGTGAAAGAGATACGTGTGTGTGCATGTGCATGCCTGTTGACATTTCTAGGGTGTGTGGTGTTCAGATATATTCCTTCTCTTTTAGGTTGGGTGACTGGTAACGGAAAAGGCCTCATCTATCTCACAGATCCTCAGATTCACTCTGTAGATCAGAAAGACGTCACTACCAACTTTGGAAAGCGGGGAATATTTTACTTCTTTAATAACCAACATGCAAGCTGTAATGAAATATGCCATCGTCTTTCTCTGACGAGACCTTCACTAGAGCAAACAAGTAAGATGTAGGCTGTAAGTTGGGAGCTTGACAAGCCTTTAGGAGCCTAGCATCAGATCTGCTCCTTCCAGGCATACAGAGCACGTATTGACATATTGATCGATTGGTCAATGGATGATTCTAGCCATTGACTTATGAGAGGAATTCACAAGGGTCGATTTCAGGTCTACACTTGTTTGCCAGGACAAGATCCTGCAGACCTTGTTCTCTCTGACACAGGGACATGTCTGGAAGCTATCCTAGGCTCTACAGGTGTATATGATGTTGGAAGTCCTCAGCTGTATGAAGACGACATGGAAAAGAGCCCCAACCAACCCATAATGGATGCAAACAGCAGCTGAAAACAAACTGCTGTCGTTAAGCCGTTGTGGTTTTGTTTCATTTTGTTGTTGTTTAGTTGATTGTTGTGATGGTTTGTATATGCTTGGCCCAGGAAGTGGCACTATGAGAAGGTGTAGCCCTGTTGGAGTAGGTGTGTCACTGTGGATGTGGGCTTTGAGACCCTCATCCTAACTGCCTGGAAGTCAGTATTCTACTAGCAGCCTTCAGCTCCTCCTGTACCATGCCTGCCTGGATGCTACCATGTTCCTGCCTTGGTGATAATGGACCGAACCTCTGAACCTGTAAGCCAGCCTCAATTAAATGTTGTCCTTACAAGAGTTGACTTGGTCATGGTGTCTTCACAGCAGTAAAACCCTAACTAAGACAGTTGGTTATGGTTTAGTTTCTTTCTTTTGTTTTCCTGTTTGGAGAGATTTTGGTTATTATATGTTAAAGCTGGTACTGTTACTGCTTTCCTATTGAAAGTTCTTTGCAAATTTAAAACATGCAGACTTTTGAAAAAATTTTAGGTTTTGTTTCTCTTTGAATATTTGCCTCTTTGTAAAACTTTTATCCACACAGATTTGTTTTTTAATTGAGCTGACCTCACCAATCTTTATTTCATGTTTGTGTGTGATACCAGATAATTCTGTATTCTGGGTTTCTTTCTGATTCTCCCATGTTTTCTTCGAGTGTATTTCTATCTATGAAAGGTGTGATGGAAGAGTGGTCACATAGCACAGGGTCACCAGAGCCTGGTGCTTTCCCCATACATCTCTTCTCCAAAGATTGGTAATTATTATTCCCTGATGGAAGAGTTGTGTAAATGCTCAGTGGTACCACCACATTTCGGGGGTGTCTTCTCACCAGGGTTAACACAATCTAGCAACTCTCTCATAGACAGGCTTAGAGCTTTGTCTCCTAGATATTTCTAAATCTTGTCTAACTAGCAATATTAACCATCACATACTGTGCTAAGGATATCTGGGATGACAGGTGGTCATCGAGGGGTACCATGGAGTTTTATGTAGAAGGATGAACAGAGAATTGTATATCCTAGAAAGAAGACAAAGCAGAGAAAGTAAGAGTGACAGACCAGAGTGATGTGACAGCCAAAAATGCCAAGGAATGGAGAGTGACAAGCAGAAAAAGGGAAATGGGCAGCCACTAAAAATAAGAAGCATTGAATGACATAACAGGGCAGAAAGAGTGAGAAGGTGGGGGTGGGGGGACACTCCAAAACTGCAACCTTTGTTAGAACAGAAAAACAGCTACCAGCAGAATGGGCAGGGCCCAGTGCTGGAAGTCCTCCCAAGGTCTCTGGGTAAATGACTTTCTAGGATCCCAGGCCCCACTTCTTCCTCATTAGGCCTACTCCAGGGTATCTTCTCTTGCATGAGAGGACTTTGCAACAGCTGCAAAGCCTTGGGTCCTGAGGGATGTGCATGTGGAGAGCGCTCTGAGAGCACCAAGCAGCCCCTTTCAATTTACAATTAACCTAAATTCCCCTAAGCCCTCCCTCAAGAGCTCCAATCCCATCCATTGTATTCCAATACAAGATTTTATTTTTTAATCTCTGGATAATATTCCAGACGTATAAAATCAATGTCTCTGCTAAAAGTATGACCGTAAATCACAATTGAAATAACATTTGAGGACATTTAGGACCTTTGAATATGGACCAAGCATTAGATGAAATTGCCAAGTAATGAAATGTCCAGTCAAAGGAGAACGAAACAGTGGGGGAAGGGCTCAGAGTGTCAGCCTTCCCTTGTATCTACACAGAACCAGATGAGGGGCACATAGGCTACATTATACCACTCTATGTACTTCTTCAAAGATTCCTAATTTCCATATATTTTTTCCATAAATGTAAGATAATTGAAAGGAATGCCAAATAAAATGAAGAATGAACAGATCCTCGAGATTTTTCCGCAAGCCAATCAAAAAGAAATATAAGAAATAGCAGCCAGCCAGGCAGTGGTGGCGCACACCTTTAATCCCAGTACATGGGAGGCAGAGGCAGGCAGGTGGATTTCTGAGTTCGAGGCCAGCCTGGTCTACAGAGTGAGTTCCAGGACAGCCAGGGCTACACAGAAAAACCCTGTCTCAAAAAACCAAAATAAATAAATAAATAAATAAGAAAAGAAAAAGAAAAAGAAAAGAAAAAGAAAAAGAAAAGAAAAAGAAAGAAAGGAAAAGAAAAAGAAACAGTAGCCAATGGTGTAAATTCCTACAGAAAAAAATATCAAGAAAAAAATAGAATATGGGGGGTGCACATCCAGATTCAACCATCATCCATCATGCTAATAAAGCCATTTTGGAAACCCAAAGACTCTCTCATGTCATTGGGACTGCACGGTGAAGAACGTGGAGAAGGCCTTTAATGAGCCGCAGCGCCTAACTTCCAGCCTGGAGGAGTTTTCAGCGTTCCCAGTCACTCTACCCAAGGGCTTGAGACCAGTAGGTCCCTGGCTGCTTCCTGGCCCAGGGATCCCCAATTCAAGAGCTCTGCACCCCAATGAACCAGACCGAGTGAAAATTCCCCATGCCGGGTGCAGCCGTGCCATTCTCTCTCAGAACTGCTCAGAATAAAGTCAGCCAAGATCCCACACGCTCCTGACATGCTGAGCTGCAATCTCAGCTGACCACATCGTGGCAGATGCACAGACCCACAATGCAACAGAGACTCACAACCGCAGGTGCTCATGAGTGGGCCTACAGATGGTAGAGGACGTGTATAAAGCCAGCTCCAAGAGCACGCCCCTGCTGGCACCCGCTGAAAAAGCCTCTCCATGGGACAGATCTCAATGACCGACCATGACGTGCTTGCTCCCAAGTAGCCTAATGCTTGATACACACCCTTTACAGACATCCCCCTGCCAGGGTGCTGCTCTCCTGTTGTGATTATTCTATAGGTGCTCCCACAAGTCCAGCAGAAACAACACCATCTCCTGGAACCTGCCTGGGACACCAAGTTGCCTTCTTCCAGCCACCTCATCTGACTGAAGACTCCAGACATGCACGCTGAGACCCAGATACATATGCTGAGATCCAGAGACACACACTAAAGACTCCAGAGACATGCTGAGATCCAGAAGAGACAACGCCACCTCCTAGAACCTGCCTGGAACACCAAACTACCTTCTTCCAGTCACCGAATTTGACTGAAGACTCCAGAGACACATGCTGAAACCCAGAGACACATGCTGAGTCCTACAGAAGACAAATCCAGACCTTCCTGCTACAGATAAACTCTTTTGCCAAAGTCAAATAGCTAAAAGTTACAAGTTAGTAAAAAAAAAAAACATATCTAGATTAATCAGATGTTATTACCCTCAAACTATACCACCTGTGTTTAATTGTTTCAATGATCCCTTGCCTTCCTAACCCCTACTCCCAGCTCCCCTTACCCTATGGCTTAATTGTGCCACACCCTATGGCCTTCATGGTGTTTTCTTTTGACTTCCTCATCCAAAATTTTCACTACAGTGACTCCCCCTTCTTTTTTAAAAAAGAAAACAGGGGGAGATGTAGGGCCTTGAAAGGGGTCTTGGTTTTGGTCAAAGTGCTGGCTGGAAAGCCTGGAGACCCAACAGGTGTCTATTGCCTGTAAGGGATGGGCTTCTGTTCCGACACACTTCCAGAATCCGGGCTCCTAACACATGGTGTGGAACTCCATTGACCTGCACTGTTCAGTCATGTTCAGGGCAATGCAGCCCCACCCAAAGAGCACAAGTAGAGGGCATGACTACAGGCCTCAGGCCCTAGAGAAATTTACATACTAATGAGATGCCTGAAGGCCAGAGGGTGGAGCCAATTAAGCATTCTTCCACAGCCCCTCCCCCTCTCTTCCTCCCTATTTAACTCCGGTCTGCCCTGAGTTTCAAGGGGTGGGGTGCACATGTGGATTCAACCATCATCCATCATGCTAATAAAGCCATTTTGGAACACCCCACACACACACAAAAACATAGAATATGTACTTGATGAGAGACTGGGGACAGAACAAAGAGATTGTGACAGCAAGAAAGACTATTAGCTGAAAGAGAGGTGTTAAATGTCATAGAACTGAAGTCAGTAAACCTGAGTCCATGCCCATGATCAAACCTGTGAAAGCCATTTGTTGTTAGAACAGTTTTGCCAGTGCTATTCTCTCTGAAGAGGTGGAGAAGGACTGGTGACCTGTGAACTCAACTCCACCCTCAAACCCCCAAATTCAGGGGAAAATGTAGGCCAAGGAAATCTACGTGCCCTACCTGTGGGATCTGGGCCTGGTTAAAATGGTACTTGAGTTAGCAAACCTCCATACAAACACCTCCTTCTGGAATAAAATGTGCTACTTTCTCCCCTGGTTTCCAAATCTTTTGCCTCTAGGCCAGCAGGTCCATCAGATGCTGATGGTATCCAGAAATCCCTTAATCAACATTCCTGGGACTCACTGTATGGAAGCAGGTGGAGGCTCTGTCCAGGGTGCATAGCCAAGGACCATGCTCCTCTAGACCAGCCTATCCCTATAGACCATGCAGCTTCCCTTCCCACTTCCCTCTTTGCTGGGCCTGTCATGGATCACCACCACCACGACATGCCAAACAGCACCAATAACTAAACCAAGTGTTCAAGTACTCAAGACAATAGGAATATGTTCATTTAAGCTCAGTGTCCTCATATTATACTCAGTGTCCTCATAGACTCCTGGTCATATAATATACAAAATACATTTCATCAAGCTTCAAAGGTCCCCATAGATTTTCATAGTCTCTACTGTTTCAAAGTCCAAAGTCAATTCTAAGACTCAAGACTCTTCAATGCAACCCTCTATAAAATCAAAAAGCAAATTACATACTTCCAATATATGATGGCACAGAATATTCATTATGATTTCCAAGGAGAGGAATTGGGCACAGTGAGGAAATTACTAGACAAAGTAAGACAGAAACCAGTCAGGGCAAGCATCAAACTCTATAGCTCCAGATCTGGTGTCTGGACATTCATTTCACAGGGCTTAGATGTCTCCACCTCTGCGCTTTCTTGACTTCATATGTTTCTCCTTTGGGCTGGTTCCACTTCCTGTAAGCTGCCCCCCTTGGCAGATACTTCACAGCTCTGTCGTCTTCAGCATCTTATGGTCCTTTAGTAGTTTGAATGAGGACATACAATAGTCTTGAGCATATGTACACTGGGTCCACTGTTGATGCTTTTGTTTGGGGAGGATTAAGAGGTGTGGCTTTGTTGAGGGAAAGTATCTCATTGGAAGTAGACATTGAGAGTTTTTAAAGACTTGTGCCATTTCACATTTGCTCTCTCTCTCTCTTTCTCTCTCTCTCTCTCTCTCTCTCTCTCTCTCTCTCTGCTTTCTACTTGTGTTTGAAGATGTGAGTTCTCACCTTCTGTTCCAGGCATCACACCTGCTGCTTGCTAGCATGATGGAATCCTCTCTCTGGAGCTATAAGCCCAAATAAACTGTCTCTTCTATTAGCCTTGGTCTTGGTGTTTTATCACAATAACAAAAATGTAACCAATGCAAGTCTCCTTTGCAGACTTCCTGCACTTTCATGACATCATACAACGGTCTCTTGGGGCTTTCTGGAGAAGATTTCCCTGCCATACACTGCCTGGCCTCAGCAGCTCTCTGAAACCAGAGAGAAAGAATTCAAAATCCCTTCCCACCTTCATCCTTCATGATTCAATAGCCAGTACCACTTGGACCACACTGCCAAGTTTGACGGTCAGTTTGCAATGAGCCCTGACCCCTTGAGCTGACTAGCAGCAGTGAAGTGGAAATGTCTGGTTTCTTCAACAACTCAGTTGTGTCACGTCATGTTTTTTCTGGAAGCTGTCTTGTGAGAGAGCATGTGATGTTGTGCTAAAAACAGACACCTGAGAGGGCAGATGTTTAGAAAGAATATAAATAGAACCCTACAAACAGTGAGAAGATGCTCTTGCATCATTATGCCATGTAACGCTTTGCTGGTCTTCGAGGGGCTAGCTTCTTCGCTGGACTTTGCCAAAAGAGCTTCTCATGGTAGTCCAGCTGATTCCGGTTGCTTCTGCTGACTCACACCAATTTGATGGAGCCTTGCTGTTTCTGTAGGATCGTGCAGCTCCTATTGATTAATGTTTGGTGTTTGCTATTGAACTGGATTGCTGTTATTCTGAAGACAAAAAGTGGAATCACCCCCAAGGAACACCTTCTAAACAGAACTCCCTTTTCCTTTTAACCTTCTTTTTCTCTTACCTCTGGTTGGTGGGCTAGAAGGGAGGATGAAGTGTTCAAGAACCCTAAATAAAGTAGATTTTGAAAAACTAAGCCTACACAGCAGCTTTTGTTTGATATCGCTCTCTAGGAACAGAAAACCCCTTAATCTGGGAGATCAGTTGGGTAGGTCCTGCCCTAAAAGCATCCATGACTTTATTCCAATGCAGTCAGCGGGAATCTTCTCCTTAATGGCACGAATTGCCTTATCTCTTTCAACACAGCCTTTGCTGCAACATTAAATTTAGTGATGTTCTTTTTGTCTTCAAACTGTACATTTTGTGTTTCCACTTTGCTTGTTCCTTTTTGTTGTAGATCTGCATAACATTCATTAGTAATAATTATGCTTGGGGACTAGAAAGGTGGCTCAGCAATTAAGAACACTGGCTACTTTTCCAGAGAACCCAGGTTCAATTCCCAGAACTGACAAAGTAGCTCATAACCATTCATTTCCCTTTTCTGGCCTCTGAGAACACCAAATATGTATGTGATATACAAACATCCATGTAGACAAAATACCTACACACTTAAACTAAATTAAAATAATAATAATAATAATAATAATAATAATAATACCTGTGACATAGATGTAATATTATGCTGCCCGGAAATAGTAAAATAACAACAGTAACAACAACAATAATAACCATGCCGTAGATTTAATATTATGCTGTTCTGAAATTGCCTCCACCAAAGAAATTAATCGATTAGTTTTTAGTTTTGCCTTAGACAAGTTCTTAGGAAAGGGGAAGAAAGCAGTCAGATTTCTAGAGAAGTTTTTAGAGAAGTTGCTACTACTGTTTTATGCTGAAACCTCTTGAGCTGGACCTCCACAGTCTACCTTGCTCTTGCTCTCAGCACTGCCGTCTTCCAAGCCCCTACTAGAATGGCCTGTCCACTTATTGACAAGACACAGAACTGAAGCTGCCTCCAGCACACACACACACACACACACACACACACACACCCCGGCATGCACATGTGTACACACACAACAATGTAAGTATGTAATTGCAGGAAAATGGTAAGCAAAATAATCTTGACTCAGACAAATTTGTCATACTGTCTCCATATAAAAGGCTCAGAAAGTAAACAAACTTAATAGTCTTCGGAAGTTTTAAAACTTAAGTGCTCACAAGGCCTCCTTCCCAGGGTTTCAGAAGCATTAAAATTGCTGGGACAGATACTTACTGACCAGACTGGAGGAGCTATAGCCATCTAGCCATCACTCATGCTGGGGTGGACTTTTTGGTAGCGGTAGCTGGCTTTGTGTCACCCATGATCCTGTAAGTAGCCCCAGTAAACCCACAGTAAGCTAGATTTGAATAGAGTAATCGCTTTGCTTGGTAGACAGTGCTATGTCTGGGGGGGTGAAGAGACATCTGTTACATCTCCCCAAGAAAGTCACAATGAAGTGACTAAGGTAATGCCATCTTGTTCTGACTCCATTTCGTGTTTGCTTAGACACTCTTCTTTGCCCTCTGCCTCAGAGAGTCATTTATGCCTTGGCAACACATTTGACATTCCCATCACTTTGGGCATGGTCCTGATGTATTAACCAAACTAATTAGTATTGAAGAAGGTATGAGGCAAAAGTAATTGTCATGGAATGTCTGAAGTAATTACTGTGCCCTACCAGAACCAAGACCATCAGCCAACTTTTATGTGAGTTATGCTGTTTGTGAGTTTGACTTTAAAAACACCATCTTTGAGCTTCAACCCCAAGAGACTTTGATGCATGAGCTCATTCTTTGTTATCAGCTAAGAAAATACACTCTTTTTTAAAAAAATCTTTATTAATCATTCCATTCATTTTCATCTCAAATGATATCCCAGGCCAGATAGACAGACACTATTAGCACATGTAACACCTCACCCCAGAAGTTCCACCATCACCCCCACATTGTCTTGTTCATACAGACACAGCCTGAACCAGTATGGGGAAGGGAAAAGGGGGCAGGATGGGATCACTGGGAGCCTTAGGGACATGGCTGAATGTCTCACCAGGCAGTACTGGGCCTAAAGCTTATATTGCTTAAATAAGAGGATGAAAAACTTAAGAAAGGGGGATGGCCTAGTGGTGATCCTGGGCAGCTCTCATGTTCAGTAAGTGCCTACTGCTCCCTCCTCGTGCTCCAAAGGCAAGCCGTCAGAAAGTGAGTCAGTGGACTTCAAAAAATTACTCTGTAGCCAGATGGTGAAATGAAGTAAAAATTCAGAATGTCCTCAACCTAATCCTTAGTTTATACAGAAACCTAGTTTCCAAGTATTAGAAGCTTTGCAAACCTCCCTCTCCATCCTTTAACGGATGCCATCAGATAGACACTGAGAATCCAAGGAAGTCTTCGGAAAACTCCATTATCGTTGTTTCCAATGTGAACTAACTTTGATTTTACATTCTCACTTTTGGAATATGCAGAATTTTCTTTTAAAAAGCTGAGTCCAAGGAGTTAAGTTCAACTTAAGAAGATTTCATCTTTACTGCTTGTGAGATCAGAAACATCAGGATAGCATTACTGACTTTAGCATTGCTGACTTTAACGGGGCTATTGACCTGAAAACATGTTCGTTCTGTATTGTCTGGATGTACAGACATCCCCCCGTCCTGAACGGTTCCGTAGAAACTAGGTGTAACATGTAAGAAACGAGAGAATGAGAGAGAAAAGAAATCTCTTTATTATGGTACATAAGCCTTCAGTGTGCTGGAGCTCTGCAGCTGCACGGGAGAGAAAATGCATTCAGAAATATAATGCAAGCATGAATAATCCTCTCTCGAATGCTGCCTGCAGACCGCCCCAGCTTTGTCAGGTGAACTTGAACCGAGCCATCAGCTTTGCCCCGGTTCCCACTGCACACTCTTGTCTGTCACCCCAGGGCATTCACCATCTTGACTGTTGTTTAAAGGGAACAAGCAATCCATCATTGAGCCGCGGAGTCACTTTCTCATAGAAAAGTAAAATCAGCATGTGACACTAGTCAGCCCTAGTGTTTTACAGATTAAAATGATACATGGCGACTCACGTGTTACTAGGAAGATTAAGTCGGTTATCTTGTTCCAAAGCCCGGACAAAAGAATCCCCCTCAAGCAGTTAAGTGGCAGTTTCACAGAAGCTGGAAACCCTCGGCTCGACTACTAGGTGGTAAGGTAGAGAATTTGCTAAGAAAACAGAAAGAGAACATTATTTTACAGTGAAGCACCACTTTTATTCCCTGCATGGGCTCGCACAAAGAGAAATCCGCCTTGAAAAGCGAGCTGTGAAATCTCTGTACAAGTCTTTGCTGTTGAAGATGCCAACTTGATTACCAGAGATGGACACACAATTTATTGTCTGATTGCCTCCGCGATTGATTTAAATTTGGTGAAATAAATGAGCAGCCGTTGGCCCCCGGGCAGTGGGCTTCATGTGAGGAAGTCGCAGATCTGTCGGGCGCACAGTGTCCAGTTATCAAGGCTGCTGTTCTATTGTCCTAAGTCACACACTAATCACATTTTCTATAAATCTCTTATAGACGTGAGTTCACAGTGAAACACAAGCTATCACCTTTATTTCCCAAGGCAGAGGCAAATAACTGAGTTACACAAAGTTATTACTTTTACATAATCAAATATGTAACCGTTACTCTTGTTCTTAGGGGAAACCTCCAAAAGCCAGAAGACAAATTAAGTATCAGAGTGTTTCCCGTCACATGAAACAATTGTATCAATTACCAAAGTTCACAATGCAAGGAGAGGTTTTTTTTCTTTCCAATGAAACTTTTTTTAACTAAAAAAATTTCTCAAGTTTAATTTGAATTTTATATGTAAACCTTGCCAGAAATAACAGTAATTAAAAATAATTCTATGTCTTCTTTAAGTTCCATTATTTTAGGCAACACCACTAAAATTCTCTTCATTATTATGTTTTTGAAGCATAATTTTTATTTTCATAGGGATTTTAAGTCAAAAAATGTCCTAATTTGTGATTTTCACCTAAGTTTTATTCTCTATAATGTAAAATATGTACAGGGTATATACACATACAACTACTTTATATGAGTGTGTGTTTAAGTATACTGTATGATCAAGAGTCAGCCTTGGACTTCATAGATTTTTCTCTGTTAAAGACAGTCATAAGATTTAAACTCTTCCCCTACACAAATCACCAAAAATGAAAGGGGCTGTTTAAACACTTTTGTTAGACATTCGCCATGGTCTTTTCCACATAACAGAAGAACACACAGTGACTGGCTTTGAGAGGCTATGTTCCCAACTTGATTTCAATAGGGAACATTCTCTCTTGACTGGGCACCTGGATCGTGGCCTGTGTTCCCTTGGGCTGGACAGCAGTCACTGAGCCACCTGCAGCAGAGAGGATAGAAAAGGAGGGACAGGAGCCTCTGGCCAGCTGTATCATTCCCTAGCCTCCAGGGCATATCCATGCAGAGAGCCAGGCTGGACCCACAAACAAGCATCCGAGTGCCAGCCTCAGAGTCATCCAAGACAAGTTAGCAAGATCTGTCAATAGGGATGAATAAAAGTTCAGAACAGTAAAGCCTGGAAATTTTTCAAAGACTCAAAACTACAATTGTCCTGACAAAAGCAGTTGCAAATGCTTAGGACTTACAGACAAGTGCCACTGAGGTTAAACTAAAATAGTGTCGGGTATTCAGAGCTGCACAGTTCAGCTCACTGGCAACTTGGCCTTGAGAGAGACCTTAGCCCATGCCTCTCCTTCTTCTCTTCTCTCCACACCAAAGTGCCCCTCATCTCTGGCTGAGCTAGGATACATTAAATCAACAAAAGGCCCTTCCTAAGCGTCTTCAGATATAACTACATACAGGAGCGAATTACTCTCCAGTCTGTAGAGCTCTGCAGAAGAAGCTTGGCTCACGGGTGGAAGAGGAGATGTATAGATGATCAGAACTCAACTTATTGTTTAAAACTCAACTTATTTATGTCTACAACTTTTTTTTCCTATAGTGGCTAAATTACACCTGATGACCAGGGAGAGACAATTCTAAATTGCCCAAGACATCAAAAGACTTTGTCATTCATGTTTTTAAAAGTTTGATTAAAGCTGAGTTCACACTTTTGAGTCCAGCACTCAGGAACAGAGGCAGGGGATTTCCAAGTTCAAGGTCTGCTGTTCTACAGAGCAAGTTCTAAGACAACCAGGGCTACACAAAGAAACTCTGTCTCAATGTGTGTGTCTGTGTGTGTGTGTGTGTGTGTGTGTGTGTGTGTGTGTGTGTATGTGTTTGATTAAAATGAAACTCAGGATAAACTGAACACATTGGTCTTTTGGTATATATTGACATTTCCCTATTTAATCATTTTTGAAGATTTGTCCAAAAGGGTTCAATTACAAACATTTTCTAACCAGCATGCATACCAAATGTTTAAAAGACAAAATCAAAAATATATAAAAGGAGAGTTAATATCTTTATAGCCATTGATCTTAATAGACATTTTAGGATTCAAAAAAATATAATGTTCTCAGGAAATATTATTCTGGCTTGGTCATGCAATTGCCAAAAGGGAGCTGGATGAGGGGTTGCTTGTTTACAGTGGTGTCTTCTATTGGAAAGACGAATTACATACTCCTTCCTGCTGAAGCATTTCTCTTTTGCCCCTGCAAAATAAGTTGAGTCATTTTCTTTGTCTCATCATGCCAAAATCATATTTATCAAAAGTGCTGTCTCATCCAAGTCTAGATTCAAACTGATAAGAATTGTTTTGAGTGTTAATTATTTCTCTTTTAATGATGTGTATGTTGGGAGGTGAGTATGGGCAGGTGAATTTAAGTGCCCAGTGAGTTCAGAAGAGAACGTTAGATTCTTAGAAACTGGAGTTACAGGTGGTTGCGAGCTATCCAAGGTGGGTGCTCAGACTCAAACTCAAACTCAAGTCCTTAGCAAAAACTGTATGTGCTCCTAATTGCTGGGTCAAAACATTTTCTCAATCTCTTTCAAAATACTGACTGTGGGTGGTTACTTGTCAGTTGGGGAAGTTTCTCTAAGTGCATTGTCTTCAGCGCTAAGGAGGGATGAGCCTTGCATCTCAACAGATGAGACTTAAAAAAAAAATCCAAACAAACAAAAAGCCACACCCAAAAGATGGTTTCTAGAATAGATCACTAGCATAATAGAGGAGATATTGTGCTCACAGCCTTCCCAGAATTCCTGGTGCATTGCTCTCACTGGGTGCTGTAATACTTGTCAGACTTAGCAATGGAAGCATAAGAACTTCTCTAACAGAATTCAACCTCTCTAACAGAATTAAGGACCAGACCATAAGTCCATGCAACTACAGATGACTGATGCTTGGTCAAGAGACCAAAATTAAACGCTGGAGAAAAGATGGCATCTTCAGCAAATGGTACTGATAAAACTGTAGAGTTACATGTAAAAGAAAGAAACCAGGTCCTTGTCTTTCATTATGTACAAAACTCAACTACAAATGGATTAAGGACCTCAACCTAACATGTGATGTCCTGACTCTGAAAGAAGAGAAATTAGGGAATAAGCTTGAACTCTTAGACACAGGAAAGGCCTTTCTCAACAAAACCCTGGGAGCACATTAAGACCAACAAGTGACAAATGGCACTACATAAAACTCAAAGTATTTAGGACAGCAAAGAACAACATAAGTCAAATGTAGGCAGCCTATGGAATAAGGGGAAATCTTTACTAGCTATACATCTAACAGAGAGTTAGTATCCTGACTACGCAAAGAACTCAAAAAGTTAAAGATCAACAAGGACGGACACACACACACACACACACACACACACACACCAAACCAAGGAAACAAAACCCCCAAATCTCCCCACTGAAAACCAGAGTCACTTTTCTTGGTTAAGTTCCCCCAAGCACACAACTTTTCAGAGCAAAGGAATAAAAGTCACTCGTTTGAACCCCTGACTGGCTGGCGTGCTTTCCTATTTATACCGTATTCATTTTGCTGGATGATGAAACAAAGGATAGTAAGGGGTCGTCCAAACAAAGCAGCAGAAGATGTAGCACACACAGTTGTCCATGCACCTCACTTCCCCAAATATTTGAATTCAAATTAGGAACATCTTGAGTCCTTAATCACCAAAGAACACATGTTTGTTATATATACATACACACACACACACACACACACACACACATATATATATATATATATATACATATATATGTATATATATGTATGTATATATATACATATATACACATATATGTGTATGTGTATGTGTATGTGTATGTGTATATGTATATTTGTGTATATGTGTGTATATATGTGTATGTGTATGTGTGTGTATATGTATATGTATATATGTATATTATACTAAAACATGTTGGGTGTGACAGCTTGTTTGGAGACCCTGTTTGAGAGTTTTAGATACTAAAGTCATATCTATGAAAAATGTCTACTGTTGCACCAGCTAGTGCTTAACAATTTCATCCAAGTCCTAAGTATGTACCCTGCTGTTATTTCTTTGGCAGTTAACCGTTGAATTCAGATTTTTACTTGATTTTTAAAGTATAAACTAAACAAGCAATAAAAAGGGGGATGGGGCGTGCTAGTATTTCAGTGTGCTCTCCTGCTGCTCTGCTTCTGGGCCTCTGTGCATTATTAACATTTGGATGCGTGCAATGCTAGCATGGAACTTTGGTCTTCACAACTACTGCAGTTTTTCCAGGAAACACTCACAAACCAATAAACGTAACAGAAAACATTCCATTTGTTAATGGGCATATGTGCATAAGCAGTGTAAAAAATAGGCTCATGTTAGAAACTTCCTTCATAACCAAGTGTGGTTATATGAATGGACACTGTCAATGTTCATAGCTTAAACCCGGTCAAAATGCTTAGGAAGCATTAAAATTGAACTAAATTGTCTCAAGTCCTTTTATTCATATAATAAAGATTGAATGGGGGAGGCTGACAAAAAAAAATGCTAGAGCCTAGGGCTGGAAAGATGGCTCAGTGGTTAAGAGCACTGACTGCTCTTCCAAGGTCCTGAGTTCAATTTCCAGCAACCACATGGTGGCTCACAATCATCTGTAATGGGATCCAATTCCCTCTTCTGGTTTGTCTGAAGACAGCAACACAGTGTACTCACATACATAAAATAAATAAATACATCTTTTTTTAAAATGCTAGAGCCTCGAGAGGTGGGCTGTTTGTTGTTTGATGTTGGTCTTGGTTTGTTAAGTAGTTATGTACAAAGAAGAAACAACACCAGGAAGAAATCAGATATCCTGACAATGAAGATCCAACTTGTGCCAAGGAACTTGATGCCCCTAATCAACAGGAAGTAGTCTAATGATGACATTACTCTCTTTTTGACCTCTGACGTTATTCAGGGATCTCTTTTCTTTCCCTTCTATCATTTTCCATATCGTATCTAGTATTAGGGGATTGAAAGGGTGAGAAAGGGGTAAAGAAGAGTGGAAGAAAGGACCCACAAAGTAGCGAAGTGTACACAGATACACTTGAGTCACAGAACATGGAGAAATCAAGCTGGACCTTACCTGGAAGTTTCATCCCACTAGCTAATGTTCACAGTGCTAGGATGTGGATGCATGACGCCAGAAGACCATCAGTATCACCCAGCCATGACTTCTGGAACTATAATAACAACCAGCCTGGCAAAATAGGCTCACAGATGCAATCATGGCACAGTGTTTATGGGGGTAATCAATCTTTTTTTAAAAATCGAACTTAAGGCTCACTCCACAAGATGAAGCCAACAATTGACACCGTCAATTAAACCAAGAACCTGAGGCTAGATAGGGCATGGGCCTTATGGGAAAATCTACTAATATTATTCTGCTAAATGACTCCTGATGACTAATAGTGATACCTGTAGAACAGTGCATCCTCAAACCTTCATCAGAGAAGCTTCTTCATGCAGTAGATAGTAATTAACACAGAGACCCTCAACTGGATAATGTGGAGAGAGTAAGAGTCATCGAAACACCCAGCCATAAGTGGTATATTGATATTATACTCAGGGATTTATGAGATGACTTCAAGGAAATAGTATCTTCCAGACACAACAGGGAAGATGCTTACATTAAACTCATAGTGACTGTGAGTGCATGCGCAAGACCTGTGCAAACTCAAGCCAGACAGAATCCCAGCATAGAAGAGAAAAGCAGGTAGGAAGTCCCACCCCTAGCTGAGGAGCAGCTAGCATTTTACAGCTGCTGAGAGAGTCATTTTTTTCTTAATGATCTGACACATAGTGAGTCAGTCCCCATGTCCCAGAGTAGTCAGTCAACACAAATTGGACAGAATGGGACTTGTTGGTTTTGTTTTGTTTTTTCTTAAAGTGACAGGAAAGAGTATAGAGAATGAACCTGGAAGGGTGTGGAGGAGAGGAAGGATCTGGGAGGAATCGGGAGAAGGGAATAAATACGATCAAAATACATCATATGAAATCTGCACAGAATTAGTAAGAACATTGTTTTAAAAGTCATTCTAATATCAAGAAGTATACATTGGCCAGGCGGTAGTGGCACACGCCTTTAATCCCAGCACTTGGGAGGCAAAGGCAGGCAGATTTCTGAGTTCAAGGCCAGCCTGGTCTACAGAGTGAGTTCCAGGACAGCCAGGGCTATACAGAGAAACCTTGACTCGGAAAAAAAAACAAAAAAAAAAAAGAAAAGAAAAAGAAAAGAAAAAGTACACACAAATCTCCCTAGACATTTTTTCAAACAAGATTCTTTCCTTTCATGGGTCTCCAGCTTGAACTCCAGGTAGAATCTCATGCTCCCAGGTAAAGGGATCTATTCTCTCACAGCTGTTTCCCGAGTCTCCAGTGCTGCTTACACCAGCCTGGAAAAGGATCTTGTTCTTCAAGAGACTCTTCAAGGAAACCTTTCATGGCTCCCCTAGGCACAATTTTCCCACCTCTCCCTTTCTCTCTCTCTCTCTCTCTCTCTCTCTCTCTCTCTCTCTCTCTCTCCCTCTCCCTCTCCCTCTCCCTCTCCCTCTCCCTCTCCCTCTCTCTCTCCCTTTCTCTCCTTCTGTGTGTGTGTGTGTCTGTGTCTGTGTGTGTCTCTTTCTATCTTTCTGTCTCTCTCCTTCCTCCTCTTTCTCCTTTTTTCCCCTCCTTTAAGCCACTGCAAACCTTTCTGATGGGACTTAAATTGCACAATAATTAGTCATTTGTCTCCACACACCCCACACACACAACCTTAGATTAGGAGCACGGGAAACCAAAGGCCATGAGTCCATTTTGGCAACCCCTGTGCCTACCCTGGCACTTCCTCTTTAATAAGGCCTCACTGAAGGAAAGAATTAAATCATTAAAAATCACAAGATTAATTAAGAGTATGGGTTTATGATTGGTTCATTGTTGGCCAGCTCTCAGTGTAACCAGTATTTAGCATTGTGCCCCGAACTCAGCACGTGCTTCATGAATGTTTGTGAGATGAGTGCATAAAAGATGACAGGTGAAAATCTCTTAATTAGATCCAGAGGGCCCTCTTGATTTGTAAATCCAAATAAGAAAGGCATTCTCAGAGCCTGAAAAAGCTACGTCCAAGCCCACATCTTTGTTTTAGAAAGGACTCATCTGAATGATAATGAGTGTGGAAAGCGGATTGGCTCCTGGGTAGACAGGGGCTTTTTTGTTTGTTTGTTTGTTGGATTTTGCCTGGGCTTTAAAAAAAAAGCTTGCACTCATGGGCCCCGTGACTTGCAGAGACTTGTCCCTCTTAGGGTCTGTGGGAGTTTCTAGTGCTTATTTCACTAAAATTAAGTCATCCCTGGCACCTGTGTCAAATCTGGGGAAGTAACGATTACTAGTGTTGTGCCTCTGTGGGTTTATGTCATTGTTTATATATCTGCAAGCCGCACACCCAGGAGGCTTGAGGACCATCTGTTCTGCCACTCTGAAGACATGATGTCATTATTTCTAGGAGTACTCTACTGCTATGTAGCCAAAATGTACTAAGTTCCAATTTTCTAGGACAATTAACCTGGTTTGCTAAACTATATTCTATGTATTCTTACATGGCACGCTGCTAATGAAACACACAAACACACACACACACACACACACACACACACACACATTGGCAAGGGGAAGACAGGGTCTCATGTGTAACCCTGACTAGACTGAAACTTCCTATGTATACAAGGCTGGTCTTGAACTCATAGAAATCCACCTGCCTTGGCCTCCTGAGTGCTGACATTAGTCATATCCTAGTAGTTTGTGGTTTGTTTGTTTCTTTTTTCATTCTATGTGTATATGTGTTTGTGGCATGCATTTGTGTGTGAATACAAATGTGTATTGCACACATATGTGTTGTACCCGTGCCTTGTGTTGGCATATAAGTGCGCATAGGTACATGTTCATGTGTGTGGAAGGGCATATGGAAGCCAGTGTTCACACTAGATGCACCAGAACTCATTGATTCAGCAAGTCCAGCAAAGCAGCTTGCCCTGGCAATTCCTTGTCTCTGTCATTGGATCAAACTCAGGTCCCCATATTTACAAAGCAAGTGTCCAAGGATGGATGATTTTTAATATATTTAGTGACCATCAAGCCTAGCTTTCTCCAGGTTATGTGTGTTAAAGAAAGTGACTCCTCCTTAATATACAAAGCATCTAAAGACCAAGAATCCATGATGAAGCTAAAAAGGGTGCTTAAGCTTTCTATGGCTTGGGAGATCAATTGTAAGAATCAGAAAGAGCACATAGAAGTTGCTAGAATACTGCCTAGTCCAGAGTGTGGTCTGGAGAACAATTTACAATGACCATTGACTGGGTTTATTAAACACACAGCAAACCAAAAGAGTAAATATGAAGTGTGTGTGTGTGTGTGTGTTAAGATATGTGTCATAGCATGCAGGTAGAGGTCAGACAGTTCCAGGGATAGACCTCAGAAAGTCATGTTTGGAGGCAAACACCTTTATCACCTAAGTCATCTCACTCAATATAAATAATCTTGAAAATATTAACTAACTGAAAGAAGCAAGACACATGCACACAAGCTCCCTAGAACAGGCAAATTTGTGGAGAAAGCAGGTGTTTGTTCCAGGAGTCAGGAGTGGTGTGGGACTGTTGTTAGTGGGCACAAACTCTCTGAGATGCTAACCAAGTTCTGGGACTGTACAGCAGTGCAGATTGCTAGGCCCATGAATGCAGCTAATTTTGCTCAATTGCTCTTAAAAACACTTAAAGTAGGAGGGTAGAGTGATGGCTCATTGGTTAAGAGTACTGACTGCTCTTCTAGAGGACTCGAGTTCAATTCCCAGCACCCACATGGTGGCTCACAACCATCTGTAACCCCAGTTTGAGAGGATCTGATACTATCTTCTGGTCTCCAAGACCACCAGTCATATATGGGGTACATAGTCATATACCCATACACATAAAATAATAAAAAAATAACTTTAAAAACACTGATAAAATTTGTGTTAGATTTATTTCATCACAACACAAAAGCAATACGTGTTTAGAGTTGAAAAGTACCAAATGATAGCTACTAATTTTAAAACAGCTATGGTCCAGCCACCATAATGACTACTACTAATATTTAAAGGTCAGTAGTGCCTTCCTCTAAAAATATGTCTACATCTAGGGATTGTCATGAGGCTTTTTATTTAAAAAACCATCCATGTACATGAAGTATAAATGACTTTAAATAGATATCACTAAGCTGTAGGAAGTTTCCATGTCTTATAGGTTTGTTTTGAGACAGGGTCTTACTGTGTGATTCTAGATAGCTTGGAACTCACTCTGTAGACCAGGCTGGCCTTGAACTCACAGGTATCTACCTGCCTTTGTCTTCCAAGCACTGGGATTAAAGGTGTGCACCACCAAAGCTAGGTCCTCTGCTACCATCTTATGGAACTACCATCATGAGTGTGGTTTATATCTGGTCAAAATGATGCTATACCAATGTAGAGTTATTTTCCATAGCAAATCCAACTGTGATCATTGTTCAGTTTATGGCGGGGGGATGACAGCACAGAAACAAGAGGAGCAAAGTGCTAGTAAAGAAAGCTGCCATGGTGGGGTTCATTTAGGGAAGTAAATTCCAGGTGAAATGGAAACAGAGAGGGGAATTCTGAAGGTGGAAAAGCCTAAGTGGGAAGGAACATGGGAAACTGGGGGTGGGTAATGGAGGAAAGTCATATGGAAACCACCAGTTTACACACCAGTTAAAAAATATAACTGGAGATGTGCCAAGCAACACAGGCTAAATTGTTGCTCTTGGTCACCAACATGATAAGACTGTGGCTGCAGACACCACATACTTTAACTACAGTATGTAAAGAATCTGTCTCAAAGCAGCAGGAACCTCTTCCCCTGCTGGCTAGCTTTTACAGTGCTGGAAGGTATCATGCAGGCTGCTGAAGGGGAAAAGACATCACTAATCTTACCAAAGAGCTGGACATTGTCTGCTTCAGTACTAACATGCCAGGGAAGATGGACCCACTGATGCAATAGCCTTGAATGACTATGATAGAGTAATGATCACTTTCTGATGGATCTGAGACCTGTTTCACAGGAGGAAATCCATTCTTAGTACTGCAAACCTGGTCAAAAGCCCATGGCGAAAAGGTCATAGGCCCTAGGGTAGAAGCTAGTGTTGCTATTTTTCTAAATATTTATGTTGTCAAACTACCTTCTAAGTATTGATGCTTATACCCATAGACCTGGGCCGCTGTTAACCTGTATCAGAGAAGCTTCTTTTTTGCAGTGGGCAGTAGTCAACAAAAAGATTTCTAACTGGTCACAGTGCTGAGAGTAAGTGACTGTGAATACTCAGCTTTAAGTGGGACATCTATAACACACACACACACACACACACACACACACACACACACACACTGCTGAGGCTCAGAGAATATCAAGGAAGAACAAGTGGAAAATGTAAATGCTGGAAGATGGGGAGGCGTGCTGAAATGCAGTCCTCAACCTGGCACTGCTGATGCACTAGTAGATACAGAGCCCTTGTGGGCACATGCACAAGGCGTGCAAGAGATCAAGACGGCCACATTTCCAGCATCAACAGGGGAGGTACTCATCAGGCCTCATCATCATTGAAGAGTTACTGGTGATTGACAAGAGCTAGGGGAGAGGTGTGGACACTGGAAGGTTGCCCATGCTTCTATGGATGGCTCCATACCCACTTGCATATAAACAGCATTAACTGAACCTAGTGAGTGAGTAGACAGATTATGGGAAAGAAGAGAAGGTCATGAGGAGAGAAGAGGATGTGAGTTGCGAGGAGACGGCTGTTAGCTAATACCAGGAAAGAGAAATTCAAGTTGAGTATGATCGTATTTTATGGTGTGTAAAATTTATGTATGTGTGAAATCTTTAAGGAATAAACTTTTTGAAAAGAAAAGAAGTAAACAAGTAAAATTAGTTTGTTTCTTTGTTTGTTTGTTTGTTTGGTTGGTTGGTTGGTCGTCTTTTTGAGACAGGATTTCTCTGTGTAAGAGCCCTGGCTGTACCAGACTCACTTTGTAGATCAGGCTGGCCTTGAACTCAGAGATCCGCCTGCCTCTGCCTCCCTAGTGCTGGGATTAAGACAGGCCAAAAAGTTAGCACAAGTCAGAAGTGAGATTGGAACCTTCAGAGTACTGAATGCCACTTTTCTGTTTGATTGATTCTGACAACACAATGCAATCCAGGCTCAAATATATTCCAGTGAAGACCAGGAGGCGTTCCCATTTCCCCTTAGCTACCCGAGCAATTGCATTTGTATGTGCTATACTCTGAACCCCCGGCCAGCTCTCTTACAGAAAGCAGGCTTCTCAACCTGTCAAGGTGGAGGAGGTTTTCACCTTAGAAAGATGAACTGCTCGGTAAGTCAGGGAAAATGAACGCTCCTGCAGATGTACTGCTGCCTTCCTGGATTACAAATTGAAGTCAATGCTTTAATTATGTGCTTCATAGACAAAAAAAAAGCAAAGTCCACTGATAGCTATTATGTGTATAATAGAAAAGTAAAACCAAATTCTTTGTGAAATATTTCTTCCTTTGCTGACATTCATTCAAATTTTATTTCTTCTCATTTTCAAACACCTTTAGCGTTTATCTATTTTGACTTAGCTAGTTTCCGACTTGTGGCCTCAAACAATCTTCACACTTCCGCCTCCAGTGTAGCTGGGACTTCAAGGAAGAGCCACTTCCAGCTCTAATACGGGTTTTTTGAACCTCTACTCTATGCGGGTGCTTACATTAATGCTGGAGCTAACACCATTAAACAATGCACACGTAGGTAAGCACACTTGTCCTCCTGAAGAATTTATGTTGAATAAGGGGAGATAATGCAAACAAAGTTAGAGAGCATACCTGTTGATGATTTTATATGGGGAAAAAATAATTGGTTACAGTGGAAACAACGTAGCTCAGATATGGGAACAGAATGAAAACTGAGTATCATTCTATACGTTGGCTCTCACTGAATTAATGTCTTTTAGGAGGTTAGAAGCTCTATAAGGGAACTGTGAGAAAAGTAAGCTTCCCTAATAAAAGGTTAATTTTTTTATAACGTGTAGTGTATTTGGGTGGAGGTGGCACAGTTTGTCAGCTCATAATTCTAAGCTGGTGCTCAAAGAACACAGGCACAGCGGTGAAGAAGGGAAAGTCCGAAAGCTTTTGGGGCTGGGTCTTGCAGATTTCATGGCCCCTCCTCTGCTCTCCAGCCCTCAGCTCAGAGGCCACCCTCTCTCTCCCCTCTTCGGCACACCAGCCTGTCACGTTAATAAGAGCTGATCTGTAAATAGCGTCCCCTCACCCCATCTCCACCCCACCCCACCCCCTCCTTGGCCAGGCTCCTACTTTTCGGCTCAATGGCACAGATGCGGCTTTGAGATGACGGGGACCAGGCAGCTATTAGCAGCAAATCCAGTGAGGGAAATTAATGCAGGGGATAACTAATAAAAGACAGCTCAGGACAGCCAGACTAACTTGCTCGGAGCAGTAATTAACTTTTTTTCCCCTTTTAGCTCATGAAGGTAAATACGCCGACGGCACTCGTCCAGTCTAGCTCTTCCTTATTAAAAAAGAGCAGAGCTATTCATGACGAGCCGAGACTTAATCTGCGCCCCCCCCCCCCCCCCCCCCAAGAAGAGCAATTTTAAATGACCATGTGATAGGCTTACAGATCCATGCTGCCTAAATCAAGAAACACCTGTGAGTATCACGGAGCTAGGGAGTGAGGCGGCAGGCTGAGGGAGGTAAGTCTTTGAGTGAAAGAAACCATCCACCTGAACCTGAATCGGCTTAGAGAGGCACCTCCCGTCCCCAGCCCTCAACCACTAAAATGTTTGGCTTCTCTTCAGAGATAAGTGGTACACAGTAAGTCAAATGTCGGTGACAAACCTTCACATAGCTTGAAGGACACTTGTGGTTGCCTTCCTTCAGCTTTTATCTTTGATTTTTCTTACATTTGTATTTATTGTTATTATTAGGGTGAGGGTGCATGCGTGTTCAGCAACTTTGTAGCCTCCGTTCTCTCTTATTTCTCCAGGCTAGGGCCTTTGCCTGCTGAGCCCTGTCTCTAGCCCCTAGCCTTCACTGAGATAGCCATAAAAAGCTTATTAAGGAGGTAGTGTAAGGTGGTACATGCCTTCAATCCCATCACCCCAGAAGGAGAAGCAGTAATGTCTCTAAGCTTTCGAGGCCAGCCTGATCAACAACATAGGTTCTTTGAAAACTAAAAGCTTTCTGAAAATAGAGGCTGGAATTGTAGCTTAATGGTACAGCATGTGCTTAGCATGTGCTTAGTGTGTGCTTAGCATGTCCTTGGTATGTGCAGGTGGCTGAGTTCAATCTCCAAACATGGACACACACTCAAATCTTTCTAAAAAACAAATTAAAATATCAGGTTTTATTCAGCAAAACTCTGGGTTGTGAAAAGATTGACAGTCTTCTGGATTAAATCTTTGGAAACCTTATTCTGATCATAAATATTTGCTATATTCTTGGGCCTGGCAGCCATAGCCACTCAGTAACAGAAAGACTGTGAACTGGGCCTCTTGAGTTCATGAACTCTGGCTTCCCCTAAATGGAAGAGAAAAAAAAAAACCAAACAAAAGAAAACAAGAAAAAGAAGGAAAGAATAGAAAGAAAGCCTTATCAGACACTCTAAGTTTCTGAACTCATTATAACGCTTGAGTTTAATGTGTGCATTAACCACACTGCTCACTCTTTTAGACTTAATTATCTCAGTGAATTTTACACATGTGTCCCAAGGGGCAATCTACCCTTCATACTGCCCTCCAGCCTAGAGAACTGCCTTGGACCCGCCCTAAAACAAGTGAGACAAAGCCATAGCCACCTATTCTCTTTCAGGAGTAGGTGCTGTCATTAAGGAGGGACAAGGGCCCAGACAATGGGTGAACTTTTCCAAAGTTGCCCTTGGTGCACCACTGTGGAAAGGGGAGAATGTCTCCTCCATGCTATCAATTAGAAGGATTGGAAGTGGGGAGAGAGAGATGGAGGAGGGGTGGAAGAGAGGAGGGGGAGGGGTGGGACCATACTTCCTCATCAGTACTGTGAAAATATAAAGTTTAGTAAAATGAGCGAAAGATTGGGCACAGAACCTTTCATGCTTGGAAAATAAGATCATTTTTGTTATATGAAAGATAGTTTATTATCAAACTCACAGGAGCATGAAGTAGAATAACAGTTCCCAGGAGCTGGGTGGGAGGGAGAAGTGAGGAGTTACCATTCAGTGGGTATAGAGTTTAGAATTTCCAGATGAAAAAGTTCTAGATATCTGTTATGCAATAATGCGATGCACATAGCACTAGTGAAATACACTGTGCACTCAAAACTTGTTGATTTGTTTATTTTTATTGTGTGGGTATGAGTATTTGTCTGCAAGCATGTATGTGTTCTACATTCATGCCTAGTCCTCAGAGAAGCCAGAAGAGGGAGTTAGATCCCCTGGGGCTGGCGTTACAAACCGTTGTGAACTGCTGGGAACAGAATCTGAATCTTCTGTGAGAGCAGCATATGCCTTTAACCATTGACCCAAACCACCAGCCCAGTGGAACGAGCCAGCAAGATGGCTCAGTGGGTAAAGGGTGCTTGCCACACAAACCTGACAGCCTGAGTTTGAACCTCCTGGTACCTACACAGGAGTAGAAAATAAAAAACAAATCCAAAAATTGGCCACCACACTTGCACTGTGGTACATGTGCCACACATACACATGACATGACGTAGCCAGACAATAGTAATAATAATAAATTTGGAATACACAGAAGGAAACTAGGTGAGTCTTTGTACCCTAAAGATTTTATGAGGCTCAGAAACATCTGAGTGGTATATACCACCTTGTTTAGTGATACTCCATCTTGTTGGGGTTTAGTTTTTCTAAGATTGAGCATTAGTATTGAGCCCAGGCTGGCCTTGAAAGCAGTATTTTTCTGCCCATGTTAGGATTATAGGTGTACCATGCCACCAGGCCCAATTATAATGCTCCTAATCTACTTGGGGGAAAAAAAATAAAAAACCTCTCTAGGATTTGAAGATGCACTACAAATAAAAAGAGTGTGAAGCTCAAGAAACAGATACTCACCAAAAATGTGGAAACATCACAGTTGAAATGTCCCTGTGCAGAGTTTCACTCATTTTGCTGAGATAAGAAAAGGATACTATTGAAAAAAAGAAACATATTATGATGTCTATCTGGAAAGATAAAAAACTGACATGTACCCAACAAACTATAACTAGCAGTTTTGCACCAGCCTGCTTTTCCAGGTCTGTGGTCATTGCTGTCTTGATGCTTTGGAGTTAGGCAATATTCCCCAAACACTGAGGATTGTGCAGACCAGGAGGCACTACTGCCAGGAGCCCTGTGCAGCCCGGCTGCTCTTGCTGTAACACAAAACAATTATATTCTGAAAAATACATTGTAGCTTGTGCATCTAGGAAAGAATTCCTCCACAATGCTGCAGAGCATGGGAGTCTAAAGTACTCAGGAATGCAGGCAACTTGCACCAAAAACCCTTTTCAAATTATTTTTGTACAAAATAATCAAAGTCAGTTTTCTGGCAGCTGAAGATGTCTGTCTGGTGAAGCGTTCCACATCTATTGAAAATGATGACGTGCCATTGCAGATCCTGTCAAGGGCTCCACTGGAAATCCTCGCCTGTACACGTGTCCATTGTTACACAGACATAGTCTAAAGTCACCCCCTCCTAAATCAAGAGAAACTGGTTTTGAAGGGAGGATCTTGCAGGAGCCTTCCCATGTCACCGATACAATGTTTCTTTCTTATCTGTCGCCAAGCTAGTAACATTGTAATGTTGAGAGTACAAAGTATAGAACTAATTTAGATCAATTTGATTTGCAAACACGTGTGGATGTGTTCTAGTTACCTTGGCATACGATAAGCACAAATGAATTGATACATCGTTCTTCTCAACTTGGTGCTTAACCATCGGCCACAAAGCGTCCTAAGCATGATTAAAGTTTTTATATATTTGATTTCTTTTCCAAGATGATTAGTAAACTAAACAAGACATAAATGAATTCTTATCCTTCTGTTTCATCTGTCTTTTGTATGTGTTTACATTGATGTTTCAGTAAATGTAATAGGTCTTGGAAAACGGAAAAAAATAATTCTTCATTTTTTAAACTGCTTCAGTGCATACTGAGACTTAATGTATTATGGGGGAAAATAATGGCAAGCTATAGGGTCCCTCCTTTGTCACAGTGGCACTGGTTTGTCTTCTTTCTGCTATTCTTATACCAAGGAGGCAATAAACCCCCTTGAGAGTCACAGAGACTCCTGCAGAGCCCTGTCAGGGCACACAAGCTTTTATGCCAAAATACAATACACAAAAGGATCATAAACACGTTTGAAAAGGAAGATGACCTCTTTGTCACATGGAATTAAGCTTTACTGCAAGCTGCTGCCATGGAAACCAGCTCTCGCTCCTCACTTTTAGGACTCCTGTTTCCATTTTCTAGGGGTTTCACATCAAATACAATCGAGAGATCTGGGCTCTTTACTGTTTAACGTCTCCAGGCATGTTTCCAGGTAGAGAGCAGAGGGGACTGAGATGGAAATGACAACGACGGGTGTGCATACAAGGTTACAAGAGGGAGGGATGAATGGGAGGTGTCAGCTTCCTTAGAAAGGAAGGGGAGTTGTGGACTACTGGGTGATTGAATCAATCAGATATCTTTTTCAAATGCCACCTACAGACCGAACAGCTTCCCTTCCAGGAGTGTCTTTAGAAATAGCTTTAACTCTTTGATCTTCTTTTCTAGAGTTCCTTGTACTGTGTGTAGTATCTGTCACGTTCCAGCAGCCCCAAAACCCTAAGTCCAATCTTGAGGATAAGCGACCATCCGGAAGAACAGAGGAACCCTGTCTTTCTCTCTACTAATGTGTATTGACTTTGTTCTCTTTCTGTCTCCCTTTCTTTTTGTTTTTGCTGTTTGTTTGTTTGTTTGTTTGGCTGGTTGGTTATTGGTTTTGTTTCTGCTCGAGACAGGGTTTCTCTGGGTGTCTCTGGCTGTCCTAGAACTCCGTAGACCAGGCTGGCCTCTAAATTAAAGATCCACTTGCCTCTGTCTCCCCAGTGCCTGGATTAAAAGCCTGTGCTACTTTAGAAAGTAAATACAAAGAAAGCCAAACATTTATACAGTTACAGCCTTGAAGAGTAAAATAGAAAAACATCAGAAAATAAATAGAGCATAGGTGAGCGGATCACTGTTGTAGATTTGAGCTCCGAAGCCGCTGAAGAATGATAACCGTGGCGGTGAGGAGAGGGCTAGGAGCAGAGCACAGCCCTGGCGCTGCTTCCTGGCATCCTTTTGCACTTGGTGAGAGACGGTGGTCATAGGAAAGCTGAGCTGGGCCTGGCCTAGGAGCTCCATCAGTGATCTAAGCCGTTACTCTCCCCCTTCTCGCTCTAAGCACTTGGAAAAGCTGAGAAAGTAAGAGATAGCAGGCAGACGGGTCCCCACCTCCTCACCCCCGGACCTTGGTACTCGGAGCAGGAAAAGTCATTTATTACAGTGCATGCACCATCAGGAAACTTTCCCACCCGGCCTCCCAACTCACACCACCTTGCAGCGGGAATGACAATAGCTTGACACACGGGTTTTGGCACTCTGCTTTCCGGATGACTGGGTCTCTCCTGTCCTGAGAAGGACACCCTCTAAAACTGCCCCCAAGCTACTTCCTCAGGGAACTCCCTCGCCCCCTTTCAGATTGTACACCAGGATTGAATCTCTACTCAGATCAGGATCCTCCATTAAATCAGTCCTGTCCATCTTGGCTAGATAAACCAAACTGGGAAAACAAAACGCGTGGGGAGAGGGAAATGTAGAAAGATTCACTACCGTAGACCTTGCTTTTTCTGATCCCTAGGGACCCCTGTGGGGACCCTCTCCAAGCCACGTGGGACTCCCTGAATCCAGGCGTACCCCGCCCCCACTTCAAGAGCCTTGGAAAACAAACTCCAGAGGACAAAGAACTCCAAAGGGAGAAGCCTCCAGAGAGGGGTGAGAACATTCATCACACACACACACACACACACACACACACACACACACACACGCACGCACACACTTTGGACATTCCTTAAGTTTAATCATTAAAGTAGATCCTTTTAAAAGGGAGGCAGAGGCTTAACGTTGCTGTTAGAGACAGTCTACCCCACACACTCTCAGCCAAGTAAAGAAAGATCTAGCTTTGTCGCTTCATTCCCAATAGCGGACTTGGGGGACACCAAACCTCTGATTTCTGGCCACATCAAAGAGCTGATTATGCAAATACCCATTTTTAGTAAGAATAAAAGAAAACGGAGGGGGAATTATTTATCACACAATGAACCCCCTGCCAGGGCTGGAAACAATAGCTCAGACCAGATAGCCCTTCTAGCCTCAGGCTTGGGGAGCGGGAAGGGAGGGGTGCTGCAGCCCTCACGTTTTATTGGCCTAACCTAATTTCACTAATTCTCTTTTCACACATTTCTTTTGCTGATTCGCAAGCCAGGACTTTCACGCTCCTGGGAGCTCCCACCACTGGCCCGATTCAAGGGCAGCCTGCTTTATTTAATTAATACATTCAAAGCTTGCCTGGGAGCCCTAGGCGGGTTGGGGGTGGGGGCGAGGCCCTGGACCAGCGTGAGAAGGAGCTTTTAACGGGTTCCAGGTGTCGGTGCCCAGAAGTCACCACCCGCCTACGGCAGTGAGATGCAGGAGATGCTCGGGACTGAGGGGCGCCACAGCTCTTAGCCTTGACTGCCAGCCAGGCCCTTCCACAGCCCCAACACCTGCGACCGCCACCGCCCGGTGGCGCTGCAGAGTCCGGCGTGGGCGTGAGGGCCTCCGAGCTATGCGGCCGACCAAGCCCTAGCGGCCAAGGCCACCGACGATCCTGTCCTCCAGAGCCTGGAACCTCCCAGAAGCCCTGGCCGCTCCTCTGAAATCAGCCTCCTCTCTGAGCCAAGTCCTGCTCTTTCTAACCCTTCTCAGTCTCAGGTAGTTTTATACTTTAGAACAAATAATGGATCCAATGTCGAGCGCCCTGCTGTCCCGCGACGACTGGATCCAACCGAAGCTAAGCCCCTTTGGTAGAAAGATGTAGCAACAGCGGTGCAGTGTACTGTCCACTGAAGAGCGTATTCCGGACTCTGTTTGAAATCTGACTTCATTAGAGCCCGCTGCTATAGAATACCGTGCTCCCACATCCGTGAGACCACGACAGTGAGCTCCCCACCAACTCACTGAGCGAGCGAGTGGGCGTCTTTGGTGCCAACTACAGATGCAGTACCAGCTTCAATCCTGGGCCTCAGCCCACTCGCTTTGGGAATGAGTGATTTGTGAACTCCCAGGGCTAAGTGAGCCAGAAAGAACAGCAGTGTGTGTGTGTGTGTGTGTGTGTGTGTGTGTGTGTGTGTGTGTGTG
>JANHMN010000001.1:29528226-29538532 GCA_030674055.1 Rhabdomys pumilio
TGTGTGTGTGTGTGTGTGTGTGTGTGTGTGTGTGTGTGTGTGTGTGTGTGTCTGTGTGTCTGTGTGCGCGTGGGCACGGGTCTCAATAGAAAAAATAAAACTGAACTTGTGCCCGCAGATTGGACTTTGCTGGTCGGCCAGTAAAGCTCTGGAATCTGCTGTTCTCTGCCTCTCCCATGCTGAGATTCCAGCAGAACTGCCACGCTTGGCTTTTTCAAACTTGGGTGCTAGGGATCAAATGCAGGTCCTGCTGTACAGCAAGCATGTTCTGTACTGAGCCATGACCACTGCTTCAGACAGCATTTTTCACTATTGAAGATGATTAGACACCACAAAAACAACATCTCCAAATTCAGTGTATAATGATTTGTAATGAAACAGGCAGGCGGAGCTAGAGGAGGATCCTGGGGTGCTAAGCAAAAGTGCCTGGCATATAGAACATGGTGCTTGTGTGTGGGTACCCCACAAGCTTGCACCTTCAGGTAGTGGGCAAACCTCTGGGCCTGGAGAAACTGTAGAGGTGCGACTGCCAGATGCCTATGGTTGAGGAATCAGCCTTATGCTGCCATCACTCCAAGCCTTAGTGACTGAGCCTAGGCCTTCAGGACACCTGGCTATGGGACCCTCTCAACTGCTATTTCTTCAGGCAGTTTCCAAAAGAAGCTTATGGCTGGAACCATCATCAACAAACCCAGTTTTCCACCATTGACACTATCACTCTTATGCTTGCCGGTTAGATTTTTAATTGCTAAAAGCACAGATGTGAATAAGAAAAATATTACTTTGTTCCCATACCATATCATCACCACACCATGAAAAATAAGGAATTGTTTTTGAGGGGGGAAAGGCAGCTCATTGATAGAGTGCTTGCCCAGTATCCATGACACACTGGGTTCAGTTCCTAGCATTCCACAAGAAGAAGGTGGGTCAAACAGGTCCTCTTTTGTCTGGTATGGAAGTTAAACAAAATCTTTGGGTTGAATCTTCCTTTGATTGAAGAAAATATAGTTATTAAGATATTCAACACTGGAGTTGGAAATGTGGCTTTTAAGTGAGCTGGTTGCTCTTCCTGATGGAGTAGATTCGATTTCCTGCAACTACATGGTGGTAACCCTCTCTTCTGGCACTGAACAAACACGTGCAGGCAGAACACCCCATGTATAAAATAAATATTAAAAATAAAAAATTAAAGGTGTTAAATGTCAAAAAAATTCCTATGAGTATAGAGGGTTTCAGATAGAGACCTCCAAAGAAGTGGTAATTTTCCTATGGGCAGGAATGAAGCATCTAGCTCAAGGCAAAAACAGATTTATAGGAAGGAAATACACTGACCAACTAACTTTTTAAGATTGCATGATTTTCTTTTTGCATCTGTTCACCTGGGCTTAATTCTTAAATGTGGTCAATTTTTACTTGGTCATTTTTTCAACCATCGAATTGTTTAAAGAATGAAGTGTAAGTCACAGAGGTTTTGCCACCTCTGTAAGAAACTTCAACAAAGATTAGAAATCAGAGTTATTTCTTTCTGTGTACTCTTTGAATTTGAACTAACTCTGAATGTTTCTTTTTCTCTAGAACTTTGTCCTTTGAAGCCAACTAGCTTGTTACAGTGCCTAATATAAAACCAAGTACCCATATTAAACTAAAAGGGAAAAAATGTTCTATTTCACAAGTTAAAGCTGGAAGAGGGTGTCTTTAGGGATCAATATACAATTTCTTCAGTTTTCAAATTATCATAAAGGCAAACCAGGCATGATGGTGAGGAACAGGTCTTTAATCCCAGCACTCAGGAAGCAGAGGCAGGTGAATCTCTGTGAGTTCAAGGTCAGTCTGGTCTAATCTACAAAATGAGTTCCAGGACAGCCAGGACAGAAACTCTCTCTCTCAAAAAAAAAAAAAAAAAGAAAGAAAGAAAGAAAGAAAAGAAAAGAGAAAGAAAGAGAGAAAGAGAAGACCCCAGAAAGAAGTTAACTGCAACAAACAGACTTGCATACTACCAAGAAATTTCTTTTCCCTTTCTTCCTTCCTTCCTTCCTTCCTTCCTTCCTTCCTTCCTTCCTTCCTTCCCTTCTTCCTTTCTTCTTTCCTTCCTTCTTAGCAAATATGCAGCATCTGTCTCTCTACATAACCCTGGTTGTGTCCAAGAATTCACTGTGTAGACCAGGCTAGCCTCTAACTCATAGAGATTCACCTGCCTCAGCCTCCCAAGTGCTGGGATTAAAGGCGTGCATCACAACAGCCTACCCAACCAACCATGATTAAAATTAAGATTTTTCTGAACCCTCGAGCCTTTTGTGATGTAATTATTATTTATGATCCTCACTTTTGCTCTTCTTCTTTGCCCAGGCATTTATTTATTTATTTATTTATTTATTTATTTATTTATTTATTTAAATATCCAGAGCTTTGGAATTCTGAGCAGGTGCTCTACCACTGAAACTTGTCCCCAACTAACTTGTTTATATATTTAATTAGAGACAAGGTCTCACTGTGTAGACCTGGTTGGCTTGGAACTCACTATGTAGACCAGGCCTGAACTCATAGAGATCTGCCTGCCTTTAAGAAGTGATTTCTTAAAAGTACAATGTGAGTTTGTGATGAATTTCATATTCTCTAATTTTAGTATTGGTGTTTCAAATATGATTCCATATTTTTTTAAATTTCCTGGTGAAATTCAACACCAAACATTACTCAAAATACAAGTATAGTCAATTAAATATTCAAGAACTTTAGTAAAATACAACTCATTCTGCTTTAAAAGCCACCTTTGAAAAAAACCACAATAGCCAAAACTCAATACAAACTTATGAAAATTAGATACTTTATTTATAGCTTAATCACAAAACAATTTTTTTGTTCTTCAAGCTGTAAATACATACTAGAATAAACTCTGTAGAATATACAAAAAATACATACTTTTCCCATGAAATTTTTCTTCAAAATAAATAGAAGGAAACACGTGTGTGGCTGATGCTGGTAATGTCCCGTGTCTGCTTAGGTTTTCAGACTGTTGATTTATTTTTAATCTCTTGAAAGGATGGGGGAGTTCCTTCTCCCCTAAAAGGTCGAGATAAATAATGCATGAAGCAATCCTCCCTCCTGATTTTTCCCTTTTCCTTCACATTTTTTCTTTTGATAGAGAATTCAGCCTAAATTTCCACGCTTGCATTCAATCCTTACAAAAGCCTACAAATTATACAATGACTTCTAACCTGGCCCTCTAACAAAACAAGTTTTTCCCCTTATAAATCATAAGAGACAGATGGCAAAATGGAGAAAAAAAGCAAAGAGAAGGGCGGGACAATAGGCATTGTGACGAATCTGGGAAAAAAACAAAGTGCACATCAGAGAGGGAAAGTTTGGTTTGACAGGTGAAATTCCCACAGCCTGCAGACAGCAATGGGAACAGAGCAGATGCCAGCCATTGCAAATGTGTGGATAATATTATTACCGGTAAATTCATTCAGATGCTAAGATACATTTCTTTCGACTGACATTAACATCTCTATGTAGAAACGAAGGTGAAAAGATCACAGGGACCAGTTGCATTCCCTCTGAGAGATTCACACGAACTGCCTGCCGGAGTCCTCTAGCAGCTCGGAGAGAGGGGAGGAGCGTCAGTCGTCTCTGCACACTGGTTAGTTATGGTACTTTTTCTCAGTGTCTTTACAGTCTCGCGAAGCCCCCCTCCCATCCCCCACTCCCACTCCAACCCCCGCACGCCATAATCCTCTTTGACCATAAATCCTCACATCTTCAATAAATCAGTGCGGATCTCCACACCCGAATGCATCAGCAGCCGAGGGGATTGCAAGGGCCACCTCTGCTCTGTGAAGTGGAGTCCGGGGGCGTGGAGGGTGGAGGACAAGAGAAGGATGGGAAGAGGGCCAGGTAGGGAGGGAGACCCGCAGTTCTAGATACAGTCCCTGGCGAGGGGCAGGTGCGGCGCATAACGATGCTTCTCCGGAGGTGGGGGCTGCCAGTAGTCCACGTCTGACCCGGGGCTAGCGGGCGATAAAGTGCAGCTGTATGGAGACGTGGAGTTGGAGGACGACGCCGGGCTGTTGGTGCAGCTCCAGGAGGAGGATGGCGAAGGGCTGTCCCCGCTGGCGCCGAGCGCGGCTCCGGGGCTCAGCAGCACCGCCTCGGAGAAGAGCGCCCCCTGGAGGCCGCCGCCGCCCGCGCAGTGGTCCGCCAGGCGCAGGGTCTCGGTGAGCGCCCAGATGTAATTGTGGGCGAAGCGGAGCGTCTCGATCTTCGTGAGCTTGGCGTCCTCGGGAAAGGTGGGCAGCACCTCGCGCAGCGCGTCCAGCGCCGCGTTTAGGTTGTGCATGCGGTTGCGCTCGCGGTTGTTGGCCTTGAGCCTGCGGGTCTTCTTGATGCGCTGCACCGTCTCCGCCGTCTTGGCGCCCCGGGAGACGGCCCGTGAGCGCGAGGGGCGACGCTTGCATTCGTGCACCAGGCCCAGCAGGCGCCCTGGCCGGCAACCCCCGGTACCCGATGCCGAACTGCCCTGCACCCCCTGCCCGGCTTCCGCCCCACGCTGCCCACGCGCGGCGCCTGGCCGGCGCAGCTCCTCTTCATCCTCCTCATCCGCGCTGGAGGACATCGGAGTCAGGGTCGCCGAAGCCGGGGAAGCCGAGCCCAGCAGCATCAGCACTTCCTCTTCTTCCTTCAACTCCAGAGTCTCGGATTTGACGAACATCCTGAGAAACAAGAGGCAGATGAAATTTACTCCAAGAACAGACAGGGCGAAGTGTCGCTGGAGCGTCCCCCTACCCCACCCCACTCCAACGTGCATCCGCGAAGATGGCGAGGATAGAGCTGGGTCTATTCTCGAGTCACCTTCTGCCGGCCACAGAAGTCACTGCGTCTAGAGCGGTGGAGTTAGCATGGGCGGCGTGGGCTTGTGTGGGGACACTGCCTGAGAAGTTGAGGACCGCGGCATGCACACTTACCTACTCGGCTCCAGATGTGTCGCGGCGCAGCTGCTGCTCTGGTGTGTGTCCGGGAATGTCCCCGCAGCCCGAAACAGAGCACGGTGTCCTCCGCGCCGCGGGCTTGGCTCTTCCAAGGCGCACCTCTGCGGGGGGGGCCTCTCTGCTGGGCGACTTTGCCAAGAGCCCCGGCGACCGCGGCAGCCCGCCCGGGTCTCGTGTGTTGTCGTGCTCGTGCGTGTCTGTCTGTCAGTCAGTCCCTGGCCGTGAGGCTGCTGGCACGCGACTCCCAGGCACTCCAGTTAAAGCCGAGCTGCTTGTGGTTCAGTGGCTGCGTGTCTGGCACACGACTCTCCTTAAAACCCCTTATATACCACCAAGAAAACAATCAGATCTGCCCCGGGGCCCCCTCCTCACCTACCCTCCCCCCGCCCTCTCCTCCTCCGCCTGTCCTGCACCCCCTGGTCCCCCGCTCTCCCTCCCCAGCTTATTCTTTTCATCGTATTATCATCATTCATTTCTTTCCCTTTCTTTAGTCCCTCTCCCCCTCCCCTGGCCCGGCCATCCATCCTCCTCCTCCATCACTCCCGCCCCTCCGTCCCCCCCCCCCTTTATCTAATCAGCATAAAATGGTTCTAAAGCTCCTGTTGGCGCTCCAGGCTGCAGCCCAAGCTACCGAAGCCGCGGCGGCGGCAGTGGCTCAAGCTGCGGCTGTTGTCGCCGCCGCTGTCTATTGTGATTGGTGGCTCGCGCTCGGCTGGAGCGTGCCGCTAATTTATTAATGAAAGGAGATCGCGAGGCGCAGCTGGCCAATCAGTGTTCCCCGGACTCCGGGAGGCCTGCGAGCCACGCGCACCGGAGCCCGCTCCTTTTCAGCAGCTCATTAGGGGCCCGAGCGCTGGGGGCCCATGGCAGGGGGAGGGGGCACCCCGACCACTGCTCCCGCCCGGGTCCTCGAGACAGCAGGGGCTGCCCTTGCCCGGATGCTCGGATACGCGTCCCACCGGTCTCAGCCGGGCCTCACTGGCGACCAGAGCCTCGGAATTAGTTTAGTGAAAGTCAGAATCCCGGAGAAGGCAGCCGGGTGATACTGCTAGCCATCTCTTGGCAAAGCCTCTTTGGGGCTGTATCAAATAGAAAACGGTTTTTTAAATGCCTTAGTCTTATTAGGAAAGGGAAGGGATACATATATGTGCCAGGCAGTAGGCACTTTGTGAGGGACTGTGCTTGAGTTTTAGAGAAACCAGTGTATGACTGGCTTGGGAACATTAGGAATTCACAGAGACATCCTCTAGAAGGGGAAATCGGTCGGAGAGCAAATGATGGGCGTTAAAAAAAAAAATAAATAAACCCATTCGCTTGACACACCCAACGCTTGAGGCTTCAAGCGTTGACGTAATTTGGGGGAGTGGGCTTCTGGTGCAGAAGGAGATGGGTATCAACAACAGATTAGAGCCAGATGATACTATAGGGTGGCTTCCTGTGTGATGGCAAAGGCAGGAGGGCTGCTGCAGCGAGTGAGCCACGCTGACACTTGTGTGACCTCTGCTCCGCTGGGGTGGGGGGCGATGTTGAGACATGGGGCAGATTCTCCCAATGCTGCTTCTTCACTGAGGAGAAAAACAGAGCTGTAGCGTCCTGCTGGACTTGAGAGGAAACTTATTCTGAATTGCTCGTCAGTCCCTCCCCCCCTTAGCACCCTTCTTTTCACTAGACACAGAACCAGAATCCCAGAAATGAATCCTGGGCCAACTGTCATCTGTGACCGGTCGCTGGACTTCATCCCTTAGGATCCCATTTTGCGAGGATGAAAGGAGAGTCTTGGGAGGGGCTTTAGCAGTCCACCAGAGCCAGAGAAAGAGATTATCCGCAAGTCTCTGCCTCCTTAGTTTGTAGGGACTGAAAATAAACTGAATCTCAGAGAAGAGTTCAGCCAGAGCATTGTTGGTGTTGGCATGGTTTGCGTGCGTTTAGTTCCCTCAGAGGGCTACGGAGCAGGACGGGAGAACCTGGAGTGAAGAAAAGCAAAATCAGCATCCGAGGAAGTAGTCCGGATCTTTGCAGCAACACAACCTTCAGTGCTTTCTGTCAGATTGAAGTGATTTTCAATTTGCTTTTTGACACCTGCTTTCATTTCTTCCCCCCCCTTTTAAAAGCAAATTTTCTAAATTTAAAAGCATTATTTTCATTTAGCTCCCTCTAGATCCTCTCAGAACACTTTGGCTACCCTTTAGATAGGACTGAGATACTGGAAAGGCGCGGGAGATACACTCCACGTCCTCAGCACGCAGCATCTGGCCCTCTCAGAGACTCACTTTTGAGTCTCTAGCTCTAACTAGAAACTCGCAGGAAGCAGAACGTTCTCGAAGACAAAATATAGACTCGGAGTGTGAGCTATAGCATAACCCACGTGGTTGCAGGTGCACAGAATCATATTTTATCCGTAGTTATCATTAAGACCAAACACTTAACCACTCTCCACTCTTCAAATCTCTCCTAAAAGAAACCCCACTAAGGGTCTGTTTGGCCTTGGCTGGACGGATGGGTATTGAAGGGACTTGTGGGAGTGGATGCAGAGTTTGTGTTTGTTCATAAACTTGAATAGAATAAAGGCTGGGAACAGTAGGATCTGATGAAATGATCAAAGACCATTAAAAACAAATACCAGACTGATGAGAGGAACCTGCTGTGTCAGCCTCGGGATAGCTCCACCTCTCCACGGGGGCTGCCTGCAAGGGAAGACAAGCCGCTAAATTAATGCAATCGAAAACAAAGGGAGGCTTATTTGGGTATCAGTAGAAATATATCTCTTTGGGCAAGTTGCTTCTTTTTTTTTTTTTTTTTTTTCCTTAGCCAGGCAGTGCTGTGCTGGGTGATTTAATGGCAAGATATTGGCAGAAGAACATAATCATAATTCTGTTGAAGCTTTAAAGGGAACCTTACAAGTCTGTGTAGCCCCAACTAACAATGATATCAAGCTGTGTCTAACACTTAGTGCCAGTGAAACACACATAATCCAATCCTTTCATTGCTTGTTAGCAGTACCAAGGTGTCTGAGTCCCCACTTTTTCCGTATCCTCCTGGCATTTTTATGGTGTTATGATTCCCTGAGGATGCACCACATGACTTCCTTTGACAAATCCACACCTAAAGGGCTGGAGAGATGGCTCAGCACTTCACAGTACTTGTTGCTCTTTTAGAGGACCCGGGTTCGAGTCCCAGCACCACACGGTGGCCCACAACCATCCCAAACTCCAGTTCCAGGGGTTCTGACACCTTCTTCTGGCTTTTTCCACTAACTTCTCACCTCCACAAACACCAGCACATATGTAGCAGACACACATACACGAAGGCAAAACACTCAAACATATAAAATAGAACAAATAGATTTTTTTAAAAAGGACAAATCCACACCTTGACTATGGTTTATGTAAATATGTATACAGAATTTTCTGAGCAGATGCTGACAAATGGTGAAATAGTGTTCGGGTTAGCTGCAAGTTTCTTTGTATGAATTTTATTTCATTGTGTTTTGTTTTGGAGAGTACACAATGCATTTCAAAGCTGTCATGAAACTTAGAATTGTGTACATACACAGATACTGATATTATGGGTCTCTAAATCATTTAAATACCAAGACGTCATGGGCTCATAGATCTTCACTTTCTGAGCAAGAACCTTCTTGTTTGCCTTATGCAATGGGTACGTGCTAGGTTACTGTGTGAAGTACAGGTGTAAAAACATTGAAACAATAGCTACTCTCTCTGTGCCTGTCTCTGTTTAAATCCTTTCTTTCTAACTTTTTGAAACAAGGTCTTCCTATGTAACTCTGACTGGTTTGAAACTTGCTTTGTAGACCAGGCCAGCCCAAAGTCTCAAAAGATCCACCTACCTGCCTCTGCCTCCTGGATTCTGAGATTAAAGTCCTAAAGTCCTGTGTTACGACCTCCAGCCCTCTGCCATCTCTTTTGTTGTTGTTGTTGTTGTTTTGTTTGTGTTTTTTTTTTCCGAGGGTTTCTCTGTATAGCCCTGGCTGTCCTGGAACTCACTCTGTAGACCAGGCTGGCCTCGAACTCAGAAATCCACCTACCTCTGCCTCCCAAGGACTGGGATTAAAGGCGTGTGCCACAGCTGCTCGGCTCTCTGCCATCTCTTAATACTAGAACACTTCTATACATGTTTCTTACTATAAAATATTATTCAAAAAAGAAGGAAGAAATCCAAAGACAAGTTTACAGTACTGTGCGACCCAGAGCCAACTAACTGGTCCGCTTAGTTGGTTGGCTAGCAGAATTGTTCAGCAGTGTGCTCTGTTTTACTGGGAAACTGAACCGTCAATTTCGGTTTGGACTCAGCTTTGTGAAGACGTGGCCGACGCCAAACATCCTCAGCTAGACCCCTCCAGCACTCTTTTAACTTAAATAAATTCAAGAGGCACTTGTGTGGTCTGAAAGTTTGTGTAGATGAAACCCGGCTGAAACGCTATGTGAAGGGGGTGAGGAGCGCGTGAATAGCCCCGGCGAGAATGGCGACCCGGGGCAGAGCCTGTCCATAGCGTGAACTGTCCTAAAGGGTCAAACTGTTCATCTTCAGTCCCTCTTTCAGTGTGCAATCCTACTTTAAGAGAACAAAAGCTCAAAGCGGGCTGTTATCAAGAAATGGGAGCCCAGTGATTTAAAATCGTCCCCAAGCTTTAGAAAGAAAGGAGGCCTAGTGCGTGTAGCTGGAGAAAAATTTGAAGTAAGGGGAGGGGTGAAGGGGTGGAGACCTTTAGAAAACCTTTGTTCCTTCTAAGAAGCTTGAACTTTGTGATGGCCCAAAGCCCTAAAGTTTAGGGTAGGTGTCTCTGTGGGGAGGTCAGCACTTCGACCTCACAAGTGGCGAGAGAGGACAAATGGTCCCAGACTTTCAACAGATGACTACTGGGGCGTAAAGAAGGGAGCCCTTCCTTCAGAGTACTCGTGGCTATCCCGCGACGACGCCAGGAGGGCGCGTGTCTACACTCTGCAGAAACAAACTGCAAAGCTAGCTGTGGAGCCTGAATCCTAACCCTCCGAGTGTGAGCTGTCTGAAAGGAGGCAAGACGGAGAGAAAGTTAAGTTAGCAAATCCTGGGTATCTTTTATCTGTAGGGTGTCTTAGGCTCCCCCTGCGGGTTAGATACGCAGTTTCCAGAGCTGGAGATGCTAGCGTGGGAACAATTAGCTTTCTCTGTAAAAATAACCCTACGACCTTAAGGTTAGTTACTGCCGGCAAGGGGAGGGTGCGGCTTCCACCGAGTCCTGGAGGGGCCCCCACTACACGGCTGCGCTGGCTAATCCGAGTACCAGCCCCCTCCTTCTGCGTCGGAGGTACCAGCCAGGGACAACC
>JANHMN010000001.1:29554353-29637456 GCA_030674055.1 Rhabdomys pumilio
ACACACACACACACACACACACACACACACACACACACACAAAGAACCGCTTCTCTCCCACAAGTGTGGATGGATTTATCTTTTCTTTCACATATGAATTCCACAGAGACAGTTATCATTTTTTAATAAGTTAATAACCATTATAGCTATAAATAAATAACCATTTTAAAATTGTATTACTTTAGTCTATTGTGAGGGATGGGCCCATGATCCATAGCATGTGTGGTCTGAGGATAACCTACAGGAATCAGCTCTCCCTGCTTGTACCATGTGGGGAATCCAGGACAGGGCTCAGGCTGTCAGGCTTGGCAGCTAAGTACCTCTACTTACCTTGCCATCCTGCCAGCCCTACACTGGTAAGTTTTTATTACAAGAAAATGTAAGGAAACACTTTTTTGTACTCTTAATTTCTAAAATAATTCTCAGAATAAGTACTAAATGACTTGGGCTGTTCCTAAATGTTTTCCTTCCTAAAAACAATGCCAATTATGAATAAGACTGACATTTTTTTCACATGAATATGAATATATTCCTTTATTAATAATACCTAAGAATCATGTAGACTCAAGTGGTTCAAAACTTGTATGTATATATTTATAGAAAGAATATACAGAAAAAGACTGAAAATGTTAATGATTATCTGAATAGTGGATTTCTAAGTAATTTTGGTTTCTGTATTTTGTACATTTTTCTATAAGAAGAACATGTTAGTTTTATAATAAAAAGGGCTTTATCCATTTAATCTACATATATACTGGTAAGTTCTGTGCAGGGAGGAGACATGGAGGACCCTGATTTACAGAGCACCAGTGTGAAGGACAGTGCTGCGATCCTCCTTTCCTCTTGACTTTTTTATTTACGTTTTTATTGTCAATAGTTTTAGCTGTAAAATGGTGGGGCACTGCATGTGTTCTAGTCCCAGTGTTCCAGTGCAGAAGAGTACACTCGTGGCCCTGACTGGAGCTGTGCCTCAGCACACAGGCTTTTGAGATAGCCGTGTATTTTTTGTGAAACATGTATTCTCAGGAATGATTTCCTGTCTCTTGTAAAATTTGTTTCTTTTATAAGCAAGACATCTGCTTGTTACACAAGCATCTGGCTACCTTAATATCTATACATTAAAGAGCACATTTTTTGCATGCACTTATTCAGCCTGTTATTTTAAGTAATAAAACTTGTTTGTATCAGGGACTTTAAAGAAAAATATTAAAAATGTAAGTGTTAAAAAGATTCTGAATTTACAAATATAGAAATACCCTTGCCCAGGTTTTTTTGTTGCTGTTAATGAGATTTATCCTTTGATTTCTCTTTCTCCTTTTTCTTCTGTTTTTCTTCTGCTTGTTTTTCTAAATAGTCTTTAAGAAGATGGTCCAGCTGAGGTTCACACTGGCTTGCATGCTGCAATCCATCTTCCCTTCCTGAAAAGATACAGAACACAGGAATCATTCTTTACCTTTCAGGAGTCTTCACAGTACTGTCCCCTCTGGCATCTTCCAAGGGTCCATGGGCCCAGCTTAAATAGGTACATTTTTCTTTTACCCTCACAGTGTTGGATCACACGGCCCCACAGTCGATTTTTCCTCAAACAGGACAAACTTCCTACGATCAACAAATGCCTCCTTGCTCTGGTCAATGCAACGTTCATGCGTTTTTCTGAATCAATGAACCCTACTTGTCTTGTCCTCACGCAGGAGAGAATAATGATTTCTTTTTCAGCACCCTGGAAGGCATCCACTGTGGACACCTGCACAGCCTTAACATCAGGACGGTTAACGTCCACAGCACTGAGTAAACTGCAAATCTGTAGACAAAGAAAATGCAGAAATTAGGAAGAACTTGGTCTCTAGACTGGTCAGTTCAACCATTTCAGAGTAAATTCAGGAATATTTTTATTTATTTCTTTTTTTATTATTTCTTTCTTATGATTCACATGAATTTAGGTAGAAAGTATCTAAAATTAAAAATGACAATATTATTTGTGCATAATAACCAAAAGTGATTAACCTATTGCAGAGATTTTACTTGTATATGCTAATTTGAACAGATAAGTAGCTAATAATGAAAAATAAAAATACTAAGAAAAGATTATAAAAATCTACTTGGCAACAGTTGGCTTTTATGTACATTAATACTTGGTTTCCATCCTTGATTTACCGATGAGATACAATAATGCAAGAACATTTTCAAAGACAGTCTCAATCCCATCTGTCCCAAGACACAAAGCATACACCACATTTTCCTCCTCTAATCTGTTTATTTGCATTTTTCCCAACAGCTGTATACTGAATTTAATTAAACCTTGTTAAGTTTGCATTGAGTTATACAGAAAAAATCCAGGCCAGAAAAATACATCAGAATGTTCCTTTGTAAGTACATAGATGACAGTCCCAAAGATTTCAGGCACCAAGTGAACTACTGCAAGTGTAACGTAGAATATGATGTTTACTATGTGACAAATATCATCATATGTAGCACACACCTTGTACATCTGTGATTTGTATAATGTCATCACCCCAATCATGCAGCCTTCTATTCCACTTGCGATCAGTGATTGAATTAGCTTGAGGGTAAAAGTGGCTTCTGCCACATTCACAAAGCTGTTCTCTCTTTCAACCTGGAGTAAGAAACAGATCCGAAATTAGCTTCCCAGAAAGGCCGTGGGAAGACTGAGTAAAACCATACAAACAACAATAGAATTAAACCAAGAAATGAAGTCGTGCTTCCCATCCACACTGACGCCAGTCACCTGCTCTGCTCCCGCGACGTTATAGAAGCAGAGTGTGGGCAGCCACTCCAGCACAGGGCTTCTCTCTCTCTCTGAAATGCCATTCACCAAGTTTCCTTCATAAAACAGATCATTAGCTATGGCACTGATCACAGGATGACAACGGTACTGGGTTCTCAACAGAATGGGTTTGTGACCCTGAAAAATTTAAATGGAGAAAAACAAAAAAATGAAAACATAGTTTTTCCTTCTATTCCTAGGGAAAGAGAAAACCTATTTAAAACGTTTTAATGTTACATTATGCTCTTAGATAAATTACAACAAGAGAAAAACCTACAGATAAATATTTTAAAAGAAATTATAAAGCTGGGTAGTGGTGCACACCTTTAATCCCAGCAACCACATGGTGGCTCACAACCATCTGTGATGGAGATTCGATGCCTTCTTCTGGTGTGTCTGTGTACTCATATACATAAAATAAATAAAACCCTATCTCGGGGGAAAAAAAAAAAACCACACACACCAAAACAAAAACAAACGAACAAAAGAAAACCACACACACACACACACACACACACACACACACACACACACACACACAAAAAAAAGATAAGGTACCATATCTTCATCCTTTATCTACCCACATAGTATACAATCAGTGGTAACTCGAATATTTAGAAGTACATGCCATCAAGCAAAGTCGATCAAAAAGAGTTTGTTCCAGTCCATTTTCATGAGCTGCATCAGAACCCTGAATTGTAGGAGGCAGCTGTTTGGGGTCTCCAACAAGAATTAGCTTTTCACACTCAAACCTGAAAAAAAAAGCAATTCAGAAAAATTAAAAATTAATCTAAGCAAAGAGAAAAGATATACCGATATCATTCACTGTACTTTCCAACATGTATTCTTAGAATGCAAAGGCAGGAAAACTCCTGAGAGCTGGCAGGGCTCAGTGGTGCTAAGCAGCATGCTGAAGGCTTTGAAAAGTGCCCTCCCAGAGTCTTTGGGTTAGGAAGGGGGCTCAGTGGTTACTGTGCCTTGAAGATTTGAGCTCACATAAAAGCCAGGCACAGTGGCAGCAGCACAAATCCATAATACCAGTGCCGGGAGTTTAGGGACAGGAGGACTCCAGGGCCTTGCTGGCCAGCCTAGTGAAACAGTGAGCTCTGGATTCAGTGAGAGACCCTGTCTCAAAGAATAAGATGAAGATGGCTGGAAAGATGACTCTGTGGTTAAGAGCATTTGTTCTTGCAGAGGACCCAGGTTCAAATGCCAGCACCCACAGGGCAACTCACAATGGTCCATAAGTCCACTTCAACTCTAGGATATACATGAGCAAAATACTCAAACACAAAAAATAAAATAAATAAACAAATTTTTTAAAATAAAAAAAGAAAGAGCAAGCGTGTGGTGGTGCACTCGTTTAGTGCCTGCCCTCTGGTGGCGGACACTGCCATCGGGTTCGTGAGTTCGAATCCAGCCTGGTCTCACCGTGTCACTCTCAGTGAGTTTCATGGGAAAAAAAAAAGAAAGAAAGAAAAGAATGTGAAGAGGCTGGAAGGAATGCACTAGATGTTTCCCTCTGTCCTGCACATGCACACGCATCTATCAGCACATGTGGGTGAGCACTGGCATACACATGCCCATGTGGACACATATACTTTCACTTAACTTACGTTTTTCCTTATAAAATATATTAGGCATCCCTTGCCTCTGTGCCGAGTCAGTGTTTCACAGAACACATTTGAAAAACAGTGATCTTAAGACCCCAGAAACTCTGAAGCTGTCTTGGAATTCCTTGGCTTAAACTTAAACTCTGTTTTAGGGCTGAGATAAACAAGGCCTCCAGGACAAACTGTCTTTCTAAATAGGAATAAGACAGTGTGGGGAAGTTCTAGTTTCACAGACAAACCTATCTCCAAATCTCAACTCAATCGTGTCTGTGGCTCTCCCACTTCTCACTCTTATCAGTACCCAGGGGGTAGTAACTCTGTGCACCGCTGTTATAAGGATCAAATGAAGGCCACATGTGTTAAGAATATAGCAGAACTGCATTACCCCCTGTACTCCACCCAGGGCCTCACATGCTCCTCCAAACCTGGCCGCTGAGAAGTGACCAAGTCACCCTGACTGCCCAGGATCATTTAAGTAAAAGCTAAAACCTCATGCCCAGGGTCCCAGGCAAACCCTGACAACCAGCACCCTATGGACACATCAACTGGGGATGAGCAAGGTCTCCTGAGTCTCCCTGTGGTGGACTCTTCCTTTAGACTGGGGATTAAACTCCGGTAACACACATTAAACATGTTATACCCACTGAACTATAGCTCAGCTCTCAAAGATGCTTTAAAAGCACAATTTTCTAATGGCTATAACAGCTTAGGTTTCCCTCTTAAGTTTCTGGAGACAAATCTTCATTTTCAATTTGATTTTCAACATATTCTCTCATAAACTAAAAAATATTTTCAGATGCTACACCATTCAAATTATACAAAAGAAAGGACACCGAACAGCACTGCCCATTGGAGTAGGAACCACTAATCTGGCTCACAATTAAGGGAAGTGCTATAGTGGTCCCAGCAGTCTTATAGCTCTTATAGTTTAAAGGCTGTGAGGAAAGTCCAATGGCTAAACTATAAGCTCACAAAATTTTGATATATTTACTTCAAAAAGTTTCTCTATTATTTACAAAACTAATGGTTAGTAACTGAATTGCTAAAACTTCTGACAAGTGTTTGTGGAGCGTCTGAACTCAGGAGATGTCTGAAATACTTAACTCGTGTGTACTGTTGGGAAAAGTCTTTCAGGTTACCTTGCAATAGGAAGGAGTGAGGCTGGCTCTGTCATTTGACTGCACTCATCCAGCATAACCACAGGGAACTTAAGGTCGTTCATACATGGGAATGGGCAGGCTGCACAGGTAATGCCAACGACTCGAACCTTCATTAGAAAGAAAAACAGGTTTTGAGACAATATCTCACTCAGTAGCCCATGCTTAGCCTCAAAATGCTTCTGCTCAACCTCCCTTCTGAGTGTGGAGATTACAGTTGTGAGTCACCTTACCCAGGCAAACAAAAATAGTACTAACCAATGGCTATTAAAAGAAAACCAAGAATTTAATGGAGAACTTGAAGGCTAAGTCAGAAGACAAACCAAATGTATCTTGGTTCCTGCTCATAATCAATTATTAGTTTATTGCTACATTTCCATCATTCCCACATATAAAGTAGATGTTGCAGGACCCAAGCTGCTTTACGAGGTCGCGAGCGAGAACATTATTCACTGTGCTATTACAACAGAAGAAACATATTAAGGCATAAGTGGTTCAGGAAGCTTCAAGGATGACATGTCTTCCTTTATCTTCTAGGTGAGCTTGAACAATTGGAACATATTTTATCAACTCTGACCTAAGTTTCCCATGAAGAGCACAGAACATGCTAAGAAGCCATCCTTTGCTTAACCCCTGAACACTTGACTCTGTGATTGCTTACGAGGGCACCCGTCTAAAGCAGGGCATGCCTGTAATTCCGGTACTCAGGAGCTTGAGGCAAGAGGATCAGGAACTGCAGGGCAATGTGAGCTACACAGTAAGTCCCGAATTCAAATAAAATAGAACTTCCAATGTATTTTTACCCCTTAGTGTATTTGAATTGTACCAACCTTAAGTAATATATTAAAATGCCATTGTGTTCAAGGCAGAAAGCTTGAAAGACTAATGTTTAATTATTATATAAATATATACAATAAAAAAAATCTATGAATTTTAAAGCTTAGGTATGGTTACGGGTCTAGTATCTGTGAGCTATACACATATATACCATATGAATGATATGTTTATATCCATGTCCTTTCCTAACCTGTAGCATGACACCTGACGGTAAGGGCAGTCCATATAAACAGATGGTCTCTCTTTTTTAAAAATTATTTCTTTTTAAGGCTAGAGAGATGGCTCAGCAGTTAAGAGCACTGGCTGCTTGCTCTTCTAGAGAGTCTAAGTTCAATTCCCAACACCCACAAGGTAGCTTGCAACCATCTATAACTGTAGTCACATGGGATCCCACGCCCTCTTCTGGTGTGCAGATACACACACAGACAAAACTCTCAGATACATGAAATATATAAATAAATCTTTAAAGTTTTTAAATATAATTACATTATTACCCCTTCCTGTTCCTCCCTCCAAGTCATCTACCTGTCCTTGCTCTCTTTCAATTTCACAGCCTTCTTTTTCATTAATTGTTGTTGGTGGTGGTGGTGATGGTGTGTGTGTTTGTGTATTCTTAAGTACAATTGGCTCAGTATACATAATATTACGTTGTATGGATGTTTTCAGAACATTCAATACCAAATGATTATTTTCAACAAGTTCAAATGACAAAACTAGGACTCTCGAGTGCCGCCCCACAGAGCCTAAGGAAATGAGAAGCATTCTTTTCTTAACATTCATCACGTACAATGGCTCTGTATCAGTTAGGCTTCCATTCTTTTATTAACCTGATCACCTAAGTTCACTCAGGACCAACATGGAGGAAGGAGAGAGCCTCTGCAAGTTGTCTTCTGACCTCTACACACACACACACACACACACACCAAAAAAAAAAAAAACCCTTAAAAAAAAAAAAAAGACCACATGTGCTGGCATGCCTTTAATTCCACCATTTAGGCAGAAGCAGGTGAATCTCTGTGAATTTGAGGTCAACTTGGTCTACACAGCAAGTTCCCAGGCTACATAGAGAAAGCAAGCTTGTCTCAAAAATACAAACAACAAAATAAAAAAAGTGTAACTTTAAAAGAGAGATCTGGGCTGGAGAGGTGGCTCAGTGGATAAGAGCACTGACTGTTCTTCCAGAGATCCTGAGTTCAATTCCCAGCAACCACATGGTGGCTTACAACCATCTATAATGGAATCTGATGGCCTCTACTGGTTCAACTGAATATAGCTACAGTATACTCATAAATAAAGTAAATAAATCTTTAAAAAAAAATAAAATTAAATTAAAGAGAGATATGGGAGCTGGAGAGATGGCTCAGTAGTTTGGGCACCTTAAGTTTCTCCAGAGAACCTGAGTTCAGTTCCCAGTCCCCACACTGGAAAGCTAACAAACTTTTGTATCTCCAGTCCCAAGGGATCAACAACTCTCCTCTGTTTTCTGCAGGTATCCACATGTCCACAAAGTCACTACCCATACATACAAACTAAAAAAGAAAAGCCACTTTGTCTTAAAAATCCCAGCGAGTAAGCATTTAGTTCTTTAAAAGTATTTGATCCTTATGGCTTATATATGTCTCTTAGTTTCATAAATAGTATTTATTATTTTATTTCTGGAAACTATATCTGATAAAAGCAATTTTAAAAAGAAAATCTTAAATTTATAAATCAATAAGCTTCTTTTTAAAAATTAAAGGATGAAGTTTTTCCATTAAAGAATTATATTAGTTTTAGCTTTTTGTTGTTGTTTGAGACAGGGTTTCTCTATGTAGCTCTGACTGTACTAGACTCAGTCTGTAGACCAGGCTGGGCTTGAAATCACAGAGATTCACTAGACTCTGCATCCCATGTACAGGATTCAAGGCATGGGCTAACTATAATGACCAACTATTTTTACCTTTTGATTCATTATTATACTACTGAGAGTCAAATTGTACAAGACATTTTATTATTTATTGACTAGGAAGCAGTAACTATAAAGCATTTTTAAAAAGTTTATTGTAAAGTCCAGGCACTGAGGAGTGTCAGGTCTGTCTGCTTTTCCGGACTGGACATTTGTTAGCACAAATTTAAAAAACATTTTTTTTCTGTTAATATAGTTTCATTTGTAGATAGGTAGTAACTATTAAAACTGGGTTCTGATTAAAAACATTGTCAAAAATATTAGCAGTTATTCTTTTATTATTATTATTATTATTATTATTATTATTATTATTATTATTATTATAGCAGGTTGAGTAATTTACATAAATGGCAATTGGTATTCATTGAGAACAACCAAACTCAGCACTTAGTTGAGGAGAGGCAGCACAGAGTAAGTTTTACAACTTTGATCCTAGAAAGTTAGTCTCAAGGACTCTGAGGACTTCTAGTTGAACTTTTTTAACCTATGCCATTCAACCAAGCACTATGGAGGCAGAGACAGGTGATCTCTGTGAGTTCCAGGTCAGCCAGGGCTACACAGTAAGACTCCATAACAAAACAAAAACAGTATTCTGGGGACTCCTAGAATGCAAACCTATCACATACTGGACATTAGTTTCTCTGTAAGGTTTTTCTGACATATCCACCTCACTTGCAATGTGACTCTGCAGTGCTTATCATCAGAAAGGCAGGTGGAGGATGTCTCCTTGCCTCATGGATGTGGGCTTGGCCACATGCCTGATGAGTTAGAGCAAACAGAATATTAGGGGACAGAGCATCAACAAAAGCTTTAAAGGTCTAGCCTGTCCTCCTGTGTACAAGGTATTCTTAATATGCTGTGGGTAAGTGCTCTGAGAGTGAGACTGGCTCATAGTCTAAGCTGAGCCACAGTTGCTGACATGCAGTCATAAGCTGCCCTGAGAGTCTGTAGTTCAGTAGTCTTATTTCAGCAACAGTTGACCAAGACAAGGTCTCACATAAGCCGGCTTCCTGAAATCTGCAGAAACTGGTCAATATCCTTGTGGTCCAAGGGAGCCCGTGACTCTTCTTTCTTCACAACTTTTCTGTTCCTTGAGCACCATTTTCATAAGATGAAGCTTCTGAATTGTCCCCTTCACCAAGGGGACAGTACTTCCTGTTATCGTCTGGGCACCTGGCACCCAATGCTGGAAGCAACTGGAGTACTACCTGGATTTTTGGGCACAGACAGACTCTGAGAGCCCTAGCTTTCTAAAACAGCATTAAAGACAAATTTTCACTCTGACATTTTACCCAAAATAAAAATTTTTTTTTCTTTCTTCTAAAATATAACTAGTTTTACGAGTTTTATTAAGAATCTATTCAAAGCTTCCCACTTTCTTTTTCAAGTGTCTAAGGGAGAAGAAAGAATGCTGCAGGCATGGTAATAAGATGTGTTCAGAACTGTCAGGACACAGTCAGAAGAATGACCTATGGTGAGCAATGCCTTGGGGAACAGTGAGAGAGACTTTACGAAAAAAAGAAGAGGGTCTTTTATCTTTTACCTCAGGTGCAGTTTGTTCTCAGAATTGTTCTTGGATGTGATTTCATGCCTCCTGTGACATTTACATTCAATTTATAAGACATGTTTACTGTTGTTGGATATCAGAACACAGCTATAGAACTCAGTTTGGTCACTGTACCCTCAATCTAGATATGGCCTCTGCCTTGCTTTCATGTTTTCCTACATAGAATCTATAGTTCATGTCAGGCAGTTGTATTTAAATTTGTCTGTCCTAAGACAGTTCCAGGAAAGGGCTGCTCTGTTAATTGTAGTATGTGCTTATTGGTCTATTTACATGTTTTTGTAATCATGCTTTTCTGGACTCAAACAGTCTTCCTTGGCTCACTGCTTTCTTGGTTCCACTCGTATAGAAAGGTACACTGAAACTGAAGTAAGGCTGTCACAGCATCAGACTCTAGGCCCACACACTCTCTCAGGTCCTCAGACCTCAGGTCCAGCAGACAAGAACTGCACAGGTTGATGGAAGCCAACAGTCACAGCCTGGAGAATGTTTGCAGCAAATTCAATATGCACTGGGTAGAGCTGATGAGGATACACAGAGCACACAACTTGTTGAATCTAAGATCATTTATCACTACGGATGAAGAGAATCTGAGCAGAATGTACGCATCAGGAAGGAACTGATGCAACTTCACCTCACCTGCTTCAGCAGTACCCTGTTGGTCCCCAGCTTATGCTGCTCGATACTTTTTCTGACATAAACTCTTTCCATAGGAGTCAGTTCTTCCTTCATCAGTGCATGGAGTTCCTTCAATTGTTCGCTTTCACTGTCTGAGCCAGCATGCAAGCTGAAACGGAGCAATGAGAAAGAATATTCCTTGTTAACTTCCCATACACAAGGAACAAAATGGATTAGACTTTTGTTAGGGTTTTTTTTTGTTTGTTTGTTTGTTTGTTTGTTTTTTTGAGACAGGATTTCTCAGCCCTGGCTGTCCTGGAACTCACTCTGTAGACCAGGCTGGCCTGGGATTCAGAAATCGGACTGCCTCTGCCTCCCAAGTGCTGGGATTAAAGGCGTGTGCCATCACTGTCTGGCCTGTTTTTGTTTTTCTAAGTCAAGGTCTACTGTCTAATCCTGTCTGTCCTGGAATTAGCCATGGAAATGAGGCTGGCCTTAAACTCACACAGAGACCTACTTGCTTCTGCTTCCCAAGGACCAGGATAAAAGGCCTGGGCCACTAAATGTGCTTTGAATTACTTGTTCTAAGTTAGAATTTCTATGTAGGTTTCCTAATTTAACTAAAAACTAAAGCTATCTCTTTCTCAAAGGCCAAATTTAAGGTAAAACTCATAAAATGTTCATTCTTAGAATATTCTGTAACTGTTAGGATTTAGCAATCTTACCTGTGAGGTAAAATTGGCTTGGCAATCTTCCTAACACTCCCAACTCTGATGAACTTTTCAAATCCAAGACTGAGAAGCCTTTAAAGAAAACAAGACAAAAAAAGATTCTCCTTACTTACAGAGTAGAAAACAGTTTCATGTATGATTTATATTACTGTGAGTTTTCCTTTGAAGACAGTGTGCCAGTCTGTAGCCTAGCCTTTCCCTAAACTTCCAATGTTCTTGCCTCAGCCTAGTAAGTGCTGGACATACAGACATGCACAAACATGTTCACGTATATTATAATTATTTTTACATGGGACTGCATTGTCATGATTGTTATGATTCAGCATGAAATATTTAAACTCAAAGTAAAAGCAATGTAGTTGAAAATGTTCTCATAGAACATACTGAGAGATTTTTGGCAGTTATCTTCCCTTTTGTGCAGGAGCTTAAACCTACAACTTTATGTATGCTATACAATCATTCCATACTGAGCTACTTCCTCCTCAGTACATTCTGTGGAAAAATTTAGATATATTTAGTTTCTATTAAGAGATTATATAAGTTACTTTTCTATTGCTGTAATAAAACATTGTGACCAAAACAACTTACAGAAAAAAAAAGCTTTCGGGTTTCTAGTGCCAGGAGAGTAACAGCCAATGACAGTGGAACAGAGAAGACAGGCAGCTGGAGCAGCAGTTGAGAGCTCACATCCTGACTCACAAACAGAAGCAGAGAAAGCTTCTGAAACCTCAAGGCCCACCCCCAGTGACACACTTCCTCTAGCAAGGCCACACCTCCTAATCCTCTTCAAATAGCTATCAACTGTATCAGCTGGGGACTAAGTATTCAAATCTCTACAGAGGTCATTAAGTGTTTATAAAGTGCTAGTGTTGGGATTGATCAGAAATAAAATGCCCTAAAGACATATGGAAAGCAGTAGATACTATATATTTTACATTAAGAGCCTTTTCAGTATGTTACTATAACGATGCACACTATCCCTTCAGAGAGAAGGACACTGAAGCTCTCAAGGTGAGATAACTTAGCTGAGCCTACATCATTAACAAGTGGAAGAGGCTAGAGAGATGGGTCAGAGGTTCAGGACATTTGCTGCTCTTACAGAGGACCTTGGTTCAATTCCCAGTACCCACATAGTTTTTTACAACCATTCATTACTCCAGTTCCAAGGGATCCAATGTCTTTTGGCCTCTGTGGACACTGCACAACCATGATACGCAGACATAAATCCAGGCAAAACACCCATACACATAAAATTAAAAAAGCAAAAACAAACAACAAACAAACAAGTGGAGCCAGCTAAGCCTAGAACTCAAGCTAGACCATCTGCTTCCAGAGACTAGAATGTTCCTCTACAGATAACTCCTGATCCCCTCATTAGGGATTTGTGCAGAAGGAGAAATAATTCCCTTCCCTCTTGTATCCGATAGCTCTAGCTTTCTGCTAGCTCAGAGGAGCAGTTCAATGAACACCAGGTCCTCTAAGACACTCGCACCACCCCAGAAACTGGAAATTAAAGAGAACTAAAGCAAACTGTAGCCCTTTAAACACAGTTTCCAAAATGACGATGAAAAATAACTATGTTAGAACATAAATAGATTTCATTTTAAATCTTTCACATATGACAAGACCTACAATCAGGCTGGAGGTAAGCCTCTGCTAGGTTATGACTGTAAAGGACTTTCTAGATTGAAAGGGTAAGACGCAGTGGTGGGCAGCAGCAGTCCAGGGGTCCCACATTAAGTGAAATGAGACAGACAGAGAAGCACCAGCACCTATGTCAGTCATTCTGCTTCCTGTGAGTGGGTGGATCAGCCTCTAGCTTCCGCCACCATGGCTTGCCTAGCATGAGGGCTTGTGCTGTAAACATGAACCATGATAAACATTTCCCACCTTACGTTATTTTGTCAGGCAAAGATAAGAAGTAACCAATGGACTTCAATTTAGAGTAAAGTGAGCTACTTCTCCGTTGGAAATGGCTAGTGCTCATTTTTCAGTGCAAGTTTGTATTAAATCAAAAAATTAATCTACTATACACACATACATACACAGAGTAAATTAAAATTTCTTTTTGTATTTACTTAAAATATACTGCCATTGTCTTCTTTGTATCCCTCTTATTAAAATACATAACTTACATTGTTCATCTATGTTACTGTATTGATACAGGTGCATGTGCAAGAGAATGGCAATTTCTGGGATTTGACATTAGCCTATTTCTATGATAATAAGTCAGACCTCTGAGTCAGAGGCAAAGGATTTTTATTTGTGAGAAGAAATAGCACAAGCCCCATGATGTGTGTGAGTCTCTGCAGAGCATCTTAGCTGATTGATGCCTATACGTGCAATGGCCTCAGCTGTATAGCTAAGGAGCAATGAGGTTGGAAATCTACTTTCAATAACAAGCAGCGGCCAAGCCTCCTTTTAGTTCCAGAGGAAGAGAGTACACCATCAGTCCAAGATGCAACTCCGAGAAATGCCTTTCAAAGGAATACTCAGGGCTCACAACAGATTCTCACAGCAACACACTTCCAGTCCTACATGTTCTTGGCAAAACTTTTATTTTTATAGGGTTATTCCATCTTTACCCAAACTGTCAGATAAATAAACAATCACTAGTTAAGAAGTTATATTATTACATCATAGCTTTTGGGTTAGAAGCGACAGCCTTGCAGTCTTGTCAGGCAGCAAGCATATGTATGGAAACTGGGACACAGTTGTCACACTTACCCAAGAAGCACTCTGTCAACAGCTACGTTAGTGGAAGAAGAAATGAGGACTTTCCATGGCCTGGAATTGTCAACTGTTCCAGAATCACACTTTTCAAACAGCTCTACCAAGAACAGAATCACCACAGCCAGCAAATAGCTTTTGCCTGCTCCAAAAACACCTAAGACATCATAAAAACTTTTATGGATGTACAAGCAATATTTTCTCTATCTCACCCACCTTCAGTTAATATATTCAAAAATCAGAGTGTCCATCCAGTACGTGCAACACGAGAGACAACACTACAATCAACAGGATAAACCGTAGGTAAAGAGATAATGATAACAGGGTAGCACTGTTATGAGAGCAGAGAAGGAAGACTATTTATTGTGTGTAGCCTTGGTGGATGGGAAGCCTCTCTGTAAAGAAAGAAGTAGCAAGCTGGGTAGTAGTGTTGCATGCCTTTAATCCCAGTAGTTAGGAGGCAGAGGCAGATAGATCTCTGTGAATTCGAGGCCAGCCTGGTCTACAGAGTGAGTTCCAGGACAGCCAAGGATACACAGAGAACTCCTGTCTCACAAAAAAGTAAAACAAATTCCTACACACATCAAGTAGATATGCAGTTTGGTCTTCATGTGGATCCCCTAACAATTGGAGGGAGGGCTGTCTCTGACTCAGACTTTGTTGCCTGCCTTTGGATCTCTTTTCCCTTAGCTGGGATGACCTGTCTGGCATCAGTGGAAAATGATGGACTTGGTCCTAATTCAACTTAATATGCCAGGGCAGGTTGGGGCGGGGACAGTGGGAGAAAAGAAGAGAGATGGAAAAGTGGGACTGGGAGGGCAGAAGGGAGGAGGGTTTCGATTGGGATATAAAGTGAATAAATAAATAAATTATGAAAAAACTCCCCCAAAAAAAAGAAAGAAAAAAAGGAAGGAAGGAAGAAAAAAAGAAGCAGAACTAAGTCTCCCAGAATCACATACCCAATGGTCTAGGGAAAGTCAGCCAAGCATGTTGAAAGAACTTTCAGAAATTTCCATGGATATACAGCAAGAAAGAAGAAGGGAGGCTCAGGGGGAGGCAAAGGGACAAACCAGCCCTTGAGAGGCAGAGGTGTGTGGATCTCTGGGAGTTCAAGGCCAATCTGGTCTACACAGTGAATTCCAGGTCAGCCTGCCTTACATTGTCTCAAAAAAGGAAAAATAGAACATCTAATATAGCTAAAAAATATAAATTTCTCCTGAAGTTAGCAAGCAGACACTGCAGAATTTTAAACACCAGGACTGACTTGTCAGAGTGCGTGTCTTAGAAAATGACATGGGTCAATATGAGAAAGGTGAAGGTAAGGTGGAGCAACTAGCATAATCAACACAGAGTTCCTGAGGCCAAGTGCTGTATGCTCTGCTAACCATTCTACTTAGATTGGATCATTTATGCATCCCATCACACGAAGTGTGGGCTACTGTTAATGCACATTTTACAGAAATCAAACCTAGGAAGTAAGTCACCTAACAAGATCACACAGCTAGTGTGGAGAGCAAAAGAAGGCGGCTATCATCCTTGCAGCCATCTTGAGCCATATACCCTGACAAGAGACTTGATTACAATAGCCCGCAACAGCTTAGCACACTCTGATACCATCTTGTTTTAGATACCCAGGATTTTCCCTTGGGTGTGTGAGACTTAAAGGTGTGTGACTTAAGGGCATGATTTAGAGGTGTGGCTTAGAAGTGAGACATATAAAAGTCGAGAGGCAGACAGAAGAAATTATTAGGTACTTGACATTAGGTAGTAGGCATTAGACAGGCAACTAGGAATTAGACACAGGCACTTGTATGAGACTCGAGACTAGAAGTTGGAACTGGAAACTTGGAACTTGGAGGCACTAGGGACTAGGAACTAGGGACTAGGAACTCAAGACTTGGGACTTGGACTAGGAAGAGAGATTGAAGAATAAATGAGATTGAATTACACTCTGTCTGGTCTCCATTCCTCGAGTCCGTCCTCAGTCTCTCTCTTGCTGAACCCCAACCCTCGGACCGGAGCAGCCTGGGGCAGTGCGGGCTCTAACAAGTTAGTCCCCAAGGCTTTTGGCAGTGTGGGTCTCAACACTGATAGAGTGGTCCGTGACATTTTGGCCCCCAAACGTGGGCAGAGTGGTTTGACATTTTTGGTGCCCAACGTGGGGCAGCTTGGGCCACAACAAGCTAGTAAATGATGGAGTCAGGATGTGAAAGCAGAGTTCTGATTCAGAATGCTACATCCTTACCCACTAGAAAACCACAAAAGAGCAATATTAACTATAAATGTTTACATACTACACAATGACTCTTACCATGAATGACTGTGATAGGCAGGGAATGGCTGATGAGCTCCAGTGCGTCTTCATCACTTCCTTGGGATGCCATCATTTGAGCTATCTGAATTAGTGCTGTAGCTTGATCCTTGTTCAACCTGTGTATGCTAATCAACTCCCTAGCTAACTGCAAGGCCGCTCCTAAGTGAAGGAGTTCACATTTTGTTTTAATGCTTGTAATGGCTGGTGGGATAAATTTTCTCTTACTGACGTTTTTACTGCTAACTGTAGATGACTGAGACCTAGCAAAAAGAACATCACAGACAGTTAGGACTTTTGAAATGTGAGAGTGGACGTATTCATAACTCAGCTGTCACTTTACAGTCCTTAGATAAAAATGTGGAGGTAGCAAATGGATAGGCTTCACTCTGGAGGGTGCAGAGAACTGATATTTACAAAATATCCACTGTCCACTGGCATGAGTTTATGTAGTCTACACATTAATTTATAAACTCTTTACACCAAAAGAACTACTCCAAATAGAGATAAATAAAGATCGAAATGGTCCCACAAGGGGTTGGGGATTTAGCTCAGTGGTAGAGTGCTTGCCTTAGCAAGCACAAGGCCCTGAGTTCAATCCTCAATTCTTTAAAAAAAAAAAAAAAAATGGTCCCACAAATTCATGGTACTAATACGTAGTAGGCTTTAGATAATTATCATAGCTTATATTTCAGGCAAACCTACAATAGGCAAATGGATTTTATTGTTATTTAAAGTAGATAAAAGTGAAGTTACAAGAGTTAAAAAACAATAAAAAGAAACTAGGGTTTCATTGTTAAGTCCATTCACTGACTTATTAAGACAGGATGTCTTATGTGTGCCAGGTTAACCTGGAACTCTCTCTAAGTAGCTGAAGATGAATTAGAACTCATGACTCTCCTGTCTCCACCTCCACAGTACTAATACTACAGGAGTATATTACAGCTGGTTAACAGCATGGTATTGGAGCTGAAACCTAGGGCCTCATGGGTATGACAGCATGAGCTAGCCCCATTTCTCACTTTTTAAAGAGAGCTTTGGTGTTAGAGAAATTTAAAAGTGAGATACAGGTGATCAGAATAAAAATAATATCAGCATCTACACTACAAAATCATTCTTTCGAATGTAATTAATATGTAGCAGTAAGACACAGATAAGGGGCTGGAGAGAAGGCAGGAAAAAACACTAGCTGCCCTTCCAGGGTGCCCAGATTCTATTCCCAGAGCCCACATGGCAGCTCACACTGACTGTAACAACACTGCCAGGGAATCCAATACCCTTTCTGGCCTTCCCGGATGCCAGGCACACAAACAATGAACATACATACATGCAGGCTACAACCACACACAGTAAAAAACCATACAGATAAATGAAATTTTACACAATGAGGCTGGAGAGGTGGCTCAACAATTAAGAGCACTGGCTGCTCTTCCAGAGGTTCTGAGTTCAATTCCCAGCAATTACATGGTGGTTCATGACCATCTATAATGGGATCTGATGCCCTCTTCTGGCATGCAGTAGTACATGCAGACAGAGCACCATACATTAGAAAAAGCAAAAACAAAAACAAAACAAAGAATATAAATAAATAAATCTTTAAAAGAGTGCTATAACATACTAGCTTTAAAAAAAAAAGGTACTATAATGATCCTTTAAAAAGCTACCCCCTCAATAAAAAGAATTAATTTCAGAACTGTCCCGAACTGCAAAAAATAAACCTGTGAAAAGGAAATAATACATATATTTTTTTTTCTTTCCTTTTATAAATGTTATTTATTTATTTTTGGTGCTAAGGATCAAACCAGAGCCTCACACATGCTCACAGCATTCTACCACTGAGCCACATCTGATTTATGCTTAACTTCTAATATACAGCAATCTCCAAATTTAAAAATAATTAAAATTTTATTGGTAAAATATATTTAATATTCTGTTATTACACTTCTAGTTACCACTAAGCTGATAAATTTTTTGTTAGCTTGACACAAGTTGGCATCTGAGAAGAGGGAACCTCAATTAAGAAAATGCCTCTATCACATTGGTCCATGGGAAAATCTGTGGGGCATGTTCTTGATTAATTATTGATGGGGAGGATCCAGCCCACTGTAGGTGGTGCAATCCCTAGGCAAGGGGTCCTGGGTTGCATTAAGAAGCAGACTGAGCAAGCCAGTAAGCAGTGTTCCTCCATGGCATCTGCTTCAGTTCTTGCCTCCAGGTTTCTGCACAGAGTTCCCTTTGAGATAGATTCTAAGCTATAAGATGAAATAAAACTTTTCCTCCCAAGTTGCTTCTGATTATAGTGTTTATCAAACAACAGAAAGAAACTAGGCCTCTATAATGTAATTCAATGATGCAAAGATAAAAAATGACTGGGCTAGTAAGATGGCTCAGCGGTGAAGAGCACTAAATGCTCTTCCGAAGGTCCTGAGTTCAAATCCCAACAACCACATGGTGGCTCACAACCATCTGTAATGAGAACTGATGCCCTCTTCTGGGGTATCTGAAGACAGCAACAGTGTACTTACATATAATAAATAAATAAACCTTTGGGCCAGAGCGAGCTGGAATGAGCAAGGCTGGAATGAGAGGGAGAAGGGAAGGGGAAAAAAGATAACAAATAACTTACATTGCTAACAGGAGTGGCATTAATGGAAGAGAAGCTGGGTTAAAGTAGTCCTGAAGGTTCTGCAGAGTTGTCAACTCCGTGCTAGCATTACAAACCAATAATGCATGGACTGTCACTACAGAGACAACGTAGAAAACGAATATTAGATGTAAGTAACCAACACAAACTGATCAAATGCCCTTATAACTCAGAGGTCACCTTCTGAACTAGTCAGATGACATCTTTAAGCATCTATCTGTTTATATTGCTATTCTCTTTACTCAGTTCATTTTGTGTGTGAGCGCTCGTAAACTGCATAACTGAAATCATGCTGTGCTCTATATAGTAAATACAGAACAGCTCCAGGACAGGACACTGCCTGGCAGCAGCAATTCTCTTTAATCAGCATAGTGCTTGTGCTGTAGAGGAGTGTTTATGCAGTTTTTAAACTTTCTTGTATTTCTTCCTCAACCATTTATTAAAACATGAAAAACAGAAAACTAAAATGCTAACATTGCTATGAAAACATCTCTAACAAACCCAAAAATGTCCACATAAAAAAATGACTAATTGTTAATTGGTCTCCAGTTAGATTCATACTGGCTGACTAAGTTGTTCAATTGGAAAACAAAAGGTCAATTGAGTGTAGTAGAGCACACCTTTAATCCTGCACTCGGTAGACAACGGCAGATCCGCTGTGTGAGTGGAAGGCCAACCAGGCTCACTAAACAAATAAATAAAAATAAAGAGAAAAAAATACAAGCCGTGCACACCTATAATGCTAGCACTCCAGAAGCGGAGGCAGGGAGACTTCTGTGGGTTCATGGTTAGCCTGGTCTCCACAGCAAGACCTTCTCTCAACCAAAACAAAGAGGGCTGGAGAGAATGGGAGGTTAAAGGTTAAAAACATGAAATACTAAAAGCTAGGATCATTAAATTCTGTGTCTTTAGTTCATGATGAACCAAATTCAACAATCAGAAAGAGACTGGGGGCTGGAGAGATGGCTCAGAGGTTAAGAGCACTGATTGCTCTTCTAGAGTTCCTGAGTTCAATTTCCAGCCACCGCATGGTGTCTCACAACCATCTGCAATGGGATCCGATGCCCTCTTCTTTCATACAGGCATGCATGCAAATAGAGCACTCATACACATAAAATGCATAAACTATCCTGTAGGCAAGCCTGTGGGGGCATTTCTTAGATTTATGATGGAAGTGGAAGGGCCCAGCCCACTATGAGCAATGCTACCTCTGGGCAAGTGATCCTGGTTGTAGAACAAGGTAGGCTGAATAAGTCATGGAGAGCAAGCCAGTAAGCAGTGTTCCTCCGTGACTTTTGCTTTCGTTCCTGCCTCCATGTTCCTGTTGTAAACGCCTGCCATGGCCTCCCTTGATGGACTGTAACCAGTAAGCCAAAATAGAGCCTTTCCTCCCCCGCGTTGCTTTTGGCCAGTGTTCTGTCACAGCAACAATACACATTTTCAGGATCACACTGCATACAACTTAGAAACTGGAGATGGGTGCTTTTCATTAGCTTTAGTAGACCATTCCACACACATCATACTTGCTCCTGCTGCCTCCTGTGTCTGTTGTTCTGTTTAAATAGAGATTAGGATGGGCATGATGGTACTTACTGTTGGTGGGCCAATTAGAAGGGAAATAGCCTTTCAAAGGCAGCAGCTCCACTTCATTGACAGAAGACGGCCCAAAGAAGGCACTGCATGCAATGAAAGTGTCTAGTTCAAAGTCTAGGGTTTTTGAAATAACCCAAAGATCACCTGGAAGGAGAAACATCTTTAAATTCCAGCTTTACTGAGGTAAGCTTGAGCCAAACAAACAAACAACTCTAGTTAGGATGTCTAACACGGCATTTGGTGTGGCAGAGAAACTGAACCTAGTTTCTGTGCACACTACGTGCCCATTCTGCGGCTGTACTACAATGCCAACACAACAAATTTTGATATATCTTGTATGATGATTCCCACAACCAAGCTAATTAATATCCATCTCCTGACACGGTTACTTCTGTATGTATGTAAGAACCCTTAGGATGTCCATCTTTTGCAGATTCCAAGTACATAGTACATTACAATTGACTGTTGTTACCATGCTGGATAGTATACCATTAAAACTCACAACAGAACATCCATATACTCATACAGTTACTCACATATACATCAAATAAAAATACATCTTACAATATGTGTACGTTGTGTACATGCTCATTTATATATGTGGATTCAAAGTGAGTGTGTACCATGTGTACCACACTGTACATATGGAAGTGAGAGGATAACCCTGGGTGCTGGTCTTGCTTTATGCCATGTTTGAGACAGAATCGCCTTAGCATTTTTTCCCACCAGGTTATCTGGTCTAAGATTCTGGCAATTTTCCTGTCTCTACCTCCCATCTCCTTGTGGTAGCCATCTCTCCAGACCTTATACAAAATTTTTAATAATTAAAAATATATAAACACAAAGTACTTTCTCTGATATGTAAGTGTCTACTGGTGGTACCATGTCAGTACTCAAAAAGTAGCTTTTTTTTTTTTTGCAGCATTTTAGAATCTAGCTTTTCAAACAATACATCTTCAATTTATTCCTTCAACCTATCAACATAATGTTCCTTCATTCAGAAAGTCTTGCAACAAATAAGACTACCAATCAACTCAAGCATCAGCTTAATGACACTGTAACAATGGTAACTCCTCACTTGTCTTTGAGCATACTTACCTGTACACTACACCTTAAGTATAGTGCTTGTTTTGATAGCATCAGCTGGAAAGGAGGCAGTTAGGAGACAGTGAGGGACAGAGTCTGGGCAAACGGGTAAGGCATGTGAATGCTTTCTACTTACTTGTTTCAATTTCCCATTTTTAGAGGCAGAACAGAATTTAAAAGAGCATAGAAAGGGGACAGAAAGGGGACCAAAGGACGAGGAGATGGCTCAAGAGGTAAAAGTGGTTTCAAAAATAAACTCTTACTGGAAATGGTGGAATACACCTTTAATCACAGCAGCCCTCAGGAAGCAAAGGCAGCAGGATCTCTGGGTCCAAGCCTAGCCTATTCTACAGAGTTAGTTCCAAAATACCCAGAATTGCACAAAGAAGCCCCATCTCAAAAAAAAAAAAAAAAAAACCAGCAGCAAAGAAGTGAGAGCATTTGCTGTTCAAGCCTGATGGCCTGAGTTTGGTCATCAGAGCCCACTTAAAAAGCTAGGTGAGATGATTAAATCTATAATCCTAGAATTCCTATGGGATAAGATTCTGGGTAGCCGGGACAGGAGAACAGACTAAAAACTCACATATACAGCACAAACAGGAGACCCTTCAAAACAAGGAAGGGGAGAACTTAAAAGTTGTTCTCTGATATTCACACAGGTACCATAGCATGTGGGTGCCTGCCTCGTACACACACAAAAATAAATTAGACAAATCATTTTTTTTTTTTTTTAAGAAAGTGGGATGAAGAGATGGCTCAGACATTGAGAGCATTGGCCACTCCCCCAGATGGCCCCAGTTCAATCTCTAACATCCACACGGCAAAACACCCCCAAACAATTTTTTAAAACTTTTATAATTAAAAAGGGGAAGGGGCATAGGAAGGTGTGGTGGTGCACACTTTAATACCAGTACTCCAGAGACAGAGTCAAATGGATCTCTGTTAGTTCAAGGTCAGCCTGGCTTACATAGCAAGTGCTAGGCTAACCAAGAGTATATAGTAAGACCCTGTCTCAAAAACAAAACAAAATAGAAAAAAACAGCATAAGAAAAAGTAAAATAAACAAAAATACAAGTTAATTGAAACATACAAGTTTATCTATCATAATAAATCTAATTAATTGAGCTTAGTCTAATTGTTACAACAGAAGAAACAAAGTTATAAAAACAAATAGGTAGAAAGTATTGAAATGTAACTTATCAAGTAAATATTAGTAACAGTAAATCTGATATATCTATATTGATAATACACCTTAAGTATAGGGTATTATAGTTGAAGAATCCCTATATAATGGAAATGTTTTAATTTACCAAGAAGATAAGAAAAACATGCTTCTATCTGATGAAACTGCTTTAATCTGTAAGATTCAATGAACGAGAAAAAAAAAGTGTGCCATAATAAAAGAATTCAACTCATCCTCCTTGATTGCCCACAGCTAATTAACATCTAGGTAGACAACACTAGGTGTGATCCGGCGCTTAAAGAACTCTGCAGCCAGCAGTTACAACAATATATATTTCTCATGCACTAAGCCATTAAGAAAACCTTGAAAGTCTGAATGGGATGGTAGAGGCCTGAAATCCCAGGACTCAGAAGGCTAAAAGAGGAACATTGTGGGCTCAATGTATAGCAAGACCCTGTCTTAAAACAAAAACAAAGACTCTCATTAATTTTAAAGAGTGATAGCATAAAAATGATAACTTTGCCCATAAAACAACAAAGCCAGCAATTAGTAGTAAAAGCATAAAACAGAAGTTCCTAAATGTAGGAATACTAAAGCACATAATAACCTACAGGTTGAAGATAAAATCCAATGGATGGTTTAAAACAGTTATGTAGGGATAATCTCTTGTGTATTGTGTGGGAGCATCACATCTAATCCTGTGTGAGGCAGGATTAGAAGGTGGGATATCTGGCAGAGAAAGGAACTCTGGGAAATAGAGGCAGAAAGATTCACCACCCAGATGTGGAGGGAGTTGGATATATGACTGAGGATAGGCAACCAACCACACAGCTGGCATAGACTAGTAGAATCGGGTTAATTGAGTTACGAGCTAGTTTAGGAACAAGCTTAAGGCCTAGGAATTTCTTAAAATATAAGCCTCCGAGTAACTATTTGGAAACTAGGGTGCAGGTGGAAATTATAGAAAATGATAAACCTTTAAATAAAAAGATTTGCTACACAAACAGATATTCACAGTATAAATGACCAACAGAGGAACAACAAGAATACATAAACATCTTTTGTAAAAAGTACTAAAAACTACTAGTAAAGTAAGTGAGAAACACAAAGCTAATAAACCCATACAACATTTTTAAATCACTGGAGAACAGAGAAGTGGCAACTAAAACTACAGCCGCTTGAGTAGGACGATCTACAAGTTCTCTTGTTCTAGGATTAAACATGATGAAACCACTATGGAGAGCAATTTGGAGCTCTAAGATAAAGATGTACATAACATTTTCATGTCATATTACACAACATTTCCATCACAAGAATTATATCCAAAAGAAACTTCCATATCTACAAGAAAATCTAAAGATCCTTACAGCATACCAAGCTGTATGAGAACTAGAGAAAACTAGGCCATGAAAACGAGGATAACTCCCAATCTACTTCAGTACACCTAAAGGCCTTAAACAAATAAATTTGCAAGAGGAATTTACTTCAAACTACGAAAGTTGGGATCCAGTGCTAGACAGACAATACAAGAAGTAATGACAAACTCATCACGTTTTCAATTTATTTTCAACATTAGGTTAGAGTTAAATCACTTTATTGTATTTATGATATCAAAAGTTTAATGTAATTTTTCAATAAAGTGGCTTCTGGAATGAATTTTTTTAAACTTTAATTTTTAAGTATGATTTTTTAGAAACTATTATACCAGAACTTTCATGATATAGCACTATTAAAATGATACTTTAGAGTCGGGCGATGGTGGCGCACGCCTTTGATCCCAGCACTTGGGAGGCAGAGGCAGGCGGATTTCTGAGTTCGAGGCCAGCCTGGTCTACAGAGTGAATTCCAGGACAGCCTGGTCTACAGAATGAGTTTCAGGACAGTCAGGCCTATACAGAGAAACCCTGTCTCAAAAAAAACAAAAAGATTTGCAGAGCAAATCTTGACCGAGCCTCAGCTATATAGAACTTAGTCATGAACTTGATCCAACCTACCAACCTTTATTATAAGTTGAAGCGCTCTCCTTCCGACTCAGCTTAAGATAAATCTTACTTTTTGTTTCACTGTAAAACTCAGGATTTACTGTTGCAAGCTTCTTTAGTTTACCATACTGTTTTCTCTGAAAATCAAATCCTTTCCTGAAAAAAAAATAAAAAAGAAGAAAAATTAAAAGTAAATGTGAGAGGGTAAGAGACTAAGAGACTGTTCTCAGGTTAAGAACATTTCCTGCTCTTTCGGAGGACCTGAGTTCTGTTTCCATACTCATACCCTGCAGTTCAAAAATACTTGTAACTCCAGTCCAATGTCTTCAATAACCTCTTCTGGCCTCTACAAGTACAAACATGCACATACATACACACTGACCATATGCATAAATATTTTTTAGAAATCTTTTAAGAACTAAATTTGAATGTTAAAGAATTATTTTAATACTTAACATACCATGTAAAGGAAAGAATTACAGTTGTGCATGTTTATTTACTTTCATAGATGTTGTAAACTATAAAAATTTTCTATAAAAGGAAGAGAATAATTCACAGGTCTGTCACTAGTTTTAACAATAATCAAAACACAAAAGCTATTTAGAAGCTAGACTATGTAAATTTATATGGCTGTATGTAAAGGAATTTTAATCTAGCAACATGGCTGCTCTGATCATATCCAAAAACCTTCTAGATCTGTTTGATCGGCTGGAATGCAGACACATCCTTATTATATACCTTTAATCCCTCTAGCTGGAATCCTTTGGTACACACCTTTAGTCTCAAACAAAGACATTTAATTGAGGGGCAGATGAAGTGATGAGTCAGAGAAAGATTTGACAGAATAAGTCAGAAATAGAATATGCCCAACTCTCAGGAGAAAAGCTATTTAAGAGCAAGGTATGGAGAGAGAGCCAGTTGTCAGTGAGTTTAGAGTTGAGTCAGTTGGGAGTCAGTGAAGGGAGTGCAGTACAGTGAGTCTGAGTTCATTCCTGAGTTCACGAAGTTCAGTGCAGGTCAGCAAAGGCAGGTGAAGCCAGAGAATACAAAGGACTCAGGAGATTATAATAAACTACCAGAGTTAGTTTGAGGACAAGAAGAGCAATTCAGTGAGAAGCTGAGAGAAGCCAGGAGCTTGGAAAGGAATTTGAGCCAGAACAGCTGAGTTGAACCAGCTAGCTAAAGTTCAAAAAGAACTAGAAAGAATGAGCATATTCAGCAGTAAGACTCCGAGAAGACAAATTACATCAGACAAATAAAGTTACATTTACAGCTGTAAAATTAGAATAATAATCTTAGCTTTCTTATACATTAATGTTATGAGAAAATAATATACATAAGGTTTTTAAGAAAGACCCTGGTATCTATATGCTTTCAATAAGTTATTAAATGCCCATGCAAACTATCACTATCTGTACTTCTTTAGGAGCCCAATTTCATAAAGTTCTGCTTCTAAAACATAACACTCTATTATCCTATTGACTCTTAATTCAAGCCTGGGAATGACTTATCCCTGTACTGCTAAAGAGTTGTTACTGTAACTGTATTTGTAAATGGGGTTTCCCTTAGGTTTGTGAATTGCCATGAATAGAAAGAAAGGAAAGAAGGAAGGAAGGAAGGAAAAAAGAGAGAAAACAAAACAAACTATCTTTTGTCAGTTGCCCCGAACATTGTTGATATTACTTGATGTTTAGAGAGGACCAAAGAAACTTTAAAGCTTTATTTTCATTTAAAATTGTAGGACTGGAAGTTGTTTCCTTGATGCTTTCTCCATCTCAATTTCTTTTAAAACTATTGATGGGTTTGGAATGCAGCTTAGTACAATGACAGCATAGCATGTGCAAGATTCTGGGATTGACCCCAGGGTTGCTCTTCTCTGATATTATTACAGGAAATGTTATGATATCATAAAGCATACCTCAACAAAAGCTGGCATTCTTCATAGACTGGTACCTTTTGACTTCTTAAATATGAGCCAATACTCTTAACATCATTAAAAATCATGTTGGGCTGAGACTCGATCTGTGGTAACTGTCCTGAAGTCACTTCCTCAAGCCATTTGAAAAATTTACATTGATTACCTTTTGGCTTATCACATGTATAAAAGAGACGACCCTAAGCAGGAAGAAGATATAAAGAATTTAAGGGTTCAGTAGTACAGTGCTTGCATATTAAAACTTAGTGAAAAAAACCTATTTCTATTTGTGTACTGTTTTCTGCACTATACTTGTAAAGCATTTATTAATGTATTCCAAGAAATAAACTTTCTTATTAATTTAAACATATATTAAAACTATAAAGTATTACTTTCACATTTATTTTTTCTTCATCAAGAGTATATTATTCTGAGAACAAAACTTATTCAGGAAGCTGGGGAGCTGGCTCAGCATTAAGAGCACTTGTTGCTCATGCAGAGGACCCAGATTTAAGTTTCCAGCAACCATATGACAGTTCATAATCACCAGTAATTCCAGATCTAGAGGATCCAGCATCTCTCCTGGCCTCTATGGGATCTAAGTATGTATGAGGTGAACACATATATATGTAGATATTCACACATACACATTAAAGAAAGATAAATAAATAAATATAATTTTTAAATGTATTTAAGGGGCTAGAAGGATGGCTTAATGATTAAGAGGACCTGGATTCAATTCCCAGCACCCATGTGGCAACTCACAACTGTCTGTAACTTCAGTTCCAGTGCATTTGACACCCTCACACAGACATACAAGCAGGCAAAACACTAATGTGCATTTTTTAAATGTATTTGAAAATTAGCAAGAAATTGTAATTTATTGTTCCCTAGTTAAATGTTCACTAGATAACTTGAAATCTACCAGAAACAACTACTAGCAATATTTGTATATTTCTTTCTACATACTCATACACACACACATACACATACACACACACACATACACAGGTTTTCTTAAAACAAAGTTAACCAAATGATGTATTTTATACTCTGTAGCTTAACTCTTTTAACAAACAGCATAGCATGAACATGCAAACATGCCATCAAATAATCTTAAAAACAACACAAAGATGTTGGTGGCCACTTATTTCAATCTATGGCCATGCTACTATTTATTAATACTTCCTTTTGACTTTTTAAGGTAAAGTTTATATATCTGACTAATGATGCATACAGACAGTGAAATTATTTTATTGCTATTATAGGCAAAAGCAGTGTGCAAATGAGTCAAAGCTATCAATATATTACTCTCTTTGTGGTACTAGGAATACACATTAGGTCAGCATGGTTTTCTACTTGCTTGGCCTTGTCTAGCTTTCGACAAGGAGCTTTCAACCTTCATTTCTTTCTGTCTCGTTTCAGTATTTTCTAGACCCTCAGGCAGAAGAGTCCATTTCTCAGTGCTGACACTGGAGCTTCAGCACATTCTACACACTTTATATGTGTAGTTCTCTTCACTATATCTGTTCTATTCACTACTGTGCAGTAAGTTCCTAAAACGTTCGAAGGCTAACTTTAATTCACACTTTTGTATTCTGGAACGCATATCATTTATTTCATTAGAAAGTACTGACTATTGTGTTTATGATTATTATTACATTTATGTTATTACTATGACTATGATGCTTATGATTATTAACACCACAAAGAAAACTCATGTCTCAGTGTCCAGGAACCTAAACTATGTATAAGGCAGTATGGGGAGGGAGCAGAAGCAATACCTTATTTGGACCTTCTTTTTTAACCATGACAAGTTTGGCAGGTTGATTATGGTGGCAGGATGGTGAATTATTTTTTCCACTTTTCATCATCTCTCCTTTTGATGATGTATAAAAGGATATGTCAACTTTGGAAAGTGCTTTGTACAGCCTCTGTGCCAGTTCAAACAGCAATATATTCAGATGCTCTACCAAAAAGGAAAAAAAAAAGCTAAAAATTAAATACAAAATTATTTTATATTTATATCAAATGTTGTTTATTAGTCAATTTGAAAATAGCATTTTAGCAGTCAACTGTAATACATTATAACATCCAGTAATTTAAAGATTTATTTTTATGTTTGTGAGTGCCTGCATGCATGTAAGCACACCAAATGTGTGCAGTAGCACTGAGATCAAAAGTCATTCACTGGATTCCCTGAAGCCAGAGCTACAGATGGTTGTGAACATCTGTGTGGGTGTCAGTAATTGAATCTGGGCTCTCTGTAAGGGTAATAAGCACTCTTAACTACCGAGCCAGCACTCCAACTCCCTAACATCCCTTTTGTACTTTAATAGTGTCTCAATTTTGCCAACTTGGAACAAGACAAAACAAAACAAAATAAGCCAGTTTCACAGCCATCCAAATAATGTATCCAAGGCAAAATGGTACTGTATTAAGACCTTGTCTATCAGACTCTGTTATACTCCCTCTGAAAGTCATCCACACTTTTTATCATTATTGCATTTTAACTATATGTATTAATTTCACTGTACAGTTTATTTATGTTCATATATGTGTGTCCACGTATAGGTTTGTGCACATGACTGCATAAGGAGGCCAGAAGAGTGCTGGCTCCCCTGGAGTCAGAGTTACTGGTAAATATAAACCATTTAATTGTGAGTGTTTGGAATGAAAGTGAGATCCTCTGGAAGAGCATAAAGCACATGTAAAAGCTGAGCCATCCCTGCAGCCCTCACTGTAATATTCCAATACATATACATATTGTGCTTTTAGCAGCCACATCATTTACTTATTTACCTTATTTTAACTTTAGTTTTTGAGACCGATTTACTATGTCTCAAACTCTCAATCTCCTGCAGCCTCCAATGAGCAAGGAGAACAGGCAGGCACCACCACAACTTATAACAATTAATATTTCAAAAGGCAAGTTTTGTTCTTGCACCTCAAGACATTCAGACCTAATTATGCATCATACGTAAAAGTTTCCATTTAAATGTAATGGGATCATTTGCTTCTATTTTAATAAATAAAAGTCAGAATTTTAAAAATATTTCAATTTCCCTCTTTTAAAGCTCAATTTTGATCTGACATTAGAATAAAGTTACTGATGGGTACTAGAGTAAACACATGCACAACAAATCTCCAGAGGTGACTTTACTATGAAAACCCATAAAGTATTATGCATTTCTGTAGTTCTAATACTCACATCAAGCAATCTCAGAATCAAAACATAACAGCCATACCTATGATGGAAGATGTAAAGATCTGCCTGTAGTGAGCAGGAGACTGGAAAACAGCTGGTATGTGAACTTGCCTTTGAGGAAGATATGCTGATATTATTTTCTGCCCATTTGGGAAGCATAAATCAGAATTATTTATCTCCTGAAATAGAATGATTCAACCTATTATATATAACCCCCCAAAAATCACTGTTTAACCAATAAATTGTTTTTCATATACATTGAAAAATACTAATTGTACTTTTGATTTTCAGAATCCATGAGAGGTATTTTATGGTCTAAAATAAGAAACCAGACAGAGCCCAAATGACAGGACACTTTTATTCTTAACTCTTTCCATTAGCCTCCTAATACGATTTTGAGTATGTTTTGCTGCAAGTGGATCACATTATATTTCTATTTCCATCATGAGTATAATAATGATTCATAGCAAATTTGTAATAGATGTATGTGACTTATCTTTAATAATTCAATCAGCAAGATTGATTTGACAGTCAAAAATAAAAACAATCACATTGAGATCAGTACTGAAAGTCATGGCAGAAAGAGAAATAAGAACTAAAACTTATTAAATACTTTTTTATGGCCAGTACTGTACCAGAGACTTTCAAATATATAATTCAATATTCATAACTACTGATCAAAAAGTAAACCATTTCTGAGCAATTTTGCTTATTCTTCTGTTGGAATCCACACAGTAACACAGGGTGAAAACACAGGAAACACACAGGAAAAGCTCACCTGCAGATCTTTGACTCTGCAGTTATCGCTGGCAGAGCTTCCCAACACAGGCTGAAGCTCCTCAGTCTTGGAAGTCTGATTTAAATTCAGAGAAAGAACGTTTTTTCTGGAAACTAACTCTTGACTGCTCAACTCCTGCTGCTGTTGACAGAGCATGCCTTTTATCATCTGCAAGTGCACAGGGTCTACGGAACTTTCACTCTCACTTGTGTGGCTGAAGTGCAAGCCAGAGACAGCCTCAGCAAAGAGACCCTCTGTCATCTCACTGGCAAGTCTGTTCAGAGCAGTTGCGTTGCACTGAGATGGGTTTTGATATTTCAGCCACTTGCTTTGAGTAGAACTCTTAGGAAGCAGTGAAACATCTCCTGGAGTCCCACCCTGATCCTCAAGTCCAAGGTCAAATGAAAGACCCGATTTTTCACACAGGTTCAACATGGAAGAACCAGAAGGCTCTTGTGAGTCGTTATCAATCAGAAATGAACAGGAATCTAAGACCACTGGTCCATCATCAGGTGGCAAAGTGACAAAGGGAACTGAGGCTCTACTTATAAATGGAAACCTTTGGAGGTTCTTACTGTCCTGAAAACCAGTGTTTTTCAATCCTGAAAGAAAACATAAGGCTGATTTAATACCAACGTTCAACCAATCACCACCAGGCTCTAGAAACCAGTGGGTACAGACAAGAGCAGAAGGGTCTGACTTTCTGTGTAAAATGGAAAATAATGTAAGTCTCTTGCTCCCTCACAAAGTAAATGCTTTAATATCAAAATCTAAAGATTCAAAATTTAATTTATAAATTTGAAGACTCTTGTAAGGCTAACAACTATAAGTCCTTCTCTTTCCTTCTACTGAGCTGGGTATCTTTAATTTAATTACTCATTATAGTTATAGAACATCTACGCTTTCAAAGCATTCAAATCTGAGAAAAGCCGTATCATCCCCATTTTACAGATGAGGCAACGAAGGTCCAGAGTGCAGTTTGTACCAAGTGGCAGTCAAAGAAAACATGGAGTCAGTTCATATCTATTCACATTCCTTCTGCAAAGTCCACAGCTCACTTAATATGATGTCACTGTAACTACCTTTATTATATTCATGAATTACACCTTTCACAACAGGCTGATTTTTAGCTTTATTTGTGAAATTGGCACATAGATGGGATAGTGAGTTTTTGTCTGAATGAGGTTTTTTAATTCCTCAGCAGCTATTGGAACAGAGAAATTGCTGAAAAAGTAAAAAGCAATAAGTATTTACTGGATTCATTAATGAATTAGCAAAACTGTACAGGAATTATATATTATTAAAGTTTTATCTAAAAATACTATAAATTCTCACTTATTTGACACAGTGTATTTCGTAGGCAATAACTCTGGATGATCACTGGGAAGTACAGCAGTGAGTCAAAGAATATTCTTTGGTGAAGTGTTAGGTTATCATCCAAAACTGAATTAAGAAACAGTATGGAAATAAAACTCTATTACAGAGCTAAGACTCATCCCTGGGAAAACCCCTTCCACTCCAGGCGACTTGATTGGTTCAGAGGATGCTCTCCTCCCATATAACTCCCCTCTCTTGCCTCAAGTAGTCCAAGCTAACCTTCAAGTACTGATCCTCCTGCTTTGTCTCTTGAGTGCTGGTATTACAAGGATCCCACCTCATACCCACCCCACTCATATCTCCTACTGAGACCCCTTTTTCTTTTCTGTTTGTCTGTCTGCCTTTCTTTCTCTCTCTCTTCCTTTCTTTCTTTATCCTCCTTTCCTCCTTCCTTTCTTTCTCTCTCTTCTTTCTTTCTTTTTGACCTTCAACCAGACACAACCATAAAGCTATCTCTAGCTCAACTACTGATTTGCATTAAATTATTTCTTTTAATCATCCACTCACAACCAAGAAAGCATCAATCTACTTAACTTCAGATTAAGAAAAAAATACATTAATGAAATTATCAGAAAACAGAAGTTAGTGGGAAGAGATCCTATTGAGTAAAGCACTTTTCAAGAAGCAGAAAAGCCAAAATGGCCTTAGAGCAATGCTGGAGGAGAGCAGCCACTGAGGAGTTCCTGACACTGGCAGCAGCCCAAAGCAGAGCTGAAGAGCTTACACTGAGGTCAACAACTGGTGCCAATGAGACATTTGCTGAGTCACTTTTAGCTGCAAGAACTAGTATGACATCGGACGGTGGCAGGGACTTTCAGAAGGAGTGAAGAGACAGCCGAGAAGGAAGCAAGAACTAGACAGGAAGATGCATTTGGAACAACGTCCATGACAGAAAAAGTCCAAGGGAAGAGACAGTGGGTTCCCTGACACATAGCCCAGTACTCTCTCACAGATAATGGCTGAGAAAGTGAAGGTCACCAGGGAATGTTCTTGTTTTCAGAGACTCCTCAGAGAACTCAAGCACGGAGTCTTCATTTCTTGTGTTGAAAGAAAGAGTAGGTGCAGGGCTCAATGCAGAGATCTTTTGTTCTGGAGAAATCACCTGGCCAGAAAAAAGAAAATGTTCACTAACTAAAAGGTTCTTACGCTTCTTTGTCTATGAGTTTAAATTCTAGTAACCTCCAGAAGTAACTATTCTAAGCACATTGGGAACAAAGAATATAAAATTTTACTATAAAAATTTCACAAAATGGACAGGAAATGAAAAAATTACTAGAATAAACAACAGTTTTAAGTACAGAAGATAAAGATTGGGATTTATTGTGAAATGGGTGGCATTCTGATTTAAACTTGAGGACTTACTTCTCAATGGTAAATTTCCATTCTAAGGGGTTCAATCAGTCCCATCTCATGTATGCACTTGTGCAAACTATATATTGCGTATATCCAGCATACTCAAGGTCACAACATTCTCTTATGTTTTGGACTTAGGGTTATCCATAGTTGACATACACATTTCAAGATATTCCTTCCTAGTGCAGGGACTTTTAACATTTACTCAGATCTGAACAATCACATAATTAATTCAATGCTATTCTCACTAGAACAGCATTTTAGTTATACTGCAGCTTTCCCCTGAAGTCAAAACCTAATGACAGTCACACTCAATACTGTTCTAATTTGCCTTTTATTGCTAAACACCATGGCCAAAAGCAACTTGGGAGAGGAAATAGTTTATTTCAGCTTACACTTCCAGATCACAGTCCATTCCTGATGGACATTTGGGACAGGAACTCAAAGAACTGGGTCAGAAACCATAAAGGAACAATTCTTACTGGCTTGCTGGCTCTTACAGAGGTTAGGTAGGCCTGCCCAGGGATGGCACCACCCACATCAATCAACAGCCTCATCTGAGTAATTTCTCAATTGAGGTTCCCTCTTCCCAGGTGACTCCAGGCTTTGTCAAGTCCACAATAAAGAAATCAGGTATAATGTCACATGCCCTTAATCTCAGCATTCTGGAGACAGAGCTAGGCAGATCTCTGTGACTTTAGGGCCAACTTGGTCAGCACAGTGAGTAGTAGGCCAGACAGCTATGCAGAGAGATTAAAAAAAACAAAACAAGGGGCTGGAGAGATAGCTTAGCAACTAAAGCTGTGTCTGCTCTTCAACTCCTAGCATTGATATGGCAGCTCCTATCTGTACCTCCAGATTCAGGGGGTCCAATGCCCTCTTCTAGCTTCCCTGGGCACCAGACATTCAAGTGATGCAGACATACATGCAGGCAAATACCCTTACACATAAAATTAAAAACTAAGGAAAATGAAGAAATACTTCAGCATCCCACCCGCTCTCCTAGTACATTCTCCACACTGGCCAACGTTGTTTCACTGATCCAAACCCTCTAATGGCCCCTGTCTCTTAGTGTCCATGAGCTGTGTGACATCATACATGGCCCTGCCTGCCCAGGCCTGCTGCCTGCTCTTTGACCTCACTTCGGCCACCTCCCTTGGACCTCACTCACTCTTCCTCACTTTTCTATAAACTGCCAATGGTCTCTTGCCACACATTCCTTCCCCCTAAGTACAGGCGTGGTGTTTTCATCTCTACTCCAGTGTTGCATTATCAGAGAAGGCTGACTTTACCTATCTAGAACATCCGGACTAGCCCACCGTACTGCCACCTCACATAGCTGATGCTTACTGAGGCCACCTGAGCCTTCCGAGTACTATGTATTTTTCTGTTTGTTGTGTCTTGCTTCAGTAGCATATAAGTTCTGTGAGGTCAAGAATTTGCCTCTTTAATTCACAGTCCTATTTTGATAGAATAGACAGTAGGTTGTTGCTAGTGAAAAGTCTGTTTGTGGGGAAAAGAAGAAAGAATATGTTTACAGCCTGGCAATACAACTCAGTGGTAGAGCACTTGCTCAGTGAGCGTGAAGTCCTGATTTGATTTCATCCCTGTGTGGGGGTTGCTGTGGGGGAGGGGTAGATAAGTAACAAACACATACTTTTTAAAAGTTAGCCATAGACCTATTTTCCTACCATTCATTATTTATACCATTTACTATTCCATTGCAATTATTCTTGCCAAGGTCACCAATGATCTCCAGGTAACTGATGAGATGGGATATATTTTCATATTCCTTTTATTGGAGGGCTGAGTAATAACTGACTCCATTCTGGAGAAGATATGACACAAAAGCAAGGGGTAATAAAAAGAAAAATTAGTAAAATACGTTCTAAGAAACTAAGAACTTTCTGCATAGAAAAAGAAACAGTCAATAGAGACCACATAGGAGAACTACAGACAAAGTATTCATCTGACAAGGGACTGTAAGATAGAAACGATCAATAGGGACCACATACATAAAGGAGAACTACAGGCAAAGTGTTCATCTGACAAGAGACTGTAAGAGAAAAGTCAGACAGCGTAGCACTCAAACGACTGGATTTTACAGTAACAAATGGCGCTGGGGGTATAACTCAGGGTAGAAAGCTTGCCTAGCACGTGCAAAGCAAGGGTTCAGTTTCAACACCACAACAGAAACAACATACAAGGTAAATGATCACTGGGCCTGCTAACCTGCCTTTATTCCTTCTCTACCTACCTTTCTCTTTCCTTTGAGAATCTGTAGCCATGTATACTGCTATGAAAAGCCCAATTTTTGTCTTTTCTTTTTTCTTTTTTGATAATGTCTCTCTCTGGCCTAAAACTTTTTATTTAGCCAGACTAGACTTAAACTTTAAACACAGATCTCTACAAACAAAATACAAATGTTGTATATTGGATAAAAAAATGGCTAATAGATATAGAAAATGAGATTCACTATGATTTGTCAACAGAAAACATAAATCAAAACCATAACAAAAAAATCATCCTACTCTAACAGGTGGGGAACAATCATTTGGAACATCAATTCCAAGGGATCTGTCACCTTTTCCTAGCCTGCTTTGGCACTGTGTGCATGTGATACACAGATATACATATACACAATCACACAAGCACGTGTGCGCAAGTACATGCGCGCGCATGCACGCGCGCGCACACACACACACACACACACACACACACACACACACACACACACACTAAATAAAAAAGAAGAAAGATACATTTTAAAAAATAAATTATATCTGGGCTTGGAAACACAGGTCTCTAATCTTAATACTCAAGACAGAGCAGACATGAGGGCCTCCGTGAAGGCGAATGAGTTCAAGCCAGCTAGGCAACTTATGAAGGAAGCCCTGTCTAAAATAAAAACTAACCAGGGACAGGATACAGCTCAGAGGAGAGCTCCTACCTAAGCACTGTAAGGCCCTAGGTTCAGTCCCCAGTACCACCAGAGAGAGAATTAAGAAAAAGTTCAAGTAAAGACAAAACAGCTCAGGCAGACTATTTCAAAGCACTGAAAATGCAATTAGTGTCATATACTTAAAGAATATAAATGTTGGGGCTGGAGAGATGGATCCTTGGTTAAGAGCACTGACTGCTCTTCCAGAGGGTCCTGAGTTCAATTCCCAGCAACCACATAGTGGCTCACAACCATCTGTAATGGGATCTGATGCCCTCTTCTGGTGTGTCTGAAGACAGCGACAGTGTACTTACATAAATAAAATAAATAAATCTTTTGAAAAAAAATGTTATGATACCTACATCTGCCTCAATTATTTTTCAAGATTTTTATTTTGTGTTTTGTCTGCATGCGTGCATACGTGGTACCCACAGAGATTAGAAAAGGGCATCAGGTTGAATGAAACTAGAGTTCTGGATGTTAGTAAGCCACCATGTCAGTTCTAGGGAACAGATCCAGGTCTTCTATAAGAGCAACAAATGCTCTTAACTGCCAAGCTGTCTCTCTAGCCCCACAATAAAGTTTTTCATGTTTTTTTAATCTAACTGATCAAGCATTGCGGAATGTTTTATTCACTGTTTTTCTTTCTGGTATAAACAACAGAGTGTTTCTTATATCCCAGAACTTGATTAAATACAGAAAATATATTTAAGTTCAGAGAACACCATTTGTTAGCAATACATCGCATTTACTAAGAGACATTTTCTGTCTTTGGAGGTCTAGTCACTTTGTGACAGACTCAGAATCTATACCCTATACTCATAACTACCATACAACAGTAATTAGAAATACAACAATGAACAGAGAACACAAGTCTCTGCCTGTTGTTCTCTCTCTTTCTTAACTGCCTAGAACTCTCTATACAGCCCAAGTCGGCCTCAGTCTTAAATACTACTTCAACTTCTCAAGAGCTGGAATTGAGAGCCATCATACTCAGCAAGTTTCCTTTTCAGTAATTCAAGCAGTAGCGACTATAATTTATAATATAATATTATGAAGAGTAGAAAATAGCATAGACTTGGCAATGAAAACAAGCAAGCTGAAGTACGAAAACAACATGGCAGCACATCAGAAAGCATGTTGCCTCATGTAGTCTGAGTACAGCTACTATGGTTCTTGTGCATCTACCCTTGCACTGCTCTTTTACAAGGGTTTAGGACTGACCTAAGAAAATGACTTGGGATTTTCCAGCCCACAGCTCTGCCTGCTTTTCTGGAGGCTACACAGGCATTAAAGACCCCAGACAAGATCTTAGCATAACTGTCATCAGAGGATTCCCCCAGCAGCTTTTGGAAACAGATGCAAAAACCACAGCCAAACCTTAGGAAGAGCTTGGGTAATCTGTGGAAGAATGGGAAGGATTTTTAGGAGCCAGAGGGGTCAAAGGACACCACCAGAAGACCTATAGAATCAACTATCTTGGCCTCATAGGGATCCACAGAGACTGAAGCACCAACCAGGGAGCAAGCATGGGACTGACCTAGGCCCTCTGCACATATGTAACAGTTGTCTGTTACCCATGAACAGGCCTTCATGTGGGACTCCTAACAGTGGAAGCAGGGACTGTCTTTTACTCTATTGCCTTTGAGACTCTTCCACCCTACTGGGCTGCCTCTTCTAACCTCAATAAGAGAAGATGCAGCTAGACTACTGCAACTTGATATGCCAAGGCTAGTTGATACCCATGGGAGACCTCCCCTTCATGGGGAGGGGAAGGACTGGGAGGGGAGAGGAGGAAATGAAAACTGTAGAAGGGATAGAAAGTTAATTAATTGATAATTAATTTTTAAAAGGAAAAAGAAAATGACTTGGGAGGACTGGAGAGATGACTCAGTGGTTAAGAGCACTGGCTGCAGCTGGATGGTGGTAGCACACACCTTTAATCTCAGCACTAGGAAGACAGAAGTAGGCAGATCTTTGAGTTCAAGGCCAGCCTGGTCTACAAAGAGAGTTCCAGGACAGCCAGGCCTACATTGAGAAGCCCTATCTCTAAAAACAAAATAAAACAGAAAACAAACAAAAGCACTGGCTACTTTTCTAGAGGTCTTGAGTTTAATTCCCAGCAACCACATGATAGCTCACTACCATGTATAATGGGATCTGATTCCCTCTTCTAGTGTGCATAAAGACAAGGCCTTCATAAACATAAAATACATGAATAAAAAAATAAAAGAAAGTTGACCTCTGATCTCTACATGTATGCCAAACGTGCACATATGTAATATACATACCACATAAACATACACACAAAATAAACAAATAAATGCAGAAAAGTTTAAAAAGAAAAAAACAAACAAAAAAAAAAAAAAACCAAAAAAAAAAAGGGAAAATGACCTGGTGAAATGCAACTATAAAAATGATTTTTACCTGCAAGAAGTCCGTCTGCACAAGAGTACTAGGCAACTCTGATGTCCAAACACAAGTATCCTTCAGGAAGTTTTCATATTCAACGCTATCTGGAACCTGACTGCATCCTAGCTGTAAGCTGTGCCCTCTGAACATGACAGCACTAGTAGCAGATCCTTTCACCTGATGTCCTTGAAACTCAACAGGCTACAGATAAATTATTAAAAATAAGAACATCATAAGTATATGACATATATAGAAATGCTCCTTATTGTATACTAATGTATCGTAAGCCCTTTGAGGACACAGACCTTTTCACTTCATCTAAGCATCACCGGCATTTAATACAGTGCCTGCCACACAGAAAGCCACGAAGAAATACAAAATGAAAAGCAGAAAGGGAAGAAATGAAGTAAGACTCTGCTTGAGGTCTGCATTAAGACTTCATTCACTATGATGTGAACGTCACAGAGCGTGGGGTCCCTGCAACCCTTTACCTGAGTCTCCTGCTCTGAAGAGTGTGACTGCAATGCTCACTGTTCTCCCTCAGAGTCGTCCTTCCTGCTATGCTCTACTTTCAGGTTTCAAATGGCTTTCTCTGCTGCCCCCTTGAGGATTTTAGCATTTTTATTCCACACAGGGTAACAATGCCCAACCAAGATATGAGAGACTAAAAATAGTTAAAAGGGCAAAGGAATACCCATAAAAGATTTATTTCTAATGGATGAATTAACAAAAGGACAACTATTCATACTTCAATATTCTGTCACTTAAAAATAAAGATCCTAAAGCTCATCTGAAAGGAAAATTAAACCTAAGTGTTTTTTCATACTGAATTCCGGTTGAAAAAAATATTTTGTATTGCTGGGGATGGAAGGCATATACAAGTGAGGCAAGTGCTCCATCACTTAGCCATGACCCCAGCCTGAAATTATTCTTCTAAATTTAAAATCATGCCATTTCAATAACAATAAATCTTGACTTTAATATTCTCTCTACATTTGTTTTATTGAATGAAATCTTCAAACATGCCTTACTCTGTGCTACCTTACGAGCCCCTTGCCTGCCAATTTTTGGTGTAGACTAGGTAGCACTACTTGAATATTTCTATATATTTAGTCAGAAACAGAGCAGTGCAGAAATGGCAGAGTAGAACACATGGGGGAGCTGTGAAGATACTCTTTTGTTCACTACAGAGCATGTGTTTACTCTCTCTGGCTTCATGGCCAGCTTCTAGAGCCTATTTACATATTATTAAAGTGGACCAGCAACACAGGAACTAAGATGAAATGGGGACAGATGAAGGTTTCTTTCCTCTCAAAGCTATGCACTAGAAAGGAAGTGCCGTGAGAGCTGCTCCACCGACAATGCTGAGAGTGTCTCCACTGACAAACACTAATGTTGATGATTGAGTTAAGAACTTCAACTCATCCTAATTAGCACAATTATTTCTGAAATTGCTATCATTGTTCCCAAACTGACAAACAAGGTTCTCTAGAATGTTGTGGTAAAGTCACAGGAGGGTCCACAGAATGACTCAGCAGCACACATCTCTAAACACTGAAGTAGCTAACTCAAGAGCAATTTCAACATCTGACCCACTATCTTCTTTCAATGACATCATGTCTCTTATTGTTCTGAAATTTCATGTGTATAGATGTTTTGTCTGCATGTATGTCTACATGGCATGTGTGTTCCTGATTCCTTTGGAGACCAGGAGAGAGCATAGGCTCCTCCTGGAACTGGAGTCACAACCAGCTGTAGTTTTGGACAGGGTCACACCACATAGCAATAGCTGCCCTAACTCACTATGTAGATCACGCAGGCCTCACTGCAAATACACAGCAATTATTCTACAGCTATGTTACCTTCCGTCTCCGGCCAGTCAACATCAGGTTTTAGATGGAGCTTGGTTTTTAGAAATTGCAAATTAATTCAGACAACTGCAATTATCATGAGAAAAAAATGAATGTGGAACAAGAAACAGAAAGATGTCCCGCCCCCTCTACCCTGAGGTTCCAGGTGCTCTATAGTACCTGACACCTGATTGGGAGCTTTGCTGACTTGATAATATATCCTAAGTTACTAGGACACACATACTCTCACTCAATGCTAATATTCAACAAATGGACTCTTATACATTTCTCTTTGGGCCAAGAAATGAAGTTTTAAAAAAATAACTCAATTGTGAGGGGAGTCATGAATCAAGAGCATTTGGGACCTTCTGTATTGCTATAATTCTAATATAAATTATAGAACACTATCGTGCTGGTTAGTTTTATATCAGCTTGACATAGGCTAGAGTCAGAGGAGGGAGCTTCAATTGAGAAAAATACCTCTATAAGACTGGACTGTAAACAATCTTGTAGGGCATTTTCCTAGTTAGTAGCTGATAACAGAGGGCCTAGCCTATTGTGCTTTGGGGAGGATTGTGCAAAGACTTTGGAACTTTGGGCTAGATAAGTTTAACTTTGTTCAAAGTGTTCAAAGCTCAGTGGGCTGTGCTATAGGAGCTTGGAAAAATAGAATGTTGCGGGCAATGTAGACAATAGAGCCTGACTTGTGAAGTTTCAGAGGGAAGCAAAGACTCTACCCAGCCATTTGTCTGAAGAATGATGTCTTGGTCAGCTGTAACCGAAGTCAGCTGTGATTAACAAAAGATCAGACCCACTAAAACAAAACCTTTGCTTTGCTGGGACAATGGGTGCTGGTCAGCTGTGGCTGAAGAATCAGTTGTGTATAAGAAGAGGCCAGCATCACAGGTGAAATCTGGGAAGTGTTTTCTCAGAGCCAGCACACAAAAGCTGTGTCCCAGAGGTGGCCAAAGCTATACCTTGTGCTGGCAGCTTAACTTGGTAGTGTAAGAATCACCTAAGTGGTAAGTTTTCAAAGCATGAAGAAAAAGGTCACAATGAACAGACTTGGGACTTTGAAAGGCCAGGAGAGGCCAAAGGTAAAGATGCAGCCTCGTTAGCAGTTGAAGGGCCAAGATTACCAAGATTAAAGGGGTCACACAAAGGAGTTGAGGCTTGGCACCATGAAGAGGGCCTATGAGAGGATATTGGTGAAAGTGCAGCCCAGTTTGAACAAGAGATCTTAGCACTTTGGAGATGCCAGCATTATGGGATGGCCACCAAGAACAGCAGCAGATATAAGGACAAGCTGAGCCCAGAAGACAAACTGTGTGTGCTGCAAAGGGTGGAGTCTGAGAATCAACCCAGGCCCCTTGGAGGACTCCAGACCATGAGTGAATCCCAGATATTGGACACTGAATTATTTACACAATTGGAATTTTGCTTTGCTTTGTTTTGCTTGTGACTGTGTTCTGGTTCTTCCTTCTTGAATTAAGGAAGTCTTTATCCTTTTATTGATTTCACAGAAGCCCACAGCTAAAAGATTTTGAACTTTTAAAGAGATTCTGGATTTTATAAGTCTTTCAGGGCTGGAGAAATGGCTCAGCAGTTGAGAGCAGTTCCAGAGATCCTGAGTTTAATTCCCAGAAAACATATGGTGGCTCACAACCATCTGTAACGGGATCTGATGCTCTCTTCTGCTGTGTCTAAAGACAGTGACAGTGTATTCATATACATAAAATAAACAAATCAATAAAAAAAAAGTCTTTTGAAATTTTAAGATGTTTGACTTTGTAAAGACTATGAGACTTTTTAAGTTTATAAAAATGCTTCATATTGTGATGTTTATATTAATATGTGATCTTGGGGATGAACAAGAAAGTATTTTAACAGTGATGTGTTTGTGTATCATGGTGACAAAGAGTCAGTTGTGCTAGTTTTATGTCAACTTGATACAAACTGACTCATCAGAGAAGAGGAAGCATCAGATGAGAGAAATGCCTCTATAACAGTGGTCCTCGAACTGTGGGTCACAACACCCTTTGGGTTTAAAAGACCCCCTCATAGGGGTCACTTAAGACTATCAGGAAACACAGGTATTTATATCACGGTTCAGAACAGTAACAGAACTATAGTTAGGAAGTAACAACAAAAATACTTTTATGGTTGGAAGTCACCATAACATGAGGAACTGTATTAAAGTTCGCAGCATTAGGAAGGTTGAGAGCCACCGCTCTATAAGATCAACTGTAGAAAAGCCTAAAGGAATTTTCTTAATTAGTATTTGATAAAGGAAGGCGCAGCCTACTGTGAGTGGTGTCACCCTTGGGCTGAAGGATTCGAGTTCTAAAAGAAAGCAGGCAGAAGCTGGCGGTGAAGCTGGCAGTGGTGGCATACACACTCAAGAGGCAGAGGTAGGCAGATCTCAAGTCTGAGGCCAGCCTGGTTCACAGTGCGAGTTCCAGGAAAGCCAAGGCTATAAAAGAAATCCCTGTCTTCAAAAACAAAACAAAACAAACAAACAAAAAACCCACCCCAAAACAGAAACAAACCATGCTGAGCATAATATAAGGAGCAAGCCAGTAAGCAGTACTCCTTCATGGTCTCTGTATCAACTCCTGCCTCCCGACTCCTGCCCTGATCCAGTTCTTGTCCTGACTTCCTTCAATGATTGACTATGATATGAAAGAAAAAAAAAAAAAAAAAAAGATCTGGCTGTAAGGAATTTTCTTATTTGTGACTGACAGAGGAGAAATGTGGGTGGCACCACCCAGGTCTGGTAGTCCTGAGTTCTATAAGAAAGCAGATTGAGCAAGCTGTGAGTACCAAGCCAGTAAACAGCACCCCTACCTCCATGGTCTCTTCATCATCTCCTGCTTCTAGGTTCCTTGCCCTACTGCCCTATTTGAGTTCCTGCCTTGACTTCCCCAGTAACGGACTGTTACCTGGAAATGTAAACTTAAATAACTGCTTTCATCCCCAAGTCACTTTTGGTCATGGTGTTTCATCACAGCAATAGTAACCCTAATTAAGACAATTCTTATTAACTATATGACATGAATGATGCCTAAATGAATAAATACCAGAACGGAGGCAGAAGAGGAGATAGTAGCGAGAAAGTATCATCAAAGTATATGCAATATGCATATGAAACTCTCAGCATTTTCTCCACAAGAAGAACACAGTAGTTAGCGACTTATACATATGTACCTGCTGAGGAGCCCGATGCTCATGAGGACACTCTAGCAGAGCATGTGAAGCTACTGTGGCAGGTGATGTCCTGGCTGCAACGAAAGAATTAACCAGCCTTATTTATCATATGCATCACAGTATTTTGCAAAAATACATTTCCTTCTAAAACTGAAGTAATACATTTTAAAAAGTAATGTCTTGATAATCATTTAATCTGGAGTATGAGTAAAGACGAAATGTACTATTCTGTACATTTTTTTTTTTTTGGTTTTTCGAGACAGGGTTTCTCTGTGTAGTCCTGGCTGTCCTGGAACTCACTCTGTAGACCAGGCTGGCCTCGAACTCAGAAATCCGCCTGCCTCTGCCTCTCGAGTGCTGAGATTAAAGGTGTGTACCACCGCTGCCCGGCCTGTACATTCTTAAGGTAAAAATTCAACATATTTCTAATAAAAACATTACTGGTTACTTTAAAAAAAAAAAATTAAGACGTATGTGGGTGCATGCCTTTAATCCCAGTACTCAGAAGGCGGAGGCAGATAGATTGTAGATTCAAGGTCAGCCTAGTTTACAGTGAGTTCCAGGACAGTCAGGGCTATTTGGAGAGACCCTGTCTCAAGTAGATACATTAGTCAGATTTCTTTATTTTGCATATTTGTCTACACATACATATATGCACTTTGTGCATGTTGGGTGCCTACAGAGGCCAGAAGGGGATGCTCAGACACAAATCTAGATCCTCTGCATAAGCAGAACGTTCTTACCTGCTGAGCCATCTCTCCAGTTCCCTTACTGATCTTAATGAGGATATGCTTTTTGCATTTCTTAGCAACCTATTTTAAAAAATAATATATTCTAAACCAATCATCAGCTGTAATACAAATGTTAAAAATGAAGTGTTGCCTAATTGAGAACAAGAAAGTTAATAAAACTATTACACTATTGCTATTCATAACCATGGAGGGTGAGGGTGCAAGGAGCCTCACTCTATCCAAACCCATCTTAAATTCATCTGACCTGCAACACACTATGTAGACCAGAGATGTTCTGCCAAGAGTATTAGAATTAATCACTGAGGACATAGCAGTGAAAAGAGAGACAAAGAAGACAACCACACAATTACACCAGATAAACTCAGGGTATAATAGGAAAAGGTATCATATAGAATGGTGATGAAATACAACACAAATGTTCTAGAAAGGTCACTCCTAGGAAGTAACCCTGAACCGAGACCTAGCACAAAGCTAAGCTATAGTACAGAAGCAGGTGTGAAAAAGCAGACAGGGTATGAGGCTCACAAGGTAGACCAGCAGCAGACACATTCCCAGCAAGACAACACTCTGCCTTATTTCATGTTGTACATACATATTGATACGTTTTTCAGTCAACTTAGTACCAAAATGTTCATAATTTTGTAACTTTACTGATGATTTCACTATTTTAAAGTCCCCTAGAGTTTATGATACCTTGTATTCTTAAGTACTGAGAGTTGTGATAGCTGCTGCAGAGAAAATACATAGGGATTGTTCTCATCAGCACTGTTGACTGTGAGTTCAACATTAATAAACAAAATTTTTAAATAAAGTGGTCTTTAAGTGAAGATATAATTATGTGCTGCTAAGTAGAAGAAAATGTTCTGGCCAGAGATGTGTAAGAAGTCACACTTGCATATTTCATGTGACCAGTGATTCTATAGTTGGTGTTTAAGCTCATCACAGAACAGATGACCTCAACAATGTACAGCAACTGTAATCTTCTCTTCCAATGTGATGAAATAATCATTTTCTCAAAATAAAATGCTGTATTTCCCAAATCTTCATATTATAATGCTATGATCTTATTTTGGTTTATAAACCAGTTATATCCACTCATTTTTATTATTAAGATTTTCATTTTTTTTAGAAAATAAACTAATGGGCTGGAGAGATGGTTCAGTGGTTAAGAGCGGTTAAGCCTGCTTTTCCAAAGGTCCTGAGTTCAATTCCCAACAACCACATGATGGTTCATAACCATCCATGAGATTTCACGCCCTCTTCTGGTACACAAGTGTACAGATATATATTAAATAAATCTTTAAAAAAGAAAAAAGAAACAAACTACTATCAAACTTAACCACATTTCAAAGAAGTTTAGAATGTATAGAAATTTACTCATATATTTTTAGCAAAAATTACTTGAGATATTCCAGTAAGAATTTAATTCTAACAGTAAGTATCACGGTGTTGCTCATTTGCCTTCATAGATTACAGATCACTCTGAGCCATACAGCAGGGTGTACAGCTATACAGCAATATACATGCTATCTTAAAACACACATACACAGAAACCAGGCAGGGTGCAGAACTTCTTTATTATTTTATGTATGAGTGTTTTGCCTTGTGTGTCTGCACCAGACATGCTAGAGGGAGGTGGTGAGCTTCTATGTGTGCTAGGAATTGAACCCAGGTCCTTTGCAACAACAACAAATGCTCTTAACCACTGAGCCACCTCTCCAGCCTGTGGCACACACCTTTAATCCCAGTACTCAGGAGGCAGAGGCAGTCAGATTTCTGATTTTAAGCCAGCCTGGTCTACAGAGCAAGCTCTAGAATAGCCCGGGCTATATAGAAAAACTCTGTATTTGAAAAGTAAGCAAAGAAACACACATATGCAACAGATATCATAAAGGATTAATATTGCCAGTACATAAGAAAATGATTGTAAGTCAAGAATAAAAAGACCAACACTCATTTTAAAAACAGACAAACGGATGAAGAGTTCATGAAATCATAAAAATGGCAGAATTATAAAATCTAAGAGACCCTCAATTTCATTTACTAAAGTGATTCAGGAAGGACTTGAGAACTTTACAAAGCTGATAGTTTTTTGCTGGCAGTAACATTGCTGAGATAATTTGGCAATGATCTGTTATGCACTGTGGGATTTCGGGAGTAAAATATACTGACATTTTGAGTCAGGGCCCTTTCAGACTGTGCGAATAAAGAAACATTACAGAATGGAGCAGAGAACACTCTTCTACTGCACTCTTGGGATGGGGATGTAGTCATGTGAAGGGCAAGCACTACAGTTTTGAATTAGTATGCTTAACTTCAACGTATCCTTGCTTATACCTGTCACTGTGTGCTCTGCATATGCAAAGGTTATTTCACGAAAGATGCAATAGAGACTGGTTAATGTTAAATAGGCTGAGGAACTGTGGTACAAAGACTTAGTCTTCACTATATAATCCTCTATTAGAGTTGTCATTACCTAATATATAGATTACACCGTGTAATCTCCAGCCCCATTTATTAAGAGAGGGTCTCACATAGCCCAGGTTGGCCTCAAAACTAAGGAGATAGTTGCAGATAATTCTGAATTTTCCTAATACTGTCTCTACTTCCCAAGTGCTGAGATTTCAGGCACGAACCACCACATATGTAACTCTCTAATATATAGCAGACAGCAAGAATCTTCCCTTCCTTCAAGCTACAAAAAGAACAAACAAACAAACAAACAAACAAAAAAAAAAAAAAAAAAAAGAGACAAGTAGACAGGTGCCTCTAACCTTTAGGACTGACATCTGGGTCTCGACTATGCCAAACTTCCTGTGGAAAGGCAGACTTTTTCTTCAGTAGTGCCAAGTTTGCTAAAGCTGTGCTATGCTCAGACTGTGATTTTAAAAGGGACATGTTATTTATTACTTTAGAAAGTTCTGAAGAATTTTTAGAAGTAGCCCAGGATTGTTGGTTTCTCTGTGTAGTTTCCACTTCTAAATGATCACACGGCAAACTTCTAATCCTTCCTAATTCTTTAGACTCAGAAATATATGCTTCGCTGTCTCTGTAAATAGAATGTTTTATTCCCACAGGATAAAATAAAGGACTAGAAACTTGGGTGCTGGATTCTTCTAGTTCATGACACTCAGAGTGATCCTGAGTGGTACTCAACAGCTGGACACTAATGTCACTGCTAGAGATTGGTGATAAGACTTGCTCATCATTTTTGTCTATATGACTTTGCAAAATAAAAGGCTGGGTACCTTTTGAGAACAGGTCACTGTTTTCAGGAGCCGGATTAGTGACTGTGTTTAAAAGATAAGAAATATGTAAGCTTGTATTTATACCTCTGTGTTTATTTGAGGGTGCAACAATACCATAATTAATTTCATTTCCTTGGATAGATTTACTAGTATCTTCTTTGCTGTCCCCCGGTACATCCTCATTCCACTCCAGTGATGAGTCCAAACTGCTCCCTGTGTCACTGTGACACTGCCCCTCTAGTGCTGTTCCAGTGTTTGCATCTTCATGAGGTCCTGAATTAAAACCCACACAGGTTCTATCACAGAACTCTGACAACAGAGTCTCATTAGCAGGAAAGGCCTCTTTAGGCTTGCCATCGGCAGACGACAGGAGTGGCAAGTGTTTTCCTGCAGTTTCTCGGCAGCCTATATCCCCACCGCTCTTCTGAACACACGAGTCATCTGTAAGCACAATTTCCTTCTCCCAGCTCTCTGATTCATGGGGAAGTCTGCTGTCTTCTTGTGACTCCTCATCAGTGTCACTGGTCTCAAAGTTGCTCAGATTAAAAGAAACTTCCAAAAATGGCTGTGCAGCTTCATGAACAGTATTCAGATTTTCTCTACCAGGATTGCTTTTAGAAACCATGTCTACGACGTCATCAGAGATCCTAGAGCTGGTACTTAGAGAAGATTCGATCTCAATTTGTTTATGTTCTATTTCTGGCAATGGTGACACTGGTCTATACTCCGGTTCCAGTGTTGCATCTGCATCTGCCCCCTGAATACCTTCTCGAGTGCAAAGTGACCCTTGCACACGCACCTTCTCATTTTGATTAAAAGGTACTTTGCTACTGTACTGAATGTCAGATTCTGATAATAAATTGACATTTTCTTTACTGCTGTAGCCAACCTGTATGCTGCTGTTCTTACAGAATGAAGGTGCTAAGTTTTCTTCCTGATTCCAGTATTGGCAATTATCTACTGGCTTGTCCTCCCTGTATAATTCTCCCTTTTCGGTACAGGTTTCAAAGAGCTCTGACTTTTTTTGTACCAAAAGTTCAGACAAGTTAAAAATGTTCACATCATCTTGGGCTTCCGGTTTGTCCTCTGTGTCACTCTCATTTCTAGCAGAACAGGAAGGTGATCTCTGGGAGGGTAAATACCTGGCCCACCTGCTTGTGGTTCTTGTGGGATTGTCTGACTGCTGCTCACAAGGTAAATTCCCTGTGCTCCATGTCTCAGCATGGTCTTCCTTTGGCTTAGAAGTAATCTTCAAATACCCCTGTGGTTCTATCTTAGGAAATTGTCCTGTAATCTCACCATGCAGATCCTTCTCGTTAGTTGAGCTGGACTTCAGAAGTGCTAATATCTGGGCTTTGCTTCTGACATTTTGTGGAACTCCAGGACAGTGAGAGTCTAAACCATTTCTTCTCATGGGTTCACTGGCCAGTAAAGAGTCTGAATGTTTGCTTTCAGAACTGACAGGAAAGCAAAGCTTGTCCTCTTTGCCTAGTGTGTCTGTGTTACTCTTGAAGGATGAAGAAAGAAGTGATAAAGGTGTGTCGCTTCTCTCTGTGTTCCTGAACGTGACGAAACTTTTATTGTCCACTGATGTAGTAGTTATATCTTTCTGACCAACAGTGGAAAACAATGGAAGTGTGCTGGAGAGCATGGGGAGAAGTCTCGGGCCAGGTGGGCCAGGGTTCACATCACTGAGAACAGTGAACTGGTTCTCAGTAACAGTCACTTTCTTTGGCATCTTATATGGTCTTTGAAAACCCTAAATAGATTAAAACAATCGTCAGCTGTACCATTATTTCTAAGGAAAATGTAAAATTAATTTGCTAAAAAGAATAACAAATATGTAAGCTTTGCCTACGGTAAATAATATTTAAAATTTGCTAAATTAAAATACAAACATTTATTAGTAAGACTTTTCTAACTTGGATTTACTTTTGTGTTACCTAAGTAAACAATGAAGCACCATTTTAACAGCAACCTATGATAAAAATGTACTAGTTTAAAAAATAACTTTATAACTATACATTGAAATATTAGTTTCCACATAGAAACTTACAATAGTCTTCCTTTTTAAGCCAGAGGGCTGACACCCAAGAGACCGGCTAGAGGATATAGCTGTTCTTGGGCCTGACTCCAGGGCTTCTCTAGAGCCATCCAGTTCAACAGCTCTGCTTCTAGCAGCTTTGGCCTCCTCAACTGTGATTAAATACCGCTCACTTTCCAAGTCATCTCCAGGTTTCACCTACATTTTCAAAAATAAACATCCAAATTTCATAGTTGGGTAATTTTACATACACCAGCAGGCTCACCAGCAATGAACAAGATGCAGTGAACATTCAACTAAGTTGCTCAAGTAATCAATCAGCAAATCCTTCAACTATTCACTATCATGCACTAGTTAACAACCAAAAACACATAAGAAAGGAAATAATGGAATAAAACTTCACTAATTTGCTCATTCAGCAATACATACTGTGGTGCTCCTGAGGCCCTTTGACACATGCTAAGAACACAAAGACAAGCAGAAAGCTTCCTTTCACTTAGAGTCCACACAACTAAATGCCAGTTTTAAAAATCAAAGCCATTTGTTATCAATTCTGTATTTTTATAAATATATATTAGAATTTCATAATTATCACAAATATTGTTAAGTTTGGTTACATACACGTAATCACATTTCCTGAAAAACAGAGCACTGTTTAGTCATTTTATTAATTGTTACCAACTCCTGAGGAAAACACTAAGATCATCAACTTAGAAAATACACCTTTATCATATTAAACATTCACTAATGAAACTACTTAGGATAAAATAACAGTAACTACGTTAATTGAACACCTAACAAGAAAATGCCTCTCCTAGATTCTCTTGTCATAAATCTAAAAGAACAGCCACTATTAATGATACAAGATTTCATGGCTAAGTATCCACATAGCGATAGTAATGGTATAAATTTTAACACTTGCTGGTATTAGAGGATCTCTAATTTCCAGACCAACACTCATCTCTGTTTCTAGGTGAAGCATGGGCACAGGTCATGGGCTGCATAGGAGGTGTTTCAGGGTCTGAAAGGAGCCAGAGCAATTCTAATGCCTTCAATTCCTTTCCTTCTTCAAACACAAGAAAAACACAGAGTATGTATTTGAGGAAATACTTAAATGGGAATAATTCTACAAAGACTATCAAACCACTGTGTGAAGGCTAAAGACAGAGCTCAGCAGTAGAGCATATGCCTCACACGAATGAAGCCTTGGGTTCCATCCCCAGCACAACAAAATCTCACCTACTAGAAGCCAATTCTAGAGTCACATCCTTGATTTGAATATGAACTGCAACCACCATTCTAAGAGCACAAACACGCACTAAACCTTTCTGTGCTGCACTCCTGATGTAAAAACATCATAGCATTGTCATAAAAATTAAAATGAAATAATAACTAAAGGCTGATAGCATATAGCACAGCTATAATAAATAACCAAAATACCAGCTATAACTATCAGTATCAGTACTATAATTACACTATTAAGAACATTCATACAGAAGTATCTATGTAACCTTTTAAATTCCAAGTAAGGTGAAGACATTAAAATACCTCAAGGCACTTAAGAAACAGACTTTCCAAACATGTTCCTTTGTCATCATATAAAATCGCCTGTTAGAAAACAAGAAAAAAGTTTTTTAAAAAAAGTATTTTTCATTTCTTAAAATCTTCTATAGGAAATCAAAATTTGTCACATAGGTAAATCATGTAATAAAAGAATTATATACATTCTGTAACTTGCATTTGAAAGTCTATCTATTTCAAATGTTACTGCATCCACTGAGCATGAGCGCTGAGGTACACTGTAAGAAATGCAAGGAGTCAGGTGCTAGAGAGATGGCTGTTAGTAAAGCATCTATGGACAAACAAAAGGACTGAAGACAGTTCCCAGCATTGATGTGAAAGCTTGGTATGAGCCTATATCCATAGTAGGAGAAGTGAGGGAGACAGAGCTAGGAGAGGCCTGTCTAGCAAACTGGTGAGCTTCAGGTTCAGTAAAAGACCCAGTCTCAAAAAATTAGGTGGATAGAAGACATATAATGTGGATTTCTAGCCTCTACACATGTCCATCCATATACATGCACCCTTAAAAAGAGAGAGAGAGAGAGGGAGGGAGGGAGGGAGAGGTAGAGAGAGAAAGAGAGAGAGAGAAAGAGAGAAATAAAAAATTTGACTCCTACCAGAAAGATTCTTGACTGGAATTGGGAAGGAAGAGCTGGAATGCATTGAATGAGGCCAATAAGAAATGAGATGGGGCAGGAGAGATAAGTGGTTAAGAATGCATGCCTCTGAGGCTAGTGAGATGGCTCAAAAAATAAGAGCACTGAGTTATCTTCCAGAGGTCCTGAGTTCAATTCCCAGCAACCACATGGTGGCTCACAATCATCTATGAGAAGATCTGATGCCTTCCTCTGGCCTGTGGATGTATATGTAGCAGAGTATTTATACATTAAATACATAAAATTAAAAAGAGAAAAAAAAAAGCATGCTTCCAGAAGATGTGAGCTCTGTTCCCAGCACCCATATCAGGTGACACAATTGCCTGTAACTCCAACTCCAGGGAATCCAATGTCTTCTTTATAAATTTAAAGAAAAAAAGATTTTTTTAAAAAAGAAATTCGGCCGGGCAGTGGTGGCACACGCCTTTAATCCCAGCACTTGGGAGTCATAGGCAGGCGGATTTCTGAGTTCGAGGCCAGCCTGGTCTACAGAGTGAGTTCCAGGACAGCCAGGACTACACAGAGAAACCCTGTCTTGAAAAACCAAGAAAAAAAAAAAAAAAATCAAAAGCCACATGTGGTGCTGCACACCTTTAATCCAGTACTTGGAAGGCAGAGGCAGGTAACACTCTGAGTTCAAGGCTAACCTGGTCTATATCCTTAGAGCTTGCCTCCAAAATAAGTAATTAAGGGGCTGGAGAGATAGTTTAGCAGTTAAGAGCACTGGCTGTTCTTCCAGAGGTCCTGAGTTCAATTCCCAGTAATCACATAGTGGCTCAAAACCATCTGTAATAGGATCTGATGCCCTCTTCTGATGAGTCTAAAGACAGTTATAGTGTACTCACATACTTAAAATAAATAAATTAATTTTTAAAAAACCCTTAGAAACAAATAAGTAAACAAATAAATAAATGTAATAGACTTACATAAATTTAACTTGCAGGCCTAAGGCAAAACTAGTTTTTATTTTAACTTAAATATTTTTTGAAAATAATGTAAATAGGGCTGTGAGATGGCTCAGTGGTTAAGAGCACTGACTGCTCTTCCAGAGGTCCTGAGTTCAATTTCCAGCCTCCACATGGAGGCTCATGACCATCTATAAAGGGATCTGTTGCCTTCTTCTGGCATGTAGGTGTACATGCAGACAGAGACTCCTACATTTAAATAACTAGATAAATAATTCTTAAAAGTACAGTAATAATCTCTTCCCTACTGAAAAGCCTCCTTCGGTGAGAGATTTATAATAGTGGTTCTCAACCTGTGGGTCGTGACTCCACTTGCAAATTTCTATCTCCACCAGTATCCATCATAACAATAGCAAATTACAGTTATGAAGTAGCAATAAAAATAACTTTAGGGTTGGGGTCCCACAACATGAGGAGCTATACCAAAGGGTCACAGCATTAGGAAGGTGGAAAAGCACTGCTTTACAATGACAGAGAAGCACAAGAAAGACAATGTGAAGAGCCTTAATACCTTCATTTAAGAAAATGTATTAGATCAGAAGGCCATGACTGTCATTAGTATGTGCATGACATTATCAACTCACAACCAAGTTTCTGTAATAGTTAATATTAAAAAAGATTTAGTGGGCTGAAGAAATGGCTCAGAGATTAAGAGCACTGGCTGCTCTTGAAGAGGTTCTGAGTTCAATTCCCAGCAACTACATGGTGGCTCACAACCATCTATGAGATCTGGTGCCCTCTCCTGGTGTGTAAGTATAGATGCAGACAGAACATAGCATACATAATAAATAAATAAATAAGTAAATCTTTAAAAAAAAAATTTAGCTAAAACTAGGTGGTTGCAGCATATGCCTTTAATTCCAGCACTCAAGAGGCAGAGGCCAGGGGATCTCTGAGTTTGAGGTCAGCCTGGTCTACACAGCTCCAGGACAGTCAAGGCTACACAGAGACCATGTCTCAAAACAAAAACTTAGCTAGAAAATGGGTCCATGAATCATGTGTAAGTTCATGAATGACTCCTGCACTTCCATCCAGGACTCCTAGGTAAGAAACCTCACCTGTACCCTCAGTTTTATCACCAGTAAAATAAAGACAAAATGCTTAACTTGTAGGAGAGTTGTGCAAACAAAATTAACATGCCGATAGCATCATGACCAGCTTGTTGTAAGTTTTTTTTTAACTCAAAACAAATTAAATAATGTTTACTTACTAAACTTTTAGAATGTACAACAAAACTGATATGAAAATGTCTTTTTCACATTATAGTTACGTGTGGCCATAACTGACATTTTATTATTATTGGGCATTTCCTTAATGCCCAATAAAAAGGCAAGAACACAGCTGTTACAGGCTGTAGTAAGTAAACTGCTTGGCACTTACCTTGTTGCCTACGTGAGAGATCTTAAGAACTCCATCTTGCCACACTTTGGACTTCTTCATCTTTTGATGAGTATATAGGACCTTATTTCCAAAAGTAAGGAAGACATCATTGCCATTTACACATATTTAATATATAGTTTACAGGCCATATAAAAATAAAGATATTCTTTATCCAAAATAATAGCACAGGTATGATCACAATAACAGTATCAGTGAAGAGCTGTAGCTCAAGACTAAACTGCAGGCTTAGCATCATGAGGCCCTGAGTTTAACCCCCAGCATAAAAAATTGGAAAAAAAACAAAACAATTTTAAGTCTGGGTAGTACCAAAAGATAAATGAAAAAACAGGGCAAGTAAAAGTCTAAGTTAATTGAACATCAAAAATAATTTTAATCCCAGCACTTGGGAGGCAGAGGCAGGCGGATTTCTGAGTTCGAGGCCAGCCTGGTCTACAGAGTGAGTTCCAGGACAACCAGGGCTACACAGAGAAATCCTGTCTTGAAAAAAAAAAAAAAATTTAAACCACCACATCATCAGTAGCAAAGAAACATAGCTATGGGTTACATATTACTTCTTATTTTCATAGCTCTCTGAGTACAGTTGAAAGACGACAGTCTCCTCAACTTTCACAGCATCCGAGTCTGAACAACTTCACACTGCTTTTAACTTTAGATTCTGTCTCCATCAGTGGAAGAATGGAGTTCCCAACTGTTATATGTGGTGCTGTATTCAATTACAGATTTTTTCCAAAGATTTACTTATTTTATGTATGTGAGTACACTGTTGCTTTCTTCAGACACAGGAGGACTTTGAATCCCATTACAGATGGTTGTGAGATAGGAATTGAACTCAGAATCTCTGGAAGAGCAGTCAGTGCTCTTAACCACTGAGCCATCTCTCCAGCTTTCAATTACAAATTGAATACAGAAACAAGTGTGAAAAATCCAGCTATTACTACATCAAATGTTAAAGAAATTTAAAGGAAAAAAAAATTGTCTAGCAATGCATGGGCTGGAGAATTAGCTCAGCTGAAAACTGTCTGCCTCACAAGCATGAGGACCTGACTTTGAGCCCTGGAATCTGCATAAAATGCTGGACATGGTAATGCATCCTAAGTGGACACAGGATAACTAGGATCCCTAGTCAATCTAACCTAACTGGCCAAAGAGAGAGCTTATCTCAAAGGAGATGGATGGCATTTCTGAGGATGGCACATACATGTACATACACACATGTGTATATACACAAGCATACATACACATTAGTAATCTTCAGAAAGCATCTAACAATGCTACTGGTCTATGTTTTCTCCTAGTATAGTTATGACTTGGAAAATTTAGTTACTTATCATTAAAAATGTAATTTATATTAAAATGTAATGTTATTTTTTAGTATTTTAAAATGCTTTTATGTCTATCATAAATACTAAGATAGAAGCTCTACATACAAAACTTAGTGTCTTTGATATTTTTTTAGAGTACAAAAAGGTCTTACGACCAAATAATGTGTCACTATAAACAATCTGCCATTGACAGGTCTTGAAGTGAAAAACATTGTATAAATGAAGTCTCCTAAAACTTCATTTATAGCATGACTTTTATACACCCCTCTCCCATCAAATAATGATAATAGTAACGAATAAGACTTACAATAAATTCTTGACATTCCATTGTTTCTTCTGAGATTATAAACTAGTCAGGTCCAGAAAATAATCAGTTTTTATTCAATATTTATATCCTCTAAAATGAAAAACAGCAAAGAGTGGTCAATCGACCCTGATTAAAAAAAAAATATCAAATACAAAGTTTTTCAATAAATCTTGACCGGAGATGGAAACCAAAGAATTCCAAGACTATGAAGCCACCAAGAGAAACAAAAGTGTATCTGTCATGGACAGAACTGCATGACACCACACAATGGAAAATAAAGGTAAAACTAACTAAATTTATAGTTACTAGTAATCTGTAAACATCTCTCCAAGTGCCTTGCTATATATCAGAAAACAGATTGGTTTTTTTCCTTCAACATGTATTTCTCCTTAGAACCCAACTTCAATTTTTTTTTCTAAATCATTATACTAACCACAAGATGGCCCCCTTGTGTCTTAAATTTTTCCTGCTAGCGTAATCCTTAGGTATCCAAGAACCAGTTTCAGGACCACAAATATCCACATCCGGAGCCAGCCACTTGAGCTCACATATATCATCATAGGTCTTTTTGCATATGATATAGGAGCATGTACATATTCTCTAACAAAAATTAAGTCATCTCTAGATTATTAGATTATTAGTGACTAAGCTGTATTGTTTAAGACATGGTGACAAGGTTGACTTGGTGGAACACACCTTTGATTCCAGTGCACAGGAAGCAGTTAGGTGGATCTCTGCGACTTCAAGGCCAGCCTTGTTGCCTGGTCTACCTACAGGGCTCCAGGAGGGTCAGGGCTAACTACATAGATATAGACACTGTCTAAAAAGAAGAAACAATGATGATAATTTTAAAAATCTGTATGTTCAGTACTAACAATTTTTTTTTGACTATTTCTCATCTATAGCTGGCTGAATACAAAAACAGAAATTACAGTTACAGAGGGTTGTATGTTAGCCAGTATAGCACAGTATCCTAGCGTCAAATATACATTATGTAATTCTCTGCAAGGAAATTTTTTTTCTTTCTTTTACCCAGTGCTAAGGGCTGACAATAGAGCCTTATGTAAACTAGATAGTAGTGCTCACACATGTCCAGTCCTCTATGCGTGTTTGAAATATGATCTGGTCAAATTGCACAATCCAGTCCTGGCCTCTGGAATAGCTGGGCTAAGCAATATACCATCACATCCAAGAAGAAATCTCTTGGACAGTGCTGCAGCAGCTACTGTAACTATCCTGCTACTGGTTAAAAATATAAGGTCAAATTTTGAAATCTTGAAATCATCGATGGTGACCTGAATATAGATACCAAAGTACCACACACATATTCAAGTGGCTCTAGGGACATGACCTGACAACTAGTTAGTTATGAAGATTTTAGGTCCTATGTTTGATCTATTACATTAGAAAGTCTGGCTCTGGAGCTCGACAAACGGTTCTAATAAGCCCTCTTCAGTGATGGGTTGCTCCCGAGCCGGAAACAGTATGAGCAGAGGCCGGATCCCTAAGCAGCACAGAACAGAGGGCGAGGATGGGGCGGCAGTCATCAGTAATCAGACGCATATGACCTTCTGTTAGGCTGAGGAGAGCTTTCCACGAAGACAGCAGAAAGCGTGGACAACCTTGCTTTTAGAGAGAAATTGTTACAGTAGCTCAGAACAGCACCGCCAGCCAGGTACTGGTGGTGCACGCCTTTAATCCCAGCACTTGGGAGGCAGAGGCGGGCGGATTTCTGAGTTAGAGGCCAGCCTGGTCTACAGAGTGAGTTCCAGGACAGCCAGGTCTACACAGAGAAACCCTGTCTCGAAAAACCAAAACAAAAAACCTAGCACCGCCCAAACCAGTAAAGTTCCCAAATAACAAACGGCCTGTTAAATCACAAAAAAACAGTACCAATAACTAAAAGAAACACAGCTTTACTTGCCAAGATTTGACAAATCAAGGTTTTGTGTCACTAAATAATAATGGACTCTTTGTCCTTTGTTAGCCCCTAAAACAACCACAACCGGGATGGACCTTGATGGTGACCGCCTCACCCTGCACACTAACGGCGCCTCGTGGGCCGCTTCTGTGGAGGCGAGTCAGTGTCCAAATGCTCTCCCAACCGCGCCAAGTCGCCCGGTCTATCCACCCTTCTTGCCTAGAACACCAGAGAGAAAGTCTCCATTTCACCTGCTCAATGACATAAACTCCACTTTCGAATTTCTCCCGCGAAATTGTGTGACGTCATCAAGCAGGGACGCTACCGCTGAGGCACCCCGCCACCGCGCTGCTCTTCCCCCGCCCCAGATCCCGCCCCCGAGATGCGTCGCCTATGACGTCAGCCACGGACACTGGGCCTCGGACCCGGCTTTCCGTAGTAGGCTGAGAGGAGCGCGTCGCTGGTCGGATGACGCAAATTTCCGCCGACTGCAAGGGTCTGGAGACGAAAAGCGTGCAAGAACACAAGCGCTGACCGTGGATCTGGGGACGTGCACGGAGTAAGTCACAAATGGCCTTTAGAGCCTCTCAGACCCGGTGAGGTCTCAGTCCTCTCAGTGCGGTCTCCTGAGGTTCACCCTACATCTGTGATCGGGTCACCCCGCCCCCCTCACCACGGTTCCGTTGGTTTGGCTACGTACTCTGCGCGCACGCGCAGTTCCTTGGCGGCCCTTGCAATTCCAATTTTAGTATGGAGGGGGCGGGCCGAGCTTGGTTTTGGGGTGTTTGGGGCACGCCCGGCGTCGGGGCCTCAGTCTGCGGAAGTAGGGTTGCTTAGAGGAGCTGTGGGTGCTAGGCATGTTGTCTGCCCATAGGACATAGTTGTGAGAACTTGCATTTATTCTAAAATTAAGTCTTCCATTTGCAAGTCTTTCGTCCTGTCGGCCCCGTATAGAAAATGCTGTTGTAGAAGGGACTAACGATAAATGATGAATTTAAGTTCTGAGTGCGTTTATGAGAAACTAAGAGAAAATATGAGTGGAGATTTCATTGAAAATGAAGTCCTCAAGAAGTACGAATACCTTTAGTAGTCTTTCGAAGAAGGGCGGTGGTGGGAAATCAGATGGTTTCATAAAACATTTCACGCTAAAAGATTCATTTGGAGCAAAGTTCCGGTCCACTAGGGGTTTGCCATGACTACAGTTTTGATTCTCAATCTTTCGAGTACGCTTCTTTTTGTTCATAGCCTGAAAAATATTATCGTCGAGTTCCTTTGGAAATTTTACATGTACTCATGGAAACATTTTGTGTGTGATTTTACAAGCAAAACCTATGATTCTAAAAAAAAAAAAAAAAAATGGTTTTTTTATGTTACATGTAGCATAGCTTACTTCCAGATTATTTATGGCATTCACTGTCTTTGAGCAATGGTACAGCTTTGTAACTTGTTGAAAACATAAAGATGAAAACCATGATTGCCCAAGTAAGATGTCATTGCCCTGACCAGTATATGTTAACATTCATTCCAACTTTCTACTGTATATTGATCTGATCTCTCCTCCTTTATATGGATTTGTCACACTTAAGTTTACCATATCCACTTATACTTGTACAAGCATGGTTTTGCCTTTAAAAGTTTGTCTTATGGACTGGAGAGATGGTTCTGCTCTTCCAGTGGTCTTGAGTTCAATTCCCAGCAACCACATGGTGGCTCACAACCATCTGTAATGGAATCCAGTGTCCTCTTCTGGTGTGTCTGAAGACAGCTACAGTGTACTTATATACATAAATAAATATATCTTTAAAAAATTTTTTTTTGTCTTATAACATCTCATGTATTCCTAAGGTTTCTTTAAACTCCCAGAAGTGTCAGGGACTTCAGATTAAAAATTCCTAGGTCAGAACGTAGTATGAATGGTGACAAAGTGTAGAAGTGTCTACTAAAAGATAGACAATATAAAAGTCAAACATCAATGCTTGCTTACCTATCTAGCTTTGACCAAATTATATAACCTTTCAGCCTCCCTCTAAAAAATTGAAAGAAACTACCAAGTAGGATTGTCAAGATTTAAAACAATGTATATAAATAGCTGTCATTGCTACGCCATAAGTTCTTTGTTCCAAGACCATGGTTTTTGTGGGTGTATATTGTTTGTTTATATGGAGGCAGGGTTTCTCTGTGTAGCTCTGAAACTCACTCTGTAGGCCTGGCTGGGATTAAAGTTGTGTGACACCACACCCATTTAACAGTATATTTATGACACCACAAAAAAACTGATAAGGAATTACTAATGTTGCAAGTTTAGAAATAACCTTCATGGGCTGGAAAGATGGCTCAGCCATTAAAAGCTAGGCTCACTACCAAAAATATAAGAAGTAACCTTCACAAACCATATCAGTGCTATAGATGGGTGAGACAAATGTCTGCAAAGGATAGGTGACTTCTACTGCATATTATAAGACAAATGTCTGCAAAGGATAGGTGACTTCTACTGCATATTGTAAGCATTATAAGCTCATTATATTCTTGTTTGTTTGTTTGTTTGTTTTTTGAGACAGGGTTTCTCTGTGTAGCCCTGGCTGTCCTGGAACTCACTCTGTAGATCAGGCTGGCCTCGAACTCAGAAATCCCTCTGCCTCTGCCTCCCAAGTGCTGGGAATAAAGGGGTGCGCCACCACTGCCTGGTAGCTCATTATATTCTAATGGCAGTTGTGGAAAACATTAAATGAGCGTAAGGGCCATTTCAAAGATCAGATTGATAGGATTTAGTGAAAGATTGGTAAAAATAACATGGCATCATGTTTTCCACAGCAATTCCACTCCCCTCCTTTGGTTTTTTTTTTTTTTTGTTGTTGTTGTTGTTGTTATATATTTATTTGTTTTGTTTGAGTACACTATAGCTGTCTTCAGAAGACACCAGAAGAGGGCATCAGATCCCATTACAGATGGTTGTGAACCAGCATGTGGTTTCTGGGAATTGAACTCAGGACCTCTGGAAGAGCAGCAGTGCTCTTAACTGCTGGGCCATCTGTTTTTAAAAAACTTATTTGATATATGTGTGTATGCATAAATGTATGTGTGTTCACCTATGCCACAGAAGTTGGAAGAATGCTTTGGATCCCCCTTAGAACCAGTTATAGGAGGTTGAGCTTTGATGTTAGTGCTAGAAACTGAGCCTATGTCCTCTGCAAGAGCAGTACGTATTATTAACTACATCTCTGCAGACTTCTCCACAGCAGAGTTTTTAAGTGCTTAAATTACATTTTCTTTAATTAATCTTCACAGTAACCCTATATATAGATAGGATTTGTGTCCACATTTTATGAACCACAAAAATGAGAAAACTTGTTCAAAACACATACCGACATGGTTTAGTCAACTTGGTGAATTAGTGTTAGCATTAGTGAGAATAGATAAATTTTGGTTGGAAAGAATACATTTCCTTTGAAATGTGTGGAATGGCAATATAATTATTCATTACTACAGGACCTTGGGAAAGTACAAACAGGGTTAGAAATATAGCAAGGGCTGAGGAATAGTTCAGTGGTAGGATGTGGAAAGCCATGGGCCTAATTCCTCTTCCTAGCATCAAGGAGAAAGACAGAAAGTAGGTAAAGATGAGGGAGCTCTGTAACCAAAAGATATAGCCATTTAACTAACTGGTTTTCTTTAGGCCTGGAGTAGGGAAGCTAAATTGTTCTATAGTTTGTGTGACTTTCTGTCTGTTTGGTCTGTAAGTTGTTCTAAATTGAAGGTGTATTTGATCATCCTGACCTGGAATATGGTAAGCTACAAAAGTAACCCTTATGAGAAACAGGAAGAATGGCCTCTGGGCTAAGATAGTGGAATGATAACTGTGAACGTTTGTGTTTTTGCAGTTCTGTCTGCTCTGCTTTAGATCTAGTGAGTGAAGAATAGTGTAGCTGTGGGTTCCACTATACCTTACGTCAGAGTCTCTCAACCTTCCTAATGCTGTGACACTTTAATACAGTTCCTCATGTAGTACTGACCCCCAAGCATAAAAGTACTTTGTTGCTGCTTCATGACTGTAATTTTGCTGTTATAAATAGTAATGTAAATATCTGTTATTCATGATATCTGATATGTGAGCCCCAAAGGTTGAGAACCACTACCTTAGATGGTGGGCTTTGACAGTTAGCAGTGAAGCTTGCTTGGATCACTGTAGTCTGTATTTATATTTGTTTATACCTTACCACCTTAGAAAAGAACTTGAAATACTTAATACTTTATTTTCATTATATAGAACAGGACATTCACAGAGGTCTACCTGCCAGTGCCTAATGAGTGCTGAGGTTTAGGTGTGTACCACCATGCCTAGCTACAGGTACTTTTAAATATATTTAACTAATTCTCAAATATGGAGTGATAAAATTAAAGCCTCTGCTTTTATATACTTATAGTGGGGTACATAGATAATTGAAAGAAAAGTTTGGGAGATAGTTCAGATTAGAATCCATGGGACTGTTTTAGAAAGTGAGACATGATAATAACTTGGAAAAAGTAACTTATTAGAAATGTATTAGAAATGAAGTGTGTTAATGTTCAGGATGTATTTTAAAGCCACTGCTAGTCCAACTGCTGGTGAGTTGAGTTGACTAGAGTATGAGGAAAGGAGTTGAGACTGGTTTTACAGTTTTGTGATATCCTCTAAATGAAATGGAGATGTCAGGTGTATAATTTGACTGGAATATGGAGACTGTTGGAGCTAAGAGTGTGTGTGTGTGAGCTGACTAGAAGGGAGGCTAAGATGGGAGTCTAGGGAGATTAGGCAGACACTGAGCTCATCGGAGTTCCACTTGTATGGTAGGACATACTGTGAAATATGCCAAAATTGACTGAGGGCAGCAGGAGGCTACGGTGGACAGGCAGCTGCAGAGCTTCATCTGGAACCTCACTCTTTTGCCCTTTCAGAATGGAAACTGAAAACCAAAAAACTATGGAAAGCACTGAGAAGAGAAAAGAAGAAAAAAAGAAGCGATCACGAGTTAAACAGGTGCTTGCAGATATTGCTAAGCAGGTGGACTTCTGGTTTGGAGATGCAAACCTTCACAAGGACAGGTTTCTGCGAGAACAAATTGAAAAATCTAGAGATGGATGTAAGTTTCCTAAATTAAGTCCCTATAAATGTTAAAGATAATATTCTCATGTGTATACACTACACAAAAGAACTTGTGTATACATATGCATACATCCATTAATCACCATTTTATATAAACTAGATGTGGACATTTCTCTCCTGGTGTCTTTTAACAAAATGAAGAAGCTGACAACTGATGGGAAGCTAATAGCCAGAGCACTGAAAAGCTCATCTATTGTAGAGGTAAATCCTATATTCCATTCCAAGCCACCCACATCCAATTAATTACTGACTTTATTTAGCTTTTTGTTTGTTTTTTTATAAAGTTGGACTTAGAAGGGACCAGAATCAGGAGGAAAAAACCCCTAGGTGAGAGACCAAAGGACGAGGAAGAACGCACAGTATATGTGGTAAGAAATGACACAACTTTTAATTCTAGTTTCCATTTATTGATAAAATGTAGGTAGGAACTTTTAAAATGTTCATGCCAAGTCTTGATTTATTACAGGAGTTGCTCCCCAAAAATGTTACTCATAGCTGGATTGAGAGAGTATTTGGGAAATGTGGCAATGTGGTTTACATAAGTATTCCACATTACAAGTCTACTGGGGATCCTAAGGGATTTGCCTTTGTGGAGTTTGAAACAAAAGAGCAAGCAGCAAAAGCCATTGAGGTGCGTACTTCTGTGGGGCCCTGTAAAGAAACAAGATACAAGATTAGCAAGAATAACTGAATTTTGCAATCGTTTCAGTTTCTGAACAACCCACCAGAAGAAGCACCTAGAAAGCCTGGCATATTCCCCAAAACAGTGAAAAACAAGCCCATCCCTTCCTTACGAGTAGCTGGTGAGTGCTTACTTATATGTTAGCCAAGTAAATAAACCGTGACTGTAAATATAATAAACTATGACATTGTTACAGAAGAGAAGAAAAAGAAAAAAAAGAAAAAAGGCAGAATAAAGAAGGAAGAGAGTGTGCAGGCCAAAGAGTCAGCTGTGGACAGCAGCAGCTCGGGTGTGTGTAAAACCACGAAGAGACCAAGGACGGCCTCTGAGGGCTCTGAAGCAGAAACCCCAGAAGCCCCAAAGCAACCTGCAAAGAAAAAGAAAAAGCGGGATAAGGTTGAAACATCGAGCTTACCTGAAGTCAGGGTAGGGAAGAGGGAGAGAAACAGCGCCGAGGACGAAGACTGTCTAGCCCCAAGGCCAAAAGCAAAGAAAAGGGCTCAGAAGGATGGCGTTAGCCAAGCCGCTTCTGAAGTCTCCAAGGAGAGCAGAGGTACCGTGGCAGTAGGGTTGGTTACACAAATGCTTTGGCAAGTTCACATGGTCTTACAGAAATCTTTCTCTAGACTTAGAATTCTGCTCTACGGAAGAGGAGAAGGAGACGGGAGATGGAAAAGGTGACTCACTCTCAAAGGTGAAGAGGAAGCATAAGAAGAAACATAAGGAGCGACACAAGATGGGCGAGGAGGTTATACCATTGAGAGTGCTGTCTAAGTAAGTACCCATTCTCCATGGCCACTGACACAGCTCCATCACCATTGCTAAAGTGCAATTCCAATTTCTATTCAACAGAGTTGCATATTAGCAACAGTAACGGCCTTGGTCTGTCTATGCAGCACACAATGAAGGTTAAGTAGGAGCCACCACACTCAAACATGGAAGCACTTATTTTTAAAGGCACAGCAAGGGCCTCCATGTTAAAGTAAAGGAGGCCCCTTAAGCATACTTCAGTGAGGTTTTACAAAGATATGAGAATACAAAGGAAAACTTACCATCACCAAAACATGGAAGCACTTACTTTCTTAGTTCCAAAGCAAGTACAACCACGTTTAAGTGATGGGAAGCCCAGTCTTTATATTTACAAATTTCAACTCCCTTAACCGACAGCATTCTAAAGAAAAATGTTGACCAGTTTTGAAGACACCCCCACTGAAACATGGAAGCACTTGCTTTAGTTTAACACAGCAGGTAATCCCATGTTAAAGCAGAGGGGACTCCATCACTCTTAAGTTAGCTTTTCCGCTCCAAGAGTACCTTGAATTCACTTCTACTAAAACATGGAAGCACTTACTCTTAGATGAGACAGAAAGCATTCCCATGTTAAAGTTGAAGGGAACCCACCCACCAGGCAACTTATTAAAATAGAAGAGCAATCCCACAGGAAAGTAAAGCGACCCAGTTTCCAGAAATGTTCTTTACCTTGGAGACCGGCTTCCAAAGAGTGTAGTTCTCTCCTTGGAGGGTGGAAGACAGTGACTTCAGAACACTTGTATTTATACTGCTCCTAACCCTGAATTCCTTTTGGCTTCTATCTCAGAGAATCATTACACGACCTTTGTTATTTTAATGTATCAGCTCTCAGGGAAAGTAGACCCTGGGGGATCCTGGGTAGGTCTGGATTTTTTTCCTTCCTTTTTTGAAGTAAACAGATGTCAATGTTAACTGCTAAAACCATTACCACAAGATATCCTCGCTTTTAAAAAAAATCTCCTATCAGTCCGTTTGATGGCACAGATTAGGGTAACAATGAGCGCTCCCACTGAGCCGGAGCTGCATTGTGCTTCTCTGGAGGAGCCCTCGCTGTTTGAAGAGACATCTACATGTTAAATGTATGTAAATAAATAAATTGCTTCCATGGGGTGTTTTTTTCTTCTTAGAAATTCCTTTAGATTCAAGTAAATCCTAAGGAATGTTATCTCTCAAATTGGAAGCAATTTGAGAAATCTTTGAATTTTAGTCTCTTACTTTTCCTCCAAGTTGCCTGATGTAGTGATTGTTACTTAAAGGAAATGACTCAAAAGTGATTTTACAATTAAATATTAAAAACAACTAGGAAACTTAAGCACTTTCCTTGAGTGTTAAGGAAGAAAAGCTTCCTTTGTGTGTTTGCTAGATAGATTCCTGGTGTAGCAAACAATGTAAATGTATGCCTTAAGAGACAGGAGAGTTGGAAAGACTTGGAGTTGCTGTGAACAGCTTCATTTAGATCAGCTTCAGATTTCTAATTGAGTCGTCTTGTCACTGTAGTAGCTCAATTTTTGTTTTACAGGACTGAATGGATGGATTTGAAGAAAGAGTATTTGGCACTGCAAAAAGCCAGCATGGCTTCTCTAAAAAAAACAATAGCTCAAATAAAATTGGAGTCGGAAATGGGAACAGACTGTAAAGCACCTAGTAAGTCTACAGGGGGAATGGAAAGAGTGACTCACATAGTGGCATTTGGTTATTTACACATTAGTCTATGAATACTTCCAGGATGGTTTTATTTCAGCGATAGAGTGGCTTCCCTAGTTTTAAGTGAACCATTACCAAAAGAAAAATGTTTTAAGAAAATATGTGGAGGTTTATATTACACAGTAGGTTTTAATAGCCTGCTTATTCTTTCCCTACATTACCTGCACGCTGACTCTCAAGAGTGCCTGGAGGTAGGCATGACTGCAGTTTTAGTAGATGGTGTGCACCAAGCAGGAACATGTTAAAACACTGTTCTCATTTGTTGTAGTATTAGTAAAGATTTTAAGTTCTTACAAATTATACTACAAATTCTCACATTTGAATAGTATGCCTTGAATATTCTTATTTTTATATTGACGAATATTCAGGTTTTATTCTTTGGTTTAGAGGTGTAATGCCTTTTATTCCATGTTGATTCCAATAAGCAGTGTGATTCCTTAATATTTACAGTCTGAGTTTCTTAAATTAGCCTGAGAAGTCACTGCTGCTGTTGTAGAATAGCGCTCCTTGTGTGAAGTGTCAGGAGTGAGAGTGTTACCTCTGCCTCCTTCCTCTTCGCAGCAGCAGGCAGTGCTCAAGAGTGCTCCACCCAGGAGAAGGTGAGTGCACAAGGCCCACAGTTCGTGACTGGAGTGATTGTGAAGATTGTGAGCACAGAGCCTCTACCTGGCAGGAAACAAGTCAAGGTAACATTTATGAACCCTGTGTGAAATGTTTTCTAAATATATGGAAAATAAAACAACTCCAGTCAGAATTTGTACTTCTCTGGTAAACTACTTGTAGAGCCTATGGTAACTGATAACTGGTAGGTTTACTCTAAATGCCACAGTTCCTCAGGAAGTGAGACATGCTTGCATCCAACAGCCTGAGTACCTTTCTTGTTTCACTAGTGGTTGGTGTCTGTGTAGTTCAGTGGAGAATGATACAGTGATTCTAACTTGGAGTTGTTGAAATAATATAACATGTATTTAATATTATGCTTTGAAAGAGTTTTTGTTTATAAAGATATTTGATACCATTTTTTGTTTGTTGGTTGACAGATTTTTTTCAAGACAGGCTTTCTGTGTGTATCCATGACTGTCCTTGAACTCTGTAGACCAAGTTGTTTTGCCAATCCTAAATTCTATTGGCCTACATCTGAAAATATGGTAACGCTACAGAATTTAGATTAATAACCTAAACAGATGTCAGTAAGCAAATGCTTTGCAAGCATGGACGCCTGGGTTCGGTCCCAAGCACATAAAGGAGAATTTTGTAAAGCAACAGTTTAAAGTCCTGTAGGAATTAGTTTTTCTGAAACAAAAACTGAGCTTTGCTGCTTGTCACTGATTACCAGATTAGTTTGTCATTATATGGGTTTTAAATGAGGAGATCAGCCTGACTTTATAATGAGTAAATAGTAAATTATCGAAACTATCTGAAAAATCGGTTATAAAATTCTTATCACTAATAGGAAATACATTACAATTTCATCAACTTACTACAGACCAGTCTCTTGCTGTGTCTCTTACTTAGTAATGACCAACTAGATAAAAACATTGGAAGATTGCCAGGTCTGATTCTCTCCACTCCTTTTTTTTTTTTTCCTTGATTGATTGAGAAAACACTCTTCAGTAAGGGTGTTCTTATATTACAGAGTATTGTGTATTATGGGCGAGCTTCTGTCTTCTAAAGACCCGTAAATCTCTATTCTCCTTTACAATTAACTAATACTACAGTATTTTATCTATTAGTAGTATTTTAAAATACTCCTAATTTTATCCTACAATGTCTAAAATCTCAATTGTTTCTAGGACATTTTAAAGGAATTTGAGTTCTTGTGCCTAGAAAATTCTGTTCTAAATTAATCAGGGTTTCTTTATTTCTTTAGTTTTAATGAGTGAAATTTAACAATAAGATTACTGTGACATTCCTGCATAAATGCATTGTGTTCTGTGGAGAACCTGGTGTGAGAAAAAATTGATTAAGAATGCAGGAATCTCCTTAATTAGCCCTCACAGCAGGTGTTATAGGTAAAACTCTTCGCTTGCTGGGTGACCTCGGCTTGCTTAGAAAAGGTTACTTAGGTATTTTATCTAAAACTGAGAGCTGTTGGGCTGTGTTACAGTACACCTACCCAAGAGCCCTAGGGTTTCTGTTGGTTATTGTAAAATGGTGAAAGCTGGTTCTCCGTGTTCTAAGTCACACGTGTTGTGTAGGTGAGCGAGACTCAACTTCTCCAATCCTGTCTTTCTTTTATTTCAGTCTTCCTGGTACTAACCTCCTTCCAGCTTGCTGAGGGCTGAGCCATTTATATGTCACACTACAGATCTTGCCCTTCTCAGACCCCCTTGTCAGTTCATATTTTAAAGACATATCCAAGAGGATGAGCTACAGTCATTTGCAATGAGTTGTTAAATTGCTTCTCATTTTTGTGTAAATGCATTTATAGAGTATTTCTGTATGTCTTATATATTTACCCATCAACTACAGAGTAGCTTGATAGAATACATTTGACAACCTCTGGTTACATTCATTTATTTTCAAACATTCTAAGTATGATTTTTAAGTTTTCATACTTCTTTCCCATATAGGATATTTTGGCCACAATCTCAGAAGTTGTTTACATTGATTTGCTAGAAGGAGATACTGAATGCCATGCCAGATTCAAAACCCCTGAGGATGCTCAGGCAGTAATGAATGCACAGACTGAAATTAGGAAAAAGCACTGTTGGAACCTGGAAGTTCTTTCTGGTAAAACCTGATTGTGTTTCTAGTAAACAGTTTTATTGGGAATTATTTTACTTGTTCTACATTGGGCCAATGGAACTAACTTTCTTCCCCCAACACTCTGATGCTGGTGAGGTAGAGTGTATCACTTTTTTGCTTCTTTTTAAGGCGATCACGAGCAGAGATACTGGCAGAAGATTTTGGTAGATAGACAAGCCAAACTTAATCAACCTCGGGAAAAGAAAAGAGGCACAGAAAAGGTAAGGGGAATGGTTATATGCATCTCCTGACAGTAGTAATAAATGAGGATGAATTCACTTTGGGTTTCCTATTAGAGAGTACTGTTTCAGACTGAAAAAGAATACAGATTTCTTCTGCTTTCGAAGTGGATGAAATTAAGATCCTTCGCTCACAAGGATCCATAATTGTAGTTGCATTTTAAATATACATTGTCCTGATTTGGAGCTACTGGGTTTTGTAGTTTAAGGATAAGTGCCTGTAGAAAGATTATCTTCTATACAGGCTTGATACATGTTTCTGATAGCAATGAGAAGTGTTACTATTTTTTATGATAATAAGTGGCCACAGCAAATGGCATAACTTAAACAAACTGGGCTGGAGAGATGGCTCAGAGGTTAAGAGCACTGACAGCTCTTCCAGAGGTCCATTACAACCATCTGTAATGGGATCTGATGCCCTCTTCTGGTGTGTCTGAAGACAGCTACAGTGTATTCACATACATAAAATAAATGTATCTTTTTAAAAAATTAAAACTAACTGACTCAACAGTTTTAATTCTATGATATGATAATGTAATATGTTGCTCACTGAGAATGGCATTTATTCTTTGAAAGCAGGTGATTATTCTTTTAAATACGGTTGTAGTCAAAGTGCTTAGATTAGACTATTAAGAACTTGGAAAGACCTGGTTCAGATTTCCTATCATATTGGCTTTGTGTGGTTCCATCTTCCTCCTTTGGTATTGCTGATGATTGACAGGACATTGGCCACTGTTGATCTTTGTCAAGTTGTTTTCTTCAGTGGGCTGTTCTTGCTGAGATGGGGAGGCCTCCTTCCTTCCTTGGGGCTTTTTCTTCTTGAAGGTGTGAATTTCAGAACTTGTTAGAGATGCTCAGATGTTAATGTCACTTATCTAGAACAGATAAGTGACATTTATTCTTCTAATTGGTGTGAAGGTTTGTTTGTATTAGCTATACTTTTTTAAACTGGTAATTAAAACTTTATTTTTAATTTTAGAAATTGATTAATTTCCTCTTAGTCTCAAGCAAAAAACTAACATTGCCTATCGTATTTTATAAAATTAAGCTGGATAGCAACAACAAAACAGTTACTCTTTCTGAGTCAATATGCTTCATTATAAGGGTTGTTAGCATGATCTAGGTAGGAACATCTGAAGCTAGCTAGCTGACTTCACAGATTAAATTTCAGTGGAGCTGCCAAGCAGTTAGAAGAAAGGGAACCACAGCTAACCGTTTGCTGATCTAACTTGTTTTCTGGTGCTGGAGATTGAACTCAGCTCCTTAAGAGTGTTAAGGAGTGCTTATGCTGCCACTGTGGACTACCTGCCAGAGCCGATGCTCTCTGTGCTCCTGCAGATAGCTCATCGGCATGAAGAACGCATTCCCCTGTTATCCCTTAGCTGGCTTATAAGCAACACCAGTGTGGCACAGAAGACCAAACCAGGTAGCTTTCACATCTACTAAGGAGAATTCAGAAGTGCAACATTCTAGGCTAAAGTAATGAGAATTATTAAATATATAGAAAACAATAACAAAATCTCAATGATTCTTACACAGTTCCTTCCTGATATGGCAGCTCATTGTTTCCATTGAGTGAAGGACAGAAAGAAGACAAGTAAATCAGTAAAAAGTGTATATGCTTTCTGCACAGATGCTTACATATGACAATCAGGCACATGTAAATGAACTCACAGAGGATCATGAACATTTGTTTTTTCTGCCCCAGGTCATGGTGGGATGTGCTTTAACATTGACTTCTTATTAAGTCAGGAATATGCCAGGCCTTACGTACTAGGGAAGTGCTCTTCCACTCCCAGCCTGAAAATAAAACTTACTATTTCTTCACTTCAGGTGATTAAATATTCCTTAATTATTTTAATTATATTTTTAAATTTCATGTGGCTGTGTCTGGAAGTTAAAGGGCAGCTTGTTCTCTACCTCTACCATGTGGGGTCCCAAGGATGGAACTCCTGTTAGGCTTTAAAGGACCTGCCCTTATCCCAGAGGCATCTCCCGCCACCCACATTTTTTAGATGTTTGACTTTGTTTTTAATCAAAATGGACTTTCACTGGAATTACTTCTGAATATTACCCAGCTAAAGGCAGACTTCCTGTTTGGGGACATATCATTATTGTGCTAGGCTAGCCAGAATTTTTAGTCTTGCCATTTGTAAACAGTGTTTTAATTGAATCCTGTCATGACCTCCTGTCAACAGGTATGACATCAGATTTGATTCATGGATTGAGTGATTGACACAAGATTCCTTGTATCACATGCTGACCTCAAGCTCACTGTGTAGCTGAGAAATGCTTTGCACTTCTGATCCCCTAAAACTAAGTTAGAGCTTTTTTTTCTGCTAAGGAAACTTTGCTGGCTGCCTGTATCTGCAGTCCCAGCTACTCAGGAGGCAGATGAGTGATCTTCAGGCCAGTTTGGGTTACACAGAGACCCCACTGGAGAAAAGCAGTAGCAACTGCTTTGGGAATGCTTCAATCTGTTGTCTTCTGTGTTTCAAAAAATCTTATTTTCTCCTTTTAAAAAATACATATTCTTGTATGTTATATAATATGTAATGTATATTTTTATTTGTAGTTTTTTTTTAATCCTAATTTTTCATTTGTAAAGAAAATTTTAAGCTTTTAGAAGGTGTAATTGGAACAAAAGGATTGTAACATAAGGTAGGTAGATGTACAATGGTCAGCCTGGTATCCATTGTGAGTTCCAGAACAGCTGAGGCTATAACAAAACAGAAAAAGAATTCTGTATATTAGAGGTAGAGTGAAAGAAAAGAAACCTGGTGTGGTGGTGCACACCTTAAATGCCAGGACTCAGGGCAGCCTAGTCTATATAGTAAGTTATAGACCAAGCAGGATTACAAAGTAAGACTTTACTCAAAATAAATAAACAGACATATAGACAGATAGGTAATGCTGGGCCTGGTGTCACATAATAAATGTCCCTAGTACTCTAGGGACAGAAGCAGGTGGACCTCTGAGTTCAAGTCCATCATGGTCTACAGAGCACGTTTCAGGACAGCCAGGGCTACACAGAGAAACCCTGTCTCAAAAAAAATAGGAGCTGGAGAGATGAGATGGCTCAGTGGTCAAGAGCACTGACTGCTCTTCCAGAGGTCCTGAGTTCAGTTCCCAGCAACTGGTGGCTCACAACCATCTGTAATGGGATCCCGTGCCCTCTTCTGGTGTGTCTGAAGACAGCCACAGTGAACTCATACATAAAATAAATAAATCTTTTAAAAAAAGTAATAATAGTAATAAAGTAGTGTACAGAGTTGCTGTGTACTGTAGTCACATCACTGCTTGAATTATCCTCCAGTAAACAGTTTGTTCTTTGGGGTTGTTTTGTTCTTGCCTTTTTTATTTGTTTTTCTGAGAACAGGGTTCTATTGTGTGACTTAGGCTAGCCTAGAACTCGCAGAGATCCCTCTGCTATTGGACTGCTGGGATTAAAGAGATAAGTCACCAGCCTTGCTAATAAACAATATGTAAAGCAAACTTGAGAAGTGCACAGCCTAGAAACATGACATCTCATCCAAATCATAGATAAATCTTTAATCACAGTAATTAGGATCTCACAGCATTTAGTCTTAGTAATTTATATCCAAGTCCAGGGAGTATACAAAATAATGCTAAGGTGTGGCTCTTCCTAAGAAAGGCTAAATGACAGGAGTGAGTGACATGTCACTGAAAGATTTTTGAATAACAAACCGTAATTGGAGGGAGATGGAGGCTTCTGAAAGTTAAAGTCTATTTCATAAAAATCTTCCAGTTTTCTGTAAATTGATTTGATCAAAAGGTAATGATCTTATTTGTCTTTCTACCCCAGCTTTTAAAGTGTTCCTCAGCCTGATAGTGGTGAGGCTTTCAGAGTGATGCTTGCTCTTCATTTTGGAATTCCCTAGACGTTCTAATTTCTCACCTTCTCTCTAGCTAATCACCAAAGCTGAGAAGATTAGACTGGTTAAGACTCAGCAAGCCAGTCAGCACATTCGATTCTCTGAGTATGACTGAGAAGACTTGGGCTTCCCTTGCTGAAGTGTTCTTAGTGCCAGGCTGCTTGATGGATGTTGTGCTGAAATCTGCATTAGAAAAGAAAAGGAAAAACCTTGGCTCCTCGATGTGTCAATAAGACTTCTCTAATGACAAGTGTATTATATGTCAGATTTTTTTTCAATGAACACCCTTACTTGTTGAAATTATGCCAGTCAACTTCAGATGATTTCATAAATAAATGTGTTTTGAACATAATTGTTTTGTTTTTATTTACAAAATATATAATTGTAAAAATAAAAATGCAGGGTTATCAGATACAAACTTAACTGTAACTTGATTTTCCCTTCTGTTTTTTTTCTCATCTTTCCTTCCTTTAAGCAGCAGACTGTACCAAATGTTTCTTATGAAGATGTTGAATTTTAAAAGCATTGAGTTTCTCATAAATAGACATTTTAATTAGATTGATGCACTAGGTACTGTGAGCTTAGAGGGAGTCCAAGAATCGACCTTAAAAGAAAACAGAAGTCTTATTTTTCCAGAAACTGGCAAGATTCAAGTAATTAACTTATTTCCAGAAGCATATTTACAGTACCTGTGAAGGACTGGCATCCTAGACTTCATCAGAATCTCCTGAAGTGTTGGATGTTTGTTTCTCAGGCAGTGCAGTATTACTGCTCCCACTGGTGTTGACCCATTGCCTGCAGGAGTGGCACTCTCTGCACTGCATGCGGCCTGTGGTCAGGCCTCTTCTGTCACTGGCCCACAAGGAGGGCCACTGGCTAGGGAACAACAGCTGATCACTTCCAAATACAAGTACCCTGGCAAGTTGCCTGTCCCTTCTTTTTCCTCCGCGGGGTGATTTTATATGTCTATACAAACAGTTGTTTCTGTATTATACTCTCTGAGGCTTATAACTAAAGGAGCTCTGATAGTAAAGCATTGACCCTTTAGGGCTGGATGTGGTGGAAGCAGAGACTGAATCTCTGTAGGTTCCAGGCCAGCCTAATCGGAGTTCCAGGACAGCTGCAGTTGCATAGAGACTCTCTCAAAGAAGAATCGAACATTTACTGTGGAGTATCTCTGGAAGTTCCTATAGCACTAGGAAAACACTAACAAAACAAGTTGTTTTTTGTTTTTGTTTTTTTCTCATGAAACCTGTATTATATATAAAAACAAAGTTTTGTAAATGAAAGCTTGTTAGTGTATTTCTGGGAATCTGGCAAGATGGTTCAGTAGGTAAAAAGATCTCTTGTTGTAGAACATGATCTTAGTTCAGTCCCTGAAACCCACATTATGGAGAGCCCCATTCCTTCATGCGTGTGCTTCCCCCGTCACAAACATACATTCAAAAAGGTACCAGTCATACATGTAGTACATATGCATGCAAAGCATGTATAAAGATAAGTTGTAGACTATGTCCAGAAATCTTTTTAGATGTCATTTTAAGAGAACTGGGCCTGGTGGTACACACCTTTAATCCTAACTCTCAGGAAGCAGAGATGGGTGTATTTCTGTGAATTAGAGAGTAGCCTTCTCTACATAGCAAGTTCTAAGCCAACCAAGATTACACAGTGAGGCCCTGTCTCAAAAACAAAATTTTAGAAAGGTAGTCTTCTTAAATTTTTTTATAAGGGACACACATGACAAGTCATGAGGACCTTAAGCTGGAGGCCAGTGGGTGCTGCAGTTAACACAACACACACAACACAGCATAACACAAAAGACAACTCGTGATCCCAAATAAACTTGCAGATTCATTTACGAAATTTTTACTTTATTTTACTTGGATAGTCTCATGTATCCCAGGCTGTCCTGGAACTTGTTAGGAAGTCAAGGATGGCCTTGAACTTGTGATCTTCCTGCATCTGCCTCCTGAACACTAGGGTAGTAGGTGTGCACATCTGCACCCACTATGGTTGTAAGTGCTGTTTGGGATCAAACCTGGGCCTTTAGTCATGCTAAGCAAGTGCTCAACTAACTGAGCTTCTTTCAGCCATTTACTTTAGAAAATTTTAACATGTATAAGTTCATGATATTAAATATCTTTCATCCTTTAAACTTCCTTTTGTGCGGGCGGTGGTGGCGCACACCTTTAATCCCAGCACTTGGGAGGCAGAGGCAGGCGGATTTCTGAGTTCGAGGCCAGCCTGGTCTACAGAGTGAGTTCCAGGACAGCCAGGGCTACACAGAGAAACCCTGTCTCGAAAAACAAAAAAACAAACAAACAAAAAAACCAAACTTCCTTTTGTGCTTTAAGTGGGAAATTAACAGTAGGCTAGATAGGCTCAATCTCTCTTTCTCTCTCTCTCTCTCTCTCTCTCTCTCTCTCTCTCTCTCTCTCTCTGAGTCTTGCTAGCCAGGCTGGCTCTGAACATGAAAATTCCCTGCTTCTGCCTCCCACCACAAGACGTGAGACCACTGTACCAGCTGAAAAGATTAATTCTTTAAGCCCAACAGCCAATTTTCCACCATTATTAGAAACAGTGTTCTGTTCCTAAAGCTGGACACCGAGGTACAGAAGGTCAAGTCGTGGAAAATGTGTGTCTTCAGATCCACAGCTTCACTCCAGAGGACCTTGACGTCACATTCAGAGAAGATGACAGAAATGAAGGAGTGCTTTCTCTTCATCAAGTAGACTGTTTCTGATGCCAACCAGACTGTCAGCCTTTCCCTCATCCCTCCTGTGTCTCCACGCTCCTTCCTTCTGCTCTGCCTTTGTGAGCACCACGACACTTGCTAGTTAAAGTCAGTGTGTGTACGCTGTGACTCCACTGCCATAGTTTTTGGTCCCCCTTGGCCACAGGAGCCTGGCATTGACAAGAACAAAGATGAAATGCAAGACACATAAGTGTCGCTAGGGAAGAATCCAAGTGACCTTCTTATGGTTTTATCTACACTTTATCTTACACTTCTCTCTCCCTTTCAGTTACTCTCAGTCCTTATCTCCCAGTGCTTATTAGCACTTTGCCCCCGGAACTCTCCATTTTAGAACCTTCTTGTCTCCAGTTCCTGGTCCCTGGCAGGTTTCACTGCGTACTCAATCACCCCCGGGGCTCTCAGCAGAATTCCTGCAGGGATTTGTTATCCATCAGCTTTATTCTTGTTTTCAATTCACTCTTGGATTTCTGAGCTACATGGCCCTGCAATTATAATGGCTTCTTACAATTGTCAGGTTTTTTTGTTTGTTTCCCAAGATGTGAAATGTTAAAAATGAAAAAGAAAAGAAAAAGAATACATGGTTGATACTTCATAGCATAGCACTTCATTTCCTCTTTTGGTTTGTCTCAAGAGCTTTAGAGGTATTTCAGCTTGGTCATGCTGTAGTTAAAGATCGGGCCGCTTAGGAGCTAGAGAGTTCAGCAGCTGAGAGCGATTGCTGCTGGTGCAGGTGGATTCCAAGTACTTAGATCAGGCGGTCCACAGCCACCATAACCCTGTGTCTGTGAGGTGTAACGCAGGTTTAGATAACATGTGTGTGTGTGTGTGTGTGTGTGTGTGTGTGTGTGTGTGTGTGTGTAGATGTATACATATTGTGTATGTGTGTGAGTGTGTGTGTATGTGTGTGGAGATGTATATATATATATATGTGTGTGTATGAGTGTGTGTGTATTTGTGTGTTTATCTTTGAGTATATATTCATATCTTGTGAGAATATATATATGCATATATATATACATATATATACATATATGTATATATATATATATATACACACAAACATAAACACACATATAATCACAGACACACACACACACAGACACACACACACACACACAAGTTTTAAGAAAGAGAGTGTCCCGTGATTGTACCTGCAGTTGTCCTCATTTGTATCTCAGGGCACTTGAGAAAAGCTCTAAGAGGTCCAGGCTTCTCTGGTTGAGAACTGAGCCAGAGTGGAACAGTTTACATCTCAGTACAAACTGAACAGGATATTACTTCCCATCAGCATAAGAATTTTTTTTCAAGAAAGGCTAAGCTAATTCCATGGCAAGAGTTACTTTCTAGCATAAATAATTTACATTAGAATCCTTTCCCACTGTGATGTTGAGGTAAATAGGGCAGAGCTGTAGCAGCACATTAAATAGAAAACACAGCAGAAGAAAGCCTTCATAGTACAAACAATTACATCTTTTTCACTTAAAAAAAATTAGCTAGGCTTGGTGGTGCATGCCTTTATTCTCAGCACTTGGGAGGCAGAGCCAAGTGGACTTCTGTGAATTTGAGGCCAGCCTGGTTTACATATCAAGTTCCACGCCAGCCATGGCTACATAGAGAGAGGAAGACCCTATCTCAAAACGAACAAATAAACACAAAATAGGATATTTACTTTTCTTTTATGTGTCTGTGTGTGTGAACATATTCAGTGTGTATGTATGCAAGTGCCCACGGCAGAAGCTAGAATGGGGTTGGATCCCCAGAATTACAGACTTGTGAGCCTCAATGTGTGTGGTGGGGACCAAACCTAGTTTCTCTGCAAGAACAGCTCTCACTCTTAATTACTGAGCAATCTCTTCATCTCCTTTATCTCTTGCTCATAAAACTATTGCTTCAAGCTTAAGCATGGTGACACACACACACCTGTAGTTGCAGCACTCTGGAGACAGATGCAGTCTCTTGAGTTCCAGGCCAGCCTGGTCTACAGAGTGAGTTAGAGACAGTCAGGGATGCATAGAGGTAACCTGTTTGTTTGTCTCAAACAAAACAAAACAAAAGCTGGTGATGGTGGTGATGATGATGATAACAATGATAATTATTAATAACTAATAATGTTGATTTATGTAAATATTAATTTAAATATTTAATCATATTAATAAATAATTCTGCTTCAAATGGTTTGTTTCCCAATTACCCATGGATTTTATTTCTGTAACAGTATTTACTTAGTGTCAACTTTTTTTTTACAGGAGACTGTGGTTTTCAGGGTCCCATTGCCCCTTTGTGACTGCACTGAGATCCCTTGTTTACTGGTGGCTGTATTTCTGGGTTTAGTGTTCTGGGCTTGCTGTCAACCTCATTTTTGTTATGCCCTAACATGACCTTCTCCTCCAGCCAAGTTAATTGGCAGATAGCACCCAGCACATGACTTGCTAGTTCCTCTCCTTGAGGCTTAGAAAGGCCATTCTCTAAACCTGGAATGCCTTCTCCACTCTGCCAGTGTGTGCTCCGCCACTGCTTGGCCTGTGCTACCTAAAACTTCCTTTTCCTCTGAGGGTCTTCCCCTTGTCTTCTACTCACCCCTTCCAATCCCCTCATCACTTAAGCTGTGCGGAGCTAGCTTCTCACTGTGGGCCTTGGGAGTTTCCTAAGCTACCTTTGAGTGACTATTGTCTCTGCAGAACCCAGAGCCAATCCTTTGTTTCTTTGTTATTGGAGCTGAATTTCCCTGCATGGTGGCTCTCAATGTGGCCTTTAAGAGCAATTTTAAACATCGTTACCTCTGCTTGTCATATAAAGTCATAATTTAGTCATTTTATTAAAAAAAAGACACTGGGAAATTATAAACCAGAAAAATACCAAAAATATGGGTTAAACTAATACATGCAATACATGAAAGTGCTATATAGTAACCTTAAATATTATAGAAAAAGGACAAGCAGAAGATCCTACATACGTGTGTGACTTACACAAACACATGTGTGTGACTTATACACACACACATCAGTCAGTGGTAGAATGTGTACTTAATAGCCACAAAGCCTTAGGTTTAATTCCTAGCAACACAGAATTTTAAAATATTACACCATACATCACAGAACAGTAGATAAACATTCATTTTACCTCTGAGAAATATCTAGTAGGCACAACTATTTGATGCAGTGTAAATGGTGCTGCATTCCTAATTTTTTGCTTTAAACTTTCTGTATTATACAAATGAGTACATAATAGTTGAGCGGCTGTGATATCCAGCTTTCTGTGTGTACTTGATGCATCATCTATATCTGCTACCACTTCCTGTCCACAGGAGCTGGTGATGCATGCATTCAGCACAGTGCATCAGAGGTGCTCTCTGGTGCCAGATAATGAGTCCCTTTTGATGGTGTGTTTTTTAGTTCTGGATATTGATTCCAGGGCCCTCTGCATACAAGACAAGTGTTGTATCACCAGACTCGCTGAACTCAGAACACGTACTGGTGTGCTTCAGCAGGTCTGCAGTGGACCTGAGACTTCTTCTCTTCAGTAAGATCTCAGGTCCTGGCTCTATGCTGGGACCATCAGAGTTCTCTAACATTAACTATGGAGAATGTTTATTTTTTAAAAAGTGACTTACAGCCCTATCATGTCCTAAAGGTACAGGTCTGTAATAGAGCAAGTCATTCCACACCATTTGGCTTCTTCTGTTCATGTTAGCTCCATATCATATTCACTTGTGAACAAATCTATTCTCTTCTTCCAATGTGCTCCTTGCTGTGTGCAGTTTCCCATCTCCTACAGCATCTATGCAAAAGATCTCCGGTCCTCTAAAACAGGACCTCTCCCCTCATTCCTTCCTGGCTAAGAGCAAGAGAGAAAAGCTGTATACGCAGTCAAAGCCGCTTTGCTTTGATGTAGTTACAACTGTTTCACTTGTCGTAAAGCTGATGGGGAAGCTTGGAGTTGGGAGACCCTGCGCCTGCCGGAAGAAGTGTTTGGTTTCACCATCCTTCTGGCCTCATGCCACATAGTATTGACATACCATCTCTCCTGATTACATACTTTGGAACGATCTGAAACAGTGTAGTTAGGCTTGTCTTCACGCTTTGCTTTCAATGTATGCTTGAAAACGCTGATCTGAGATCCGGCTAGCAGCAGCAAGACAGATTCCATGAACGCACAGGTGTCCCAGCAGCAGCTGAGAAGGCAAGGGCAGCTTCCAGGCTGATACAGTGTATTTTTGTCTGCAGTCACATAGTTCCTGCCTTTAAATATCCAGGTTGCACTTTGAAAGGACAGTCTGAATGCTAGGTCATTTGAAATCCTGGAGCTGGAGTGTGGTTCATGATAGAGGGCTTACCTAGTGTGCATGAGACCCTGAACTCAATCCTGTAAAATTCTAATTATTATATAAAACAGAGGGTTGACACTACTAATTTTCAGCTTTTCTTGCATCAAGGTTGAAATGAAGAACAACACAATGTATTCCTTGTTGATGGGCACCAGCTTTGGCAGGCTTACATAGCTGGTGCTTTTTACAGTACCGTGTGGCTATATTTAGCTACTTGTTCTCTTCGAGGCCCTTGAAGTAATTTCCTTTGGCTCTACTGCCTTGAGAGGAAAAGGAGAGCTCTGTTAACATGAATGTGACATGACTGTGACAGGGTTTTTGGAAGGCAGTGGGATTTCTGAGGTTTAGGTTTTCCTGAATAACCGAGATCTGAGATTTATTGTTGGTGAATACACTGAAAATGGCTAGCTTGTGGCAAAATTATCAACAGGAATTATTCGTCCTTCAGATCCCCTCAGTGGTCCTCTTTCCTCCTAGAGGTATCCCCTACCTGTTTCTCATGCTCTGTGAGTGATTGCACTTCCGTTAAAGTATCTTCTTAAATCACTCTTGCCACTGCTTGCCTCGCATACAGGAAGCCCCAGGTTCCACCCCTAGCATTTGCAGACACCAGGTGTGGTGTGGCACATGCCTATTACCTTGCACTTGGAGATGGAAACAGAAGTTTAACATCACCTTTGGCTGCAGAGTGCATTTGAGATGGCCTGGGATGCATGAGACCTTGTCTCCAAAAACAAAAACAACAAAGAATGGCAGCAACAACAAAACAAACACAAGGGCAGGCCGTGAAGGCTCAGAAGGTAAAGGGACTTGCTGCCGAGCTGGACAAACTGAGTTCATTCCTCAGGACCCACTTGGTAGAAGGAGAGATTTGGAGCCTGCAGTCTAATCTTCTGACTTCCCATACACATACATAAACATAAATAAATCTAAGTTTTAAAAACGCTGAAATTAACCAGTTAAACAACAAACATATCTCCACAGTAGTTCTGCATATCACTCATTCTCATTAATTACTTCATATTAGCTGTGCAGGTACCAGGGGCTAAACACCAGTAACAAAATAACAAATCTACTCCATCTGTTAAGGCTATACTGCAGTGATAGCAACACATAGGTAGCTATTTACATATTCTCTATCCTACGATGACACACACTACAAAGGCAGGAAGAATAATAGGGAGCCCAAGGAAGCCGTAGGGAGGGATACTGAAACTTTTTGTTTTCTGTGTTTTTTTTGAGAAGTTGAGACTAGGGGAGAATCATTCAGGCCCCATGACTCAAGCATGGTATGACTCCCTTGGTATGGGAGCATGCCTCGGGTACTGAGGTGAAATTCAAACGGCAGTTTGGTTGGTACTGGAGGAACAAGGGCATGTGTGGCTGGAGACAAGCCAAAGAGCTAGAGGCCAGAAGCACAAGGTCCTGGGAGGCAGAAGTAAAAATGTTACATCTTGATTTTGAACCAGCGGAAAAACCGGAGAAACCGTTGAGAACTGCTGTTTGTTTTTTGTTTGCATTTTTTTGAGACACGGTCTCACTATGTAAACCCGATGTCCTCATTGTCCTCCTGCCTCAGCCTTTTAACTGGTAGGATTTTAGGCGGTTACCACCATGATTGGGGAAAACAACTTAAGTAGAGTGATAAGGCTTTAAAAAGCCTAGAAATACTGTCCCTCTCTAAGTTGCTAACTTGTAAAGAGAAAATAAAAGAACGATAGCCTGCAATATTGAATGTGATAGGGTGGTAATTCTAAGCTCTTGGGTTTAGAAGCAGCACTGTGTACAAGCACCATGACAAGCATTTTACAGAGGGATTCTGTCCCAGTTTCAGAAAAGATGGATCTTTTTTAGGCAGAGAACCTATTATCCTGAGATCACCCCATTCTCGCTTCCCTTACACGTAGGCGAGACTGGCTGTGTGCTGCTCTTAATTTTGCTGGTGATGTGAGAATGAGATTATTTTTCAAAGAAAAGAAGTGAAATAAGAAACACGGGGAGATGGTTCAGGTCGCATTGTTCTGACGGCATCCGTGAAGGTGCATCCCATATAAGCATATAACCATAACCAGTTAATGGTGAACTTCATTAGGCATGTGTGTGTTGGCACATATACGTGTTTGTGTGTATGATTGTAGAATACAGCCCAGCAATTTTTGAATGCTAAACCAGTGATCTACTTCTGAGCTGTCATGTAGCCCCAGTGACCTTATGTTTTGATTGTGACCTAGTACATCTGGTCAGGTATGGAATTTCTACCTTTGGCATGATGTAAGAGAGTGCCCAAAAGTTCTTGATCTGGAGCATTTGAAAATTCCAAGTTTTGGATTCAAGATACTTTTGCTATTAGTTCAACAGTGTCGGCTCTGTGACATCATTTTGAAAAACTATAAGGTCTGGGTACTGTTGACTGCTTATGCTCAAGTAAATGGCAGCCTGGAGTCATATTGTGCTGTATTGAAAGGCCACCAAGTCAGCAGGAGGGTGGTGGTGCACTCTTTTAATCCCAGCACTAGGGAGGCAGAGCAAATTTCTGAGTTTGAGGCCAGCCTGGTCTACAGAGGGAGTTCCAGGACAGTCATGGCTAAATATAGAAACTCTGTCTCAAAAAGCTAAAAGTAACAGAAGGGTGGAAGGAAGGAAGGAAAGAAGAAAGGAAGGGAGGGACGGAGGGAGGGAAGGAGGAAAGGGAAGGGAAGGGAAGGGAAGGGAAGGGAACGGAACGGAAGGGAACGGAAGGGAACGGAAGGGGAAGGGAAGGAAAGGAAAGGAAAGGAAAGGAAAGGAAAGGAAAGGAAAGGAAAGGAAA
>JANHMN010000001.1:29637466-29652996 GCA_030674055.1 Rhabdomys pumilio
AAGGAAAGGAAAGGAAAGGAAAGGAAAGGAAAGGAAAGGAAAGGAAAGGAAAGGAAAGGAAAGAAAGGCCACCAAGCTTTTTCTCTTCTTTGCAAAAGTTCTCAAATGCATGTGCTGGCAAAGAATTGGAGTCATGTTTCTTTTGAGCTCCTTTGTTTAGTTCACTAGCCACAGACATACAGCAGCTATCATTTGAGAACTGATAAGAAAATACTTTTAAAAAATTTACCTAGGGGGCTGGAGAGATACTGAGTGGTTAAGACATTGACTGTCCTTCCAGAGGTACTGAGTTCAATTCCCAGCAACCACATGGTGGCTTACAATCATCTGTAATGGGATCCAATGTCCTCTTCTGGTGTGTCTGAAGACAGCTACAATATACTCACATGCATAAAATAAAAAAAAAATCTACCTAGTTTTGCATAATTTTCCAATACATTTTATATTTACATTGCAGTCAGACAATGTTAGCCTCATTCTGCCTGAAGAACCTGAAGCAGAGAAATAAAACAGATGAAGTTCCTACAATCAGTAAGTGACCAAGCCAGCCATAAGATTTCAAGTTCATCTGACAGGAAAGGCCAGCACAGATAGAAATGCATTTTCAAAATAAGGCGGAATTATCAAGTATATTTTGTAGTTTCAATTATTCTCTGAGATATTACACATAAAATATCCTCAGTATGTAATCTTGTGGTGAGCAATGCTTTCGATCTTACATTCAAGCAAAAATGTTGCCCAAACACAAGACAGTCCCCTAGAGGCGGTGTTGGCTGCTGAGAAGCACAGGAATTACTTTGCCTAGCAAGAGTATCCTGGGACTTTTGTTGTAGGGAGAGGACTGAACAGTGAGAGCTGAGGCCTGAGTATGTGTCCAGGGCAGGATGCAGGAGGGAGGTAAAGAGGAGGCTCTTGGTGTTGGGCTACAGGCCAAGTGCAAAACGAGAAGCCACAGCTGTTGAGGACCCAGCAGAAGAAGCAACAGGTCCTCCTTACGCCGCCCTTCCTCCTCCCTCTCTGATCTTGACTCATTTGTTCCACTGTACTCTGCTTCCAACGTCAAGCCCTCTCTATGTGTCACTTCCCAGAATAGGTAAATCTTCCTAAATCCCTCTGAGAAACTTTAGTTAAAAGATGCTGGAGATTCTTTTTTCAAGATGGAGAGGTAGGTTTTTCTCTATCATTGAAGATTTTTAGAAACAATAGTGGGGTGCAAGGCAGTGGTGGCACAGCCTTTAATTCCAGCCCTCTGGAGGAGGATCTCTGAGTTCAAGGCCAGTGAGCTCTACAGAGCAAATTCCAGGACAGCCAAGAAAAAAAATTATATACATATATATATATGGAGAGAGAGAGAGGGAGAGATGAAAAAAGAAAAAAGAAGAGAAAGAGAAGGAAAGAAAGAAAGAAAGCAGGCAAGACAAGTTCAGGTGAAATTCAATTCATTCATTTATTTTTAGTTTAGATACAAGTTCTTGCTATGTTATCCAGGTTAGCCTTGAACTCCTGAATGCAAATGATCCTCCTGCCTCAGATTCCCAAGTAGTTGAGACACATTATGAAACTTAATTCAATCTTTTTTCAAATGCTCCAGGGTAGGGCTAACAAGATGGCTGTTGTAACAGGTTAAGGTACTTGCCAAGAATCCTGGCAACAAAATTCAATCCCCAGGATCCAGATTAAAGTAGAAGAAGAAGACCAACACCCCAACGTTACCAGTTGACCTCACAAAATAAATAAATAAATAAATAAATAAATAAATAAATAAAATTTAAAAGAAACTTACACTTAATAGTCTGTGTGGTATATATCAGTAATCGTATCACTGGCTAAGACAGCACAATCATGAGTTATTTGGTAAGACACTGTCTCAACCAAACCAAAACAAAAACAATTCCTGAAGCAAGAGGAGTCTCTCTGTATAAGAACAAATTTTAATGTTGGAGAAATGGCTCCGAGTTTAAGAGCCACTGGCTATTTTTAGATTCTTAGACTCAGACTCAATCCCAAACACCCACATGACAGTTCACAACTGTCTCTAACTCCAGCTCCAGGAGACTCAATGGCCTCACATAGACATACAAACAGGAAAAACACCAATTCAAATAAATCATTAGAAAAAAAAATAAAAACAAGTTTTAAGAACAAGTAGTGGAGTCAGCCAATGGTGGCACACACCTTTAATTCAAGCACTTGGGAGGCAGATGGATTTCTATGAGTTGAAGGCCAACCTGGTCTACAGAGTGAGTTCAAGGCTATCCTGGTTTACAGAGTGAGTTCTAGAGTAGCCAGGGCTACAGAGAGAAACAGAGTCTCAAAGAGCAACAAAACAAAAAACAAAAACCAACACTAAAAAAAAACCAAAACAAATTCAGTATAGGAGTAGGGCCCTAGCTCAGTTGGTAGGGTGTTTGCCTGGCATGCCTAAAGTCCTGGGTTCGGATCCATAGCATTGCATAAAACTGGTCTTAACACCCCTGACTGTAACCCTAGCACTCAGAAAACAGAAGATCAGGGACATCTTCAGCTTCCTAGCAAGTCTGAAGCCAGCCTAGACTACAGGTGACCCTGTCTCAACAAACAAGCTGTGACCAGTAGCTAATGACAGGAGAAGCCAGCTCTGCCACATGGGACTGTGCATTCCTCATCACCTTCAGGTCCAGGTGTCTCATCTGTCAAAAGAAGTGACAACAGCAAAAACAGTGCTGTCTAGGTAGCTAACTTAAAAGTTAACAACGGAGCTGGGCAGTGGTGGTGCACGCTTTTAATCCCAGCATTTAGTAAGGAGATTGTAGTCAGATCTCTGAGTTTGAGGCTAGCCTGGTCTATGAATCAAGTTCCAAGATAGCCAGGGCTACTCAGAGAAGCCCTGTCTCAAAAAAAAAAACCAAAAACAAAAACAAAAATCAAAACCCAAAAACCAACAATAGCAAAATACTTCCTTTCTTTGTTTTCTACCATCGAGCAGATACCGGATAAATCAAGAATGATAAACACAACAGCTGAGATGAGATAAAGCCACAGCACCTGGGCCACCATGACTGTTGCTTTCCCCTTTGTCATATTTCTAATCTATCCTCAGAGTTTGTCTGCCTTGGTGACATAACAAACACAAAGAAAGGACTTTTGTCATTTTCTGCACTGATACTATCAAGTCAATAGGCGTTCATATCCAATCTGCCCATTTCCACAGCATCTTACCCAGTCCCTTCTTGCATCTTACAATCTATTCTACATAAAGCCGGCAGAGTGACTCAGAACTTACTCACTCCTCAATTCTAAAGTTGACCATCACCGTCTATCAACAATAAGTGGGAAGCCCCTGCGTGGCTGCGCTGTTCCGCGGCCTTGTGTGAACGCGCCTGCCCCACTTCCCTCGGGCTCCATTTCCAGCCCTTTTCCACTCCTCTCTGACCACATTAGCTGTCCGCTCTTGCCGTAGGTCCTTTGCACCTGCTTGCCTTCGCCTGGAATGCTCGTCCCCAAAATAACTTCATGTCTGGCTCAACTGCCTCATTTATGCCGTACAAATGTCAACGTATCTGAGAAGCCGTGTCAGATCCTTCTATTAGAAATCGCACCCTCCGCCTCGGTCATCGTCTCGGATGATGTTAATTTCCCCATGTAATCTCTTAATTAAACAGGATTGATTTGTTTTGATATCTGTCTTCCCTCCCAAACCTGTAACTGGATGTCAGTTCCAGGGAGTGAGCGGTTTTTCCCTATCCTCCAGCCCCTCACTGATGTACACAAAATTAACTCCTCCCCAAACTAATTTTTGTTATTGTTTTGAGGAAAGGTATTATATAGCCCAGGCTGGCTTTGAACTTGCTTTGTAGCTAAGGCTGGCCTTGGACTCTGGATCCTCCTGCCTTCACTTCCCAAGTTCTAAGACATGAACCTCCTATACTTGCTTTTCCACTGTGGTGAACATATCCAGGAGCCAGGGCCTGGTGCATGTTAGACAGGCTAGCTGTATCCTTAGTCCTAAAACTGGTCTTGTTTTAATGAAGACACAGACACTGTCAAAAGATTGTTTTTTTGTTGTTGGTGGTGGGGTTTTTTTGTTTGTTTGTTTTTTGAGACAGGGTTTCTCTGTGTAGTCTTGGCTGTCCTGGAACTCACTCTGTAGACCAGGCTAGCCTCAAACTCAGAAATCCACCTGCCTCTGCCTCCCAAGTGCTGGGATTAAAGGCGTGCGCCACCACCGCCGCCTGGCAAAAGATTGTAATGTATTTTTTAAAAAAAGATGTTTATAAGGTCCAGTCAACAGTAAGGAAACCATTCCTGATACCTAGCCAAATACCAGGGCTATTGAATCACAGATCTTAGAAGATCTTAGCCACTTTGCTAGACCAGTCTAATTCCTAAGTCACATAATTCTGTAGAGCCACAGGTAAGTGTAGCTATAACTTTTCATCAAAGAAGCTCTCCAGCAAATGGAAACCATCACGGAACAAAACAAAACAAACAAACAAAAAATCAAAACACTAAAGCCACAACTGGGCAATGTAGAGATGGAAGAGTTGTGGGGAGTCCAGCCCCAGTAGATGTATCTACAGCACAGCTCCTGCATCCATGGCTCAGGGAACATCGGGGAAGCACAGGCAGAAAGACTGCAAGAGGCAGAAGACCAGGAAGTCTGCTGTGTGATAGCCGGTCTTAGAAACGGCTGCATAAACAAGACCTGGACAATGACAACATCAACAGGCATGCTAACAAGAAAGGTGAAAAATATCATTGGGTCTGACACGAGAGAACTAAAAAGAGAAAAAAGAGAGCATGGAGTTAAGGGGAGGGAGAGGTTGGGAGGCCATGGAGGAGCTGGGAGAGGAAAAAGAATGATCAGAATATATTGTATGAAATTTTATTTCATTAAAAAAGCCATAAGGAAAAAAAAAAAAGAAAAGGAAGCTTCCAGAAAAGAAAAAAGAAAAAGAAGCTTCCCAGTTTGAGAGAGGCAGGGGTTAGGGGAGGGGTTGAAGGAAGAAAAGGCAAGAGGAGAAGTGATATAACTATATTTTAATTTAAAATATAGAAAAATTAATTAAAAGATGTCTAATGCTTATTTATGGGGGGGAAGAGGGGAGGTGTACACTCGGTGGTTGGTGCATAGCTTGTTGGGAATTGGTTCTTTCTTTCTGTGTAGATTCTGGGAACCGAACCCAGGTTATTCAGCTTGGTGGCAAGCGCCTTTACCCACTGAGCCACTTGTCCACACAACAGTGTATTTGTCTCTCTGAAGCATGTCAGGTTCTTATAATAGGATGACACTAAATTCATTTCCTTTTTGACCTCAATTTCGAATCCACATTTCCAAGTCATACGATGTGGGAAACGTGGCTGCATTGCCAAATCACCACCACATTGAGACGCTGTCCAAGGCATTGTACACGACAAGACAAATTATGGAGATGCTGATTGATTGTATTTTGGTTGGCTGCATTATTAAAATCTCTTAATTACTAGTTAGCATTCATTTGTGATACAGATATCCTGTGACCACTTGACTTTCATCCTGCCTCTGACACTAGTAAGGTGACTTGATAGACAAGCCCCTCCATCCCATAGAAGCATAATGTGGGACCTAGTTCATTGGCCAAGAGAGCTTGGGTCACTTGGGCCAGCAAGGGAAAGAAGAAAGCTGCTGTCAGGTGTGCTGTGCTTGCCTAGATGGAGCCACGGCCAGGAAACAATTCAGAGCCTCTGCCCATTCATGAAGTACAGCACAGGGCAGGGGTGGGGTTAGTTAGGCTCACTTGGAGGTCTCTGCAGGTCTCAGGCTGTGAACACTTGGGAGCAGAAGCTGTACTTGCGCCGGGTGGTGGTGGCGCAGGCCTTTAATTCCAGCACTTGGGAGGCAGAGGCAGGCGGATCTCTGAGTTCGACACCAGCCTGGTCTACAGAGTGAGTGAGTGCCATGACAGCCAGGGCTACACAGAGAAACCCTGTCTCGAAAAACCAAAAAAAAAAAAAAAAAAAAAAGAAGAAGAAGCTGTACTTGCTGGGTTTTGCACAGTGCACTGGCTACTTTTATGCCAACTTGATACAAGCTAGAGTCATGAGAGAGGATGGAGCCTCAGTTGAGAAAATGCCTCCATAAGATCCAGCTATAAGGCCTTTTCTTAATCAGTAATCATTGCAGGAGGGCCCAGCCCATAGTGGGTTGGGGGCTGGTTTTCCTGGAGTGTGTAAGAAAGCAGGCTGAGCAAGCTATGTGAAGTAAGCCAGTATTGTAATACACCTCTATGGCCTCTGCCTCAGCCACTGCCTCCAGAATCCTGCCTTGCCTTTGACCTGACTTCCTTTGGTGATGAACAGCAATGTGGAAGTGTAAGCTGAATAAACCCTTTCCTCCCCAACTTGCTTTTTGATCCTTGTATTTTATGGTAGCAGTAGAGACTCTGACTCAGACACAAACCCGGAAACATACACATGTGGATAACAGAAAGGATTTGCCCTCCCTCTGAGCCTCACTCTAGGGGAAAGACTTAGCCATTTCTGTGGGTCTGAGGGACAAGTCCTCCATGTGGTCACCCCAAGTCAGTTTTGCACATTCCCTAAAGTGTTCCTTGGCTTCCTACATATAATAGAAGTTTAAATTCTCACACAGCCAGGTTAAAGAACACTAAAACAAATCAAGGAGGGTGGAGGTGTAGGTCAGAGGCACAACACTTGTCAGAGACTGGTCATGATTTCCTAGCACTGGAAAAAGCAAAGGGAGGAAACATAAGTGCATTCCACTTAAGTCAATATATCGAAAAATATTCCAATATGTAATTGATGTAAGCCAATGCTAACGAGGGAATGAATGTTCTTCTTTGGACTGGCTTTTGGTGTGTTCTACACTGTGCTCTCAGTTTGGATACATTTCAGGCACTCAGTTGCCACGTGTGCTATTATTGCCTAAGATATTGCATAGTGCAGACTTCAACATTCGCTCCAGTTTCCACCATAAAATGTGCTTGGTGCTAACTAATAGCTATCTCATCTGATTGAGTTCATTAGCATAGACTCACATTCTGAGCTTGAAAACTGGGATAAAGCATTGCATGAAAAAAGCTCACTAGTCAGAGTCTGGGGCCTCCTTCCCTCCAATTGTACACACACACACACACACACACACACACACACACACACACACACACACGGAACCTTCTCAGTCCGTATAATGCTATTGGTATACACAAGACTTCAGGGCAGACCAGTTGGCAGTGAACTTTGGAGGTTTTATCCCCAGGAAAGCCTATTTCTTCCTTTCTCATGATTCTGCTTTTGCCTGTGGTTCTTTGCCTAGAGTCAAGTTGAAGCTTGAGAGTTTCATGTTAGCCCTTCTGTGTTAGCATGGCCATTGGCTGTTCAGGTCTTGTTTTGGCAGCCAAGCTGATGAGATATCATGGGTATAGCTTCTCTCATGTTTCTAGGAGACAAGTCTTATACCAAACCCTCTGTTCCTCTGAATCTTTCTGTTCCCTCTTCTGTAATGGTCCTGAGCCTTAGGTGCAGGAATTGTATTGATATGTGTAAGGTGGGACTAGGTATCACATGACCTCTTGTCTTCTAAATTTGGATTGGTTGTGATTTTCTGTAATGGTCTCCATCTGTGGCAAAGAAAAGTTCCCTTGACGAGTGGTTATTTTATTTATTTGTTTTCATGAGTCTATTTGTGTGGGAATACAAATGCCCTGGTGGGAGTGTGGAAGTTGGAGACAACTTTCAGGAGTTTCTCCGGCCATCATGTGAGCCTCAAGGATAAAACTAAGATTGCCATCTGTCTTAGAAGCAAGCACCTTTTCTAGATGAGCCATTTGTATAAAATATTCATTCTGTAAGTTCTGTTTTTCTAGAGAACCCTGAATAATACAGGGTGGTAATTACTCTATATTTAAAGAATATTCCAAGCCCAACAATATTTACTAAAAGCCTCCCATGTCCCCAGCATTTACACTTCACTGCCACTATTGTGTCTGGATATGAACTCCCCACTAGAACTTAAGCTTTTTAGATATGGGACGTAATTTAATGTAGTCTTATCGAATGGTTGGTGAGAATATCCAACTTTGTACTAAAGAAGTTCCAAAATATTTTAAGATTAATCTTTTGGTGTAAAATAGTCTAAGATATGCAATAGCTTTTCTGCTTTATAAAAAGTATTAAGACTATGTGACCCCACTAAGTGACTATTGTTTGTGTATGTATCTAAGGCCAGTATATGAGAGAACACTGAGCGGTATACCCTAGACCTCTGTCCTTTTCTTTATTGTTCTTTGGAATGCTTCATTATTTCTTCTGATCCTTCCTGTGCCCTTCTTGTTTGCAGGAAGTCATTTGTCACTCCTGGTTGTCAGTCTGCCACCTGAAGGAGCTGACATTACTCTAGCATTATTTGATCTGCTTCCAGCATTCAAGTCTGGATGTCACATGATGACATTTGCTGTGAAAATAGGACCCCACTGATTCTCAGTGAAATCGTGGAGTTTGTCTGAGGGTTGGGTTCAGTAGTTACTAATTGTCATATTCTCTAGGATACTGAACTTTCTGACAATTATTTTCCTATTCAGAATACTTCCTGTACTGCATGATTTTGTTTGAGATGGGGCTCAGACAAGTATATTCCTATGTATAAAATATTTGCTATCATTTCAAAGCTAAAATCTAAAAAAATTAAGGTCAGAGGACTAGCTCACTGGTAGATTGCTTCACTGACGTGAACAAGGCTCTTGATTTAGTGTCAGCAGCCAGCACCATAAAATAAATAAGATCTGCAACACACACACACACACACACACACACACACACACACACACACTGTATCCATATATAGTCCCAGGTGGCCTTGAACTCACTATAAAGACCAGTTGGCCTTGTACTCAGAGAGATCTGCCTGCCCCCTGCCCCTGCCCCTGCCCCTGCCCCTGCCCCTGCCCCTGCCCCTGCCCCTGCCCCTGCCCTACCCCTGTCCCTGTCCCTGTCCCTGCCTCTGCCTCTGCCTCGAGTAGTAGGATTACATTGCAAGCATGTACCAGTGTGCCAGGCCCTGTACCTGATTCTTTCCTCTCATTTTGCTCTCTTAGCATTACTGTTCTTCACATTCTCATTTTCAAATGAGAGAGAAGGCAAGAAACTCGGATACAAGCTGAAAGTTTGTCTATGTGTTCAACAGAAGAGAAAACATTGTGGTAATTATGTTTAAAGTGAACATATAAGGCGTTTCTTAGCAAAAAATAAAATTTTTGTTTCACATCTAAAGTCTAGATATTGCTTCTTTGTCTCTGAAATACATTTCTCTCATTTCTTCCCTGTCTCCTTGTTCTCTGTGGTCTATTTTTGCAAAGTCGTATTTACGCACCATCTGCAAACCAATGATTTGCTATTCAAATTTTTCCTAGTTGCTTCTGAATATTCTGCTTCTATTTACAGATCCTTAGTTCCTGTTTTAATTGATAAAACTCATACAAGGTCAAGTGTATGTTTTCCCACCTATACACTGTATACATCCAGATCTCCTTTGCTGTGTTCCCCCTCCACACACACACACACACACACACACACACACACACACACACACCCATGACTTCCCCAGGGGAAACTTCCTCACTTGGTAGAATTCTTATATGTATATTTGTACATGTGTGTTCTAGTTTCCTCTCTTAGAAGCATGCCTCCTGCAGAGTACTACAGATTTTCTGAAGCACTTTACGGAGTTCCTTGAGCAGTGGTGAGGCCCAATGTGACCTGAACCAATAGTGTTCGGCAAAATTCCTTTCCTTTACAGTTTCTCATGAATGGCTCTTTCTAGCTACATTCCCTGCTCCTCTGGTTCTCAGTAGGAAGCTGTCTAAACACCAGCTCAGCCTCATCCTGCTACTTCATCCTGCTCTTGTTTTTACCTCGGCTGCTCCTTTTCCAGGCATGTTGCCCTGTGAGACCTGGAAATTATCCCAGTGGAGAAGAAGGTTAGAAGCTACTTCTGGAGGTTTCACTTAGTCTAAGATTACTGTCCTCGACCCTCAAGGTCAAAGTAAATCATGCTGACCAGGTGACTGAGTAAACCCAGTGGTATTTTCTAAGTTTGTATACTTCCCAATAACAAGATCACCCTGAGCCTCACCCAGGGCCATATTCAGAAAGTTCACACCACACTCCTGAATACAACGTTAATCCTGTGCTGACTTCATGACACTCCTTCATGGGGCAGAGGTGGGGGGGATGTCACATGTGTTTAGGTTCTTAAAATGGATTACAGAGGAACACGCTCTGCTGTCTGGTATTAAGACCACAACTTTCACTAGTCTACAATAAAAAAGAATAAAATTTTAATGCATGCAACAACATAGATAAATCTGAGAATTTCACCGAGCAAAAGAAACTAACCCCTAAAAGATTATATACACTGATATTCCATTCATAGACACTTTGGGGGTAGCATTTTAGAAATGAAGGACAAACTGGAGTTAAGGAGGAGGTGTTTATGAAGTGGAGAGGTTAAAGGTCCTGTCTGTGGTTGTAGATACATGAATCTGTGCAGATTTGAGAGGTTCTTGCCTTACCTTCTCAAGTAACTGGGACTATGGGCATCTGTCACCATGCTTCTCTATATAGGACTTTGCACACATACACACACATGCACACACACACACATACACACATGTATACACACACATGCACACACACACATATACACACATGTATACACACACATGCACACACATGCACACACACACATGCACACACACATGCACACACACACATGCACACACACACATGCACACACATATGCACACACACACATGCACACGCACATGCACACACACATGTACACACATGCACAGAGAGAGAGAGAGAGAAAGAGGAGAGAGAGAGAGAGGGAGTCAGTTAACAAAGGGAAATTTGGGAACAGATAAGTGGATTGTAACATGTCTTAAACATCATGGTTATATGATGCTCTATTTTTTTTTTAAAATGCTATAATAGGAGACTATTATATTATAAATTATAAATGCTATAATTTACAACTGTATGTAACTCCAGTTCTAGGGGATCTAACACCCTCACAGAGACAAATGTGCAGGCAAGACACATACATTTTTTTTTAAAGAGTTTATGAAGGTTTTGGGAGATGGCTCAGTCAGTTGCAGAAATATGAGGACTTATGTTTGATCTGGAGCACCACTGTAAAAGCTGGGCTTGGTAATAGTCTATAAGTCCAATACTGTGGAGCTAGAAACAGAAGGATCCCTAGGGCTTAATGGGCCGCCAGTGTAGGTGCAGCAGTGAGCTCCAGGCTCAGAGAAAGACAAGTATGGCACCTGTGCATACACATGCATGCATACACATGAATAGACCCATCTGCACCTGCTTTCTGAGTTCTGTCTACACAGTCTTAATTTTAAAAAAAGAGACAATGGAGATTAGAAGATCAGGATGTTTTTTATTTTTAAACAAATAGTGGGCCGGGCGGTGGTGGTGCACGCCTTTAATCCCAGTACTTGGGAGGCAGAGGCAGGCAGATTTCTGAGTTTGAGGCCAGCCTGGTCTACAGAGTGAGTTCCAGGACAGCCAGGGCTACACAGAGAAACCCTGTCTCGAAAAACCAAAAACAAACAAACAAACAAACAAACAAAAAACAAAACAAAAAACAAACAAACAAAAAACAAACAAACAAAAAACAAAACAAAAGAAAAGAAACAAAACAAAAGAAAACAAACAAACAAATAGTGTACATGCACACATGTATGTATATATCTATTGCTTAAGGTATGTCATAGCATGTATGGAAAGTGGTTCTCCTCCCACCTTGGGTACTGGGGTCTGAACTGAAGACATCTAGCTTGGGCAACAAAAAGCGTCTTTAACTGAGCCATTTCACCATTTGTCATGAATGCCAGATGTCACATATATACTACATCCAAAACACAGACAAATACGTTTGTGTCTTTTCACAGTGTCAAAATTCATCGACTAACAGTAAATTGACATGGTCTAGAGGTTTCAATAACAGCGCTGATTGCTAAACTCCTCCTATCTTGGTAGCCCGGCTAAAGTGAATGCAGGTTCTTTTATTCTAGTTGTAATCACTAATACCAACTCTCACGTCTCACAAGTCACAGCACACAGTAAATATACCAGTATATCTATGTATATAACTATTGATTACCAGATGCTGCAGCAGAGTTCTGAAGGGGTTAAAAAAATGTGCTGAGAAGAGCTGTATTAACCCAATAATAAACCACACCAGTGCCTTGATGGAGCAGCTGCGTTAGCTGCTGCAGCCAGGTTTGAGAGAAAAGCTGCCAAGTTCAGCTGTGAGGCTGCACTAGGGGCTGAGGGCAGGAAACAGGTCAGGAACAGAGTATAAACAGATCAGGTCCAAATGGGCAAATAGGTGGGTGAGCAGGTCATCAAATAGGTAGTCAACACAGGTACACCAAGCTGAGCCCAAACTCCGGGAGCAGATGGGGTGGGGGAGGGGGACTGCTTGATTCTTGAAGCACACAGGGAGTATCAGACGATAGGTTGAAGCAGCGCCACGCCACCACAATGTCAGCTGTCTATCATTTTAGCGAGTCCAGCAAGGGAGTTATAACCCTTCCTTGGTCTGGTATGTCTGATAAATTTTTGGGCCTGTTTTTCCCTAATACGACTTTAATTGGGCACATGTGTGGTACAGTTGTACCACAATAAACTTAAAGGGTAGTTCCCTTTGTCTTCCCAGGGATAACTCATCTATCAGCCTGTGTTAGATGAGAGGCGCCAGGCAGATGGTGCAGTTTCTAAGCCCACCCAGTCGTTCGTCTTCTCCCTCAGAACTGAGTCAAAAGCTGTTTGTAAAATGGAGTCTCCCAGGGCAATGCACAGCCGGGAAAGCCACCGTTTTACACAATACGCAGTGACTCCGATTAGGGGATAGCCTGATCTCAGCACAGGTCCTCCGATTCTTACAGGGTTGTATTGATCATTCTCCTGGCCCCATTCCCTGGCACCCTCCTTTTCTCAACTTTCTCCTAGAATCGGAACATTTTCAAGGACCATTTTCATACGAGATACACTTGCAACCATGAAGAGTGGTAAATACATTTTTAAAGATTTATTTTTTACTTTTGTGTATACATGTACATGTCATGTGTTTGCAGGTACCTGTTTCCCTCAAGGCCAGAGAGGGCTCTGGATTCCCTGGAGCTGGAGTTAGGGTAGTTGTGAACTGTCCAATACCAGAGTTGGGAAGAGAACTCAGGTCTTCTGTAAAAGCTCATAAGTGCTGAGCGTCTTTTCAGCCCCCTAGGGCAGTAAATACTAATATTTAAAATCACTTTCTACAATATGGTACCAACCATCCATCCCTCCAATAACTGGTGATTGTTAATTTTTTTTTTTTAATTTGGATCTTGCTATGTATCCCAGGCTAGCCTCAAACTTGTGATTCTCCTGTCTCAGCTCACCTAATTCTGGAATTACAGGCATGTACCTCCATGCCCTACATTTTCTTTTAAAAGTTCTTCTGAACAAAATGCCCATTCCTAGTGATTTTTCCATTTCTGATGAGTTCCTCCAGTGATCAATAGTCATCTATCTTATTTATACGATTTGTAGAACACATGCTGGGGTAATAACTATATGACACAATCCTTGTCTTTAAAAAGTCAATAATGCAGCTACTGAGAAATAGGATGTGAAAGAGAAAAATAAGTAACCTATAAAATAGCATAAATAGTATGTATATTGTGCTAATAATACACAAATTATAATTTAGCATATGATCACTATTACAGACAGTAAAGGCTAAAAATAATCAGAGGACAAGGTATTTCCAGAAGTCTAGGGAAATCCAATAATGCTTTTGCTTTCAGAAATGAATTCGGTATTTCATTTAAGATTGAGTAGACTGATTTAGCTGCATAGAAGGTTTCTGTAGAGAAAAAATAGAAACATTGAAGGATAAAGAAATAGTTTTAATGTGATGAGTCTTAGTTTTAGCCTCCTGGTGTTCAGTCTATATTCAAAATGAACAGAACTTGGCTGGAGATCCAGGTAAGCCAGAATATTGCATTTCAAGCTATTGGTTTGGTAGATATGGCCACAAAGCCTCTGGATTGATGAGTTTTCAGATTGCTTTGGGCCTGATGCATTTGGGAATGAGGAATTGATTACCCTTCTCACTTATGTCTGGAAGCTGTAGTGTGCAGCAGCGTATTAAATCTTAGTTAGGATGCAGGATGGAACAAGGGCTACAGCTTTGAGACTACAAACCCCACCTGAAATGGCAACTCCATGGAGACTGTCTTGGGATAAGAAGGGTCTTTACCCTAATTCCTGCTTAAATATGGAAGTAGAGGAGAAAGCACCCAAAAGATAAGACATCAGGTGGTGCGGCAAAGATAATGAAACTTGGTTGTGTGCTAGGGCCACTTAGCATTTCCAGTGTTCTGTCACTGCACTCACTTTCCCTTCAAGTGCAAACACCAGAAGGGTTGAGGGCTGCATCTTAGTAGTAGATCTACTTTCAGCTTTCTTGAAGTAAATTCTGCATTTTATACCTCTGTTACAGTAACAAATTGAAACGTTCATGCTTTTTATGGTCTTTGGTTCATATTTGGGTCTAAATGAATAGCTGCAGGTTCCAGCTCTTCCATTGGGAAGAGTCTCTGGTATTATAGACCAAAACCTATCTGGAGAAACTGTGTTTTCGAAGCTTGGCTGAATCACTCAACTCATACACACACACACACACACACACACACACACACACACACACACAGGTATTGGCTTTTGGGGTTTTTTTCACAGGGTCTAACCAAATAGCTCTGGCTAACCTGGAACTTATTATGTAAAACAGGCTGGCCTCAAATGCAAAAAGAGCCATCTATCTCTTCCTTCCAATCTCTGGGATTAAAGACATGTACCACCACTGCTGGTACTCCATACACATATTAAATCCTATCTGTTAAAACAAATGCATCATAGTTTACATAAATATTTGATGAATTTGTTATGTTTAAGATCACATACAGTTAAGATCACATACATCTGTTACTCTAAAAATGTTAGAATCTTTTTGAGCAAGAAATGACACACCTCTGAGAAGTGTTGATTGAATTTCACTTTATTTTTAGGATTTTTTTTTATTTATATGTATACATGAGACTGCATGAGTTTATGGTAACCATGTACATACATGCAAGCGCCTGCAGAGCACAGAAGGGTGTGTTGGGTCTACTGGAACTGGAGTTATAAACAGTTGTGAGCATCTGCATGGGGGCTGAGAATCAAATTCAGTTTCTCTGCAAGAGCAATGAGCGCTCTTAATTACTGAGACTTCTGTCTTAGTTGCTGTTCTGCTGTTGTGGAGAGACACCAGGACCAAGGCAACTTTTATTAAAAATATTAACTGGGGGCCTGCTTACAGCTTTAGAGGGTTAGACTATGATCATCATGGTGCAAAGAAGAAAGTTACTGGAGCAGTAGCTGAGAGCTTTACATCCTGATCTGGAGAGAGAGAGAGAGAGAGAGAGAGAGAGAGAGAGAGAGAGAGAGAG
>JANHMN010000001.1:29653006-29717716 GCA_030674055.1 Rhabdomys pumilio
AGAGAGAGAGAGAGAGAGAGAGAGAGAGAGAGAGAGAGAGAGAGAGACTGGGCTGGGTCTGGGCCTGGGCCCAGGGCCTGGTGTGAGCTTTTGAAATCTAAAAACCCACCCCAAGTTACACACCATAACTCCAAAATTACTCCAAATTCTTCCCAAACCGGTACACTAACTGGAGTCCAGACCTTAAAATATGTGAATCTACAGAGGCCATTTTCATTCAATTTGTCACACCATCTATTCTGCCCCTTGACTGAATTTGAGAATTCTCTAGAATGTGTGCTATGTTTCTTTGCTTCAAAGTTCAGACAGTGGTCTCTCCAAGTCATTTATATGATTATACACATTCATATGATCTTTAACCTATACACCGTGGCAAAACCCTAGTTGGATGTCCATGTTACTCCAAGTTGTATGTCTTCAAATCATAAGCTTTATTCAACATTTGTTAAATGTCAAGAAGTGTCACACACCTTTGGAAGTCACAAAATAATTGCTCATAATCAGGTTGGAGAAGTCCTGCAGACTGATGTACGCTGCTCAGTTGGGAGACTACGTGCATAGCACCAAGGCATTCCTGGGTTTGATTCTCAGCATCGCATAAACCAAGCATGATGGTGAATGCTCAGATTCCAAACACTGGAGAGAGGAAGGACACAAGTTCAGCAGCAGAGTGAGTCTGAGCCCAGCCTAGGCTACATGAAACCCTGTCTCAAAAACCAACAAGATGGCAGACAAAATGGTTCAGTCAGTTAGACGTGTCTGTCACAATGCCTGATGACACAGTTTGATCCCAGGGATCCCCATGGTTGGAATAGAGAACAGCTTGAGTCAACTATCTTCTGATCTCATACAGTCTCGGTGGTATGAGTGTAAGATACACACACACACACACACACACACACACACACACACAAGTCACACACATGCTTATGCACACATATAGATATAGTAAAATAAGGAAAATTAAAAAAATAAATGAATAGGTGAAAGGTTTTATAGTTGCCTTAATTTTTTGTTTGTTTTGTTTGTTTGTTTGTTTTTGTTTTGTGAGACAGGGTTTCTCTGTGTAGCCCTGGTTGTCCTGGAACTCACTCTGTAGACCAGGCTGGCCTCGAACTCAGAAATCCACCTGCCTCTGCCTCCCAAGTGCTGGGATTAAAGGCATGCACCATTACTGCCTGCCTTCTTCCTTTTTGAATCCCTCTACTTGAGGCTTAGCCTGGTTACAGAAATTGGTCCTGTCTGCAGGGTGTGCAAGGACAGGAGCCTAGCATAATTATCATAATCATCATCAGAGAGAAGAGAGACTTCATCCAGCAAGTGATGGGAGCAGATGCAGAATCCACAGGTAAACATTAGGTGGACCTTGGAGAGTCCTGTGGAGGAAGAAGGACCAGAGGAGTCGGGGGTGGGGGAGGTTCAAGGATACTACAAGAACATGGCCCACAGAATCAACTGACCGGGAGCCTCTTTCAGTCTGACCTAGGTTCTCTGTATATACATTATGGTTGTAGCTTGGTGTTCTTGTGGGACTCCTAACAGTAAGAGCAGGGGGCTGACTCTTTTGCTTCCTTGTGGGACTCTTTTCCTTCTACTGTGTAACCTTGTCTAGCTCTGATGTGAGGATATGTGCTGGGTCTTTTAGTTTGTTGAGTTTGTTTGGGAGGCCTGTTCTTTTCTTAGGGTAGGTGAAGAGGTAGGGTGGATCAGGGGGAGAGGAGAGGTGTTGCGGGGGCGGGGGGGAGACTAGGGGACAGGAAGGAGGAGGGGAAACTGCAGTTGGGATATAATATATGAGAGCAGAATACATTTTACAAAGTAAATGAAAGAAAAATAAATGAATAAGTAAATAAAATCGATAAATAAAATAGAATAAGAAAAAAGTTGACTTAGGGCCAAAGAGACAAACCAGGGTTTATGAAGCACTGTACTCTGTCAACTAGGCTACATCTCTGACCCTAGGGTAAATGTTGATATGTTTACATTTTTTATTCTAAAATTATCTTTCCCCCCCCCATCATTTCTTTTTTTTTTTTTTTCTTTTTCCCATTTTTTTTTTTTTTGGATTTTCGAGACAGGGTTTTCCCCACATCATTTCTTTAGAGCTATTGGTCTTAGTAATACATTTCCTACTTCCCTTAACACCAAAACCATATAAGTGCTGAGAAGGACTTTTATTTCAAAGCAAACAGATGCAATGTGAACACACCGAAGCTTTCTAAATGGGAGTTTATTTATTTATTTCGTGGAAGATGCTCTTGATAAATTATGCAGGAGGTTCCAGGATTGGAAGTGCTTTGGAAGGCCGGCATCAGGAGATCACAGTATACCGAGAGTCGCTGAAAGCCTCGGTGAGAGCTTTCAACACTGAGACAACACAGATACCGAGAGAGCAGAGACTTGGCTCAGGGTTTCAGGGGACTCTGCCTGTCCCTGCTCAGAGGGCAGGGAGGGCACTGCAGAGTAGAGCAGCTGATGTCACGGTAGCTGGGAACCAGAGGAAGAAAATGCTGGGTTATTGAGCTTTACCATTGTCTCCCCTTATTCCGTTACAGGAAACACCAAGGGAGGATGGAGACCTGGAAGTCAAGTGAGGAGAAACAGACAGTTGACCAAATTCACCAAAGGATAGAATCACAAGGCAGTGTTAAGGGAGAGCTCTAAGACGATGGCTTGAGGAGATTTCAGGGGAAAGGGATTGGTGGTGGCAAGTACAGCTGGCACAGACAGCTTTTCAGAGGAGGTTTTCTGCTAGTGCAGCAGCATGGGAGTATACAGGGTGGTGACTGAGGAAAGAGGGTAATGCATGTGGGCAGGGGGGTGGTGGTGGGGAGAATGAAGAAGGAGAGAGAGGGGAAAAGGGTGTCCTGCAAGAAGAATGTTTAAAGTGTAAGATCATGTGTTCTCAAATGACCAAGTGGAGGGCTTGATGGTACATGACAGCATGCTTAATTTATCACAGTAAGGGATAAGAGATGACATTTGAAATCTTGGCAGACTGAAGGAAATGATGGGATTGTGTTTTGGTTTTTTTGTCTGCGTAGTGAAATAAGGAGATCAATAGTTGAGAATGAAAAAGCTGACGTTCAAGGAGCAAGAAGTGGCTAATGATCGTCTTGGCGAGTGGAAGAATGAGTTGATTCATAAGTGCAATAGGATTGAAACACTCTACCAAGGATGTTCTTGAAATGAATGACCACCAATAGCACAGATGCCATTTTTCTCCAGGTATACAGGGCATGCGTGGTTACAGGCATGTAACCAGTAGATAGAAAGTTTCATTTAGTTAAGATGCATTGCCAACTGTTGTGGGTGCTGGGAGTTGAACTTGAATCTTCGGTAAGAGCAGTATGTGCTCATAATCACCGAGCTGTCTCTCCGGCCCCCTAATTAAGATATATCATTGCCATGTGATTACGATCTAACAGGGGCAAGTTGAAGTTTATACCCAGTGGTGGCTGTAGTAGTATAATAGACCATGGAATCACACTGACTTGGGAAGAGATGGAGGACATGTAAGGGAACAGAGACAGCATGAAGTAGAGCCAAGAAGAGGTTTCAATAAGACTAAGGGGCAGGCAGTGGGGGGCACATACCTTTAATCCCAGCACTTGAAGGCAGAGTCAGGAAGGGCTCTGTGAGTTCAAGGCCACCCTGGTCTACAGAGTGAGCTCCAGGATAGCTACACAGAGAAATTCTGTCATTAGTCCCCCATCCCCTAAAAATGAATTCTTGGTGTTAGGGTAATAGGCGAAGTTAGCTGCTAGAAAGCTAGCAAAGGTCAGAGAATGGAATGCTTACTGCTGAGGTCAGAGACAGAAAGTAGTCATCAGTAGCCCTAGGCTATCACCAAGGAAGAGAGTAATAGCTGTCTTGGGTGAGCTGGAGGCCAAGATCACTGGGCCTGATACTGCTTATATAGGTTTTATTTTTACTTTTTTTGTTGTTGTTGTTTTCGAGACAGGGTTTCTCTGTGTAGTCCTGGCTGTCCTGGAACTCACTTTGTAGACCAGGCTGGCCTCGAACTCAGAAATCTGCCTGCCTCTGCCTCCCAAGTGCTGGGATTAAAAGCGTGAGCCACCACCGCCCGGCTACTTATTTTTCTTGAGATAGAGTTTCATGTATCCCAGGGTGACCTCAAACATTGAGGGTGACCTTGATTTTCCTCTACTTCTTGAGTGTGTGTGTGTGTGTGTGTGTGTGTGTGTGTGTGTGTGTGTGTGTGTAGGGGGTGCTTTACATGTGTATGCCACCAAACCTAGGTGAGGGCTTGAGTTTATTTTAATGGAGAGGGAGGCACAAGCAGTTGTAATGATAAACCTGGGCTACATCCCAGCACTGTGTCCATTAACATTGCCTTACACATTCCAGGCAAGCATGATACTACTGAGCTGTCCCCAATCCCAGATAGCTATAATTTCTAGTGGGCACTTGAGAAAATGTAACATGTAGAAAAAGTTTGAGCTTTTAAGTTGTGAACTAGAAGTCAAAGCATGGCTTCCCAACCTTCCAAATAACCTTAGCAATGATTCTTAGATCTTTAACATTTTTCTGGGTATAATAATATTCAAGGTGCTTGGCTGTGTTCTCAAGGACTCTGCCTCCACGTGCTTTATTCTAGATGCAAAGAATAAACAAGTAAATATAACTCTCATCAGCAGGAACAAGGTGTACAGAAGGGATACGATAAGGAAGATAAGGAAGATGGGAAACGGAGGATAGACTGTCAAGGACCAGAGCAAGTTTGTCTTTCTAGATCTATTTCAAACGGTGTGGAGCACAGGCACGAACATGCAGTCTGGTCTTGTGCTGTGTATATTAGAATGTTGAGCCACGATGGTGGTTTGAATGAGAAGAATGGAGAAAATACAGATGTGATTGAAGTGTAAAATCAATAAGATCTACAGATGAACAAATTTGGGACCCGAGAGCATCAATAATTAGTGACATTTCTGAAGATTTGTCTATCTGTGTTGCAGGACCATTTCTGTCTTCTGGTGGTAACCCATCTTGTCCTCTAATTCCTGTGTGCAAGGATGCTCTTGGCTCAGTCTACCTACCAGCACTGGGACTCCAGGCATGGGTCATGAAGCTTGGCTCTGTTTTGTTAAAACTTAAGAGAGATTCATAGGAAAAGGAAAATTAATGGCTGGAGAGAGAACAACTAGTTTCATGAAAGCCATTTTGCTAGACTTTATTTATTTATTTATTTGTTTGCTTGTTTATAGATAGTCCCACGTACCACAAGCTGGCCTTGAACTCACTGTAGAGCCAAAGATGACCTTGAACTTCTGATTCTTCTGTCTCTACCTCCCAAGTACTGGGATTGTAGACATGCACAGCCATGCCTGGTTTATCCATTACTGGGGATCACACTCTAGGCTTAACTCATAGCACGCAAATAGGTGATCTACTGAACTACATTCCAGCTCTTGCTGCTGTTAAAAACAAACAAACAAACAAACAAACAAACAAAATTTCCATCTCAGTAGAACATCACTAAAGGGAGATGATCAGGTCTTGGATGTCAATTTTTTTCCCTACTAGTGGTAGTTCCAGGTTTATTCCAGGGATTCAGCAACACAAACTAGGCCAGCCATCCTGCAGCGTGCATGATTTGTGCCACAAGCTCTTGCATGGGTCTGCTAAACCTGGTCCTTTCGTCCCCAGGATCTCCCAGGATCTATGAAAGTGCTCAGGGTGCCTTAGAGAAGATGTGGCCAAGTCATCATCCGGAAAGGTAGCTGGAAGGCTCTTTCTCATAGAGGAAAAGAAAAAAAAAAAGGTGGAAAAGAGGAAACGCCCAAAGCGAGAAAGATATACAGCTTGTGACATTTCACCCTCCTCAGCCCACATTTGACAGGAGCTAAGGTCTCAGTGGTAGTCCTCATTCTGGTCACTTCATATAAATGACTTGTTCTTCATCAGGAGGGAGTGGTTGGAAGGACAAAGAATGCGTGAGCTAGAGGTGGGTGGGTGGCTCGCTCACGCGGACAGGAGATCTGGCGTGTAGCTGGTGTGAGAGTGAATGGGAGCCGAGCGGACCCGCGCGGGGCAGGGAGGAGCAGCAGCCGGGCCTCCCGGGGGACGTCTCCCGGGCTGCGGGAGCGCCGCCGAGCTTCTTATCCCCACCCACCTCGCGAGCTCCAGCAGGCAGTGGTGCATATAGACATATTTCTGGGAGCTGTCCATGAGCTCATCGCTCTCCCGGCGCGCGGCGAGAGAAGGAACCCTCCTCTTTCTACCCGCGCCACCAGCAGCAGTCGCTTAGAGCTTGTCGCTGGTCCAGCCCGCAGCCCACCCGGCGCGCCATGACCCCACGGCGCCCGGCGGGGAGGTAGGTGGGCTTGGGCAGCAGTCCCCCACGGGCGATCGCGGCCACGGCCGACCTTCTGCGGCCGCCTAGGAGCACGCGGGTCCCCGGGTGAGCCTGAACGCCGCAGGCCCGGAGCGGAAGAGACGAGGACACGCGGGACGGCCGGACTTGACCGAGGGAAGGAGTTCCGAGAACGTGGACATGGCTTCTCCCACCTCCCCTGGCCCGGAGGGAGGGGCCTGCACCCCGCAGAACCCACCGCGGATCCGTCAGGTGGGTGCTGGGTGTGTGTGTGTGTGTGTGTGTGTGTGTGTGGGTCCGCCCCCCACGTCCTTGCCTCCCCCAAGGACCAGGACATCGACCTCAGGGGACAGGGGCTGGCCCCACAGGGGACCCATTCATGCGAGCCTGGGCACTTCGCCTGGCCCAGGAGTATTCTCGAAACCTCTTTTTCACTGTCCACTTTGCACTTACGCCCCCTCACCCCCCGCCAGGCGCGCGCCTTTCTAAACCAGGCGTGTAACTTCTGTCCCTACACACTGAGGCACACCCGCAAACTGATCTCTCTGCGCAGCACGGAGGCACACACCCAGCTGTCACATGACCCACTGCAGAGAGAGCTATACCGTTAGAAGCCACTCAGGGTGCTAGAATGGGGCTGTACCCCTGAATGGAGTTCCATTGGGACCTTTGCCAAGGATGGATGCAAACGTTGGCTTCTCACCCACAGGAGAGAAGGGACTTCAACTTTCAACACGGCTACCCCCAAAATTGCAGTCATGTGGGTTGTAGGGACGATGTTCATGCTCGCCCTGCAGTCTCTACTCACACGGTTTGCCCAGCACTCTAGCACCGCAAGAAGGGCTTGTCCACTTGTCTGGCTGTTTGAATAAGTCCTATTTTTTGTCTATGTTATGTATATGTTAATAATTTTAAAAGGCTGTAGTGGTCCAGCATGGCGCCCCGCGCACTCCAGAAGCTGAGGCTGGAAAATTCATGTGAGTTCGAGGTCAGCCTGGTTTACCTAGGAAATTTCAGGACAACTGGGGCTACATAGTAAGACTCTATCTCTAAAAATAAGGTGTGGTGGGGGTTGGCGGGGGTGGGGTTGGGTGGGAACATAGTACTCCACTCACTAGTGATCTGAGATTTCATGGCCAGGCTTCTTCTCCTGCCCCTGATGCCATAGCCAGGACCTCCATTCTTACTTAGCACTTAGATCATCATAGTGGTAGATTGTCCTCCTGCCTGCTTAGATGTGATGTATTATTTTGAGATGTGATTTGCCAACGGCAAGGAAGGACCTTCTTTACCAAAGCGAAATGGATTCCCATTTAGAGTCAGTAAATCTATGGTTACTATCTGGGCAGAAAGGTAATTCCCAACAGAAGGGAATGCTGTCTTTCCTAGCAGTGTGAACTTCTTGAAGAACACACAGAACTCCTTAATTTATGAATGGGTGAGAGTAAAATTTGGCTAACACTTAAGATCTTTGTCTCATCTGACCCCTGATATCTCCAGGTAGAGTTGTATTACAGTATGCTGTTTTAATGGGGATTTTTAATACAATACCTAAAAATTAACGAGAACTTCTTTTTATGGCAGTCTATTTCCAAAGGAATTGTTAGGGTTTGAAATCCTTATGGGGCCAGGATTCCAGGTTTATGACAGTATATTTTAAATTGCACTTGAAGTCATTTTTTTCCCTTCAGAGTTGTGAGAAGAGGTATTAAATCTGAGTTAGAAGTAGTTATGCACGTAAGAATGAAATGATGTTGCCATGTAAGAGAAACTGCATGCTAAGCAAAAATCATTTTTATAACTGTAGTGACTAAATTTGTTGATAGGCACGTGTGACACTTAGATACAAATACTTAGGAAGTAAAATGTTAAATATACTAATTTAAATACAATATAAGCATGGGCAAACATTCCTGTGAAGCCTTATTCTATATTTAGAACACTTTTACTGACCTTAGATATACTAGGGATGAAAATAGTTACTCGGAAAAATTTGCCTGAAAGGTCATTGCTGTTTCGTAAAGTGGATACTTTACTGAGAAGACCTCATTAGAAGCTGTGTAAAATGGCTTAATGCTGTAGCACCGAAGTTACCAACTGACGTCCTCTGTGCAGGGTTTTGGGTTTTGACCTTCCAGCACTCTTCTTCGGTGATTGGTGCATTAATTTGCATAGGATGTAGAAATGGGTTGCCCAGATTGGTCATTGCCCTCTATCTGACTTATCAAGTCAGGTAGAACAGAAGTACTGAAACCTCAGGCTGCAGAAAGGAATCTCCTCTGTTTGTCTGCAAGTGATTCTACACAAATTGGAAACAGCAAAACAGAAGATACAGCTGGATGACCCAGCTATGTGATGAGCTGTCATATGTCCCAGTCACTCTGTGTTGCAACTGTGTCACGGTTTCCCGGGCATGTTTCTCTATGTCCTTTATTCTTTTTCCTGTGGATTCTGGGTTTAATTGGCTTTAAATATGAACCTTCTTCCTCTTTCTGAACCATGTTAGGAGAAAAGTATAATTAAAAACACAGAAGTCCAAAGGAGTCAGAACTATAATTATGCACATTAAATGGCTTTTGGCAATAAACTCATTAATCATAATTTTAATATGTAGTGAAAATTCAGAAACAAAAATATTTTAGAAAAGTTCTGATGGATATATAATAAATATATTTGTAAATTAGTATATTTCATTAGTAATTTGAGTGAAATTATGCTATGTTGCTCAGCAATGCTGCTTGACTTTAATCCCAGCACTCGGGAGGCAGAGGTAAGTAGATCTCTGAGTTTAAGGGCCTACAAATTGAATTCCAGAATAGCTAGAAAGATTTTCTATGCAAAGAAAACCTGTTTCAAAACAAAAAAGAAAGAAAGAAGGAAGGAAGGAAGAAAAGAAGGAAGGAAAGAATGTGCTGTATTGAAATTCACTTACTCAATATACACTCATTCCTAAGTTTTTTTCCTTTTTTAAGTTAGAGAAGTTCTTGTGTTGTATTTTGAGCATATTCCCCAGGCTCCACTCCATTCTCTTTGGCTTTGCTGAAGGTAGCATCTCACAGAGCCCCGGTGGCCTCCAACTTGCTATACAATCGAGGATGCACTTGAACTCCAGATGCTCCTGATTCCAGGGGCGACTTACTGAGCATGATGCAAAATAATGTTTTGTATCCTGAGGTATCAAGATGAAGGAGACAAGCAGGGATGGGGACACCCACCTGGGACCTTAGCCTGTAGGAGGACAAGTCAGAGTTCAAGGTTAATTAGGGATAGACAGCAAGGCCTTATCTCAAAAGGAAAAAAAAAAAAGAAAGAAAAGATGGCAAAACCATTTTTTATAAGTAAATATGGATTTTTAAATTTTATAATAGTAATATTTTTCAGTATTTTGTTTTGATCTTTCTCTAGTAACAAGCCTAAATAATACCTACGTTTGCATAGCTATAAGATTACCAGTGTCTGACTGAATTCATTTTTTTTAATCACTTGCCGTATTTATGCTCTTGTTTAACTATTTGGTATACTATTGGACTTTTATCAAATGCTGTTTTTGAAACTTGATCTTTTGGAGTAAGAGATTATGTTACTATTGATGTGTGTGTGTGTGTGTGTGTGTGTGTGTGTGTGTGTGTGCGCGCGCGCGTATGCCTGTGTATATATATATAGTGTAAGTGTGGTGTATATACCATGGTGAACATGTGTAGAATCAGTTATGAGAACTTAAGTCACCAGGCCTGCAAAGCCAATGCTTATACTGGTTGAACCATTGAGTAGCTTTGGATTGAGATTTTTTTTTTTTTTTAGAATTTTTATATCAGGATACAACATGAAATATCTGATACTCTTACATAGCTTTGTATAAAGTGGTTTAAAATGTGTGTTCTGAAAATGAGAGTCAAGGAAAAGTGACCTTCAACTTCATTTTGTCCTTACTGGATGCCCCCTAGAAGAGAGAAAATCAAAACCAAAAAAAAAATATCAATATGTATTATCATGCCAATAAGAAAGTAACAGTAACAAAAGAAAGAGGGTGCCTAAGGGGTATAACCAGTGAGGATATCTTCTGGCTTCCAAGTTTAGACTTTCCATTTAAACACACACACACACACACACACACACACACACACACACACACACCAACAACTTCAAACAAGCAAAAAAAAAAAAAACCCTCTCATTTTATTTTCATAATAAAGTCCAGAAGTATTATTTGCTCCTTTCAAATTCACAAGTCAGACTAGGAAGATAAGATATCTTGCATGTCAATTTGTGTTCCCTCATGCGTTTCTTTGTGTGTGTATTTATTTCCTTATGGTACTGAGGACTGACACCATGGCCTTGCTGTGCTAGACAACTGTATCAGTGAGTTCTGTTCCCACCCCCACCCCATGCTTTTTATTAAGACAGAATCCCCTGTGTCCCAGGCCAGCTTCACATTTGCCTTCCAGCTGAAGATGATCTTGAGTTTCTGCTGCGTCTACTCCCAGTGCTGGGATTCTAGGAATGTGTCACCATGTCATCAGGTTACCATGTCACCACACCTGATTTTATGAGATGACCAAACCCAAACACCCTGTGTTTTATTAACTAGCCTCTAAGCATCTCCCACCCCCATGATTTTAAGATAGAATCTGGTTTTCTAGGCTAGCTTTGAACTTGTGACCTTTCTACTTCAGCCTCCTAAAGACTTGGGACAAGGAACATATACATTATGAGTATGAACATATACATACATTATTTATTTTTCATTCATTTTCTAAGCTCACTTAAAAAAGGCTTAAGAAACAATAGTTTAGATCAGGACTTTAATTCCAGCACTCAGGAAGCAGAGGCAGGCAGATCTCTTAGTTTGAGGCCAGCCTGGTCTATAGAGTGAGTTTCAGGATAGCCAGGGCCACACAGAGAAATCCTGTCTTGAAAAGCTAAAAAACAAACAAACAAACAAACAAACAAAACTTTAAAACAACAACAAAAAACTAAAGAGAGAGAGAGAGAGAGAGAGAGTTTTGCAACTGAAGTCTTGAATAAAACATCCTTACATACCATATATGCTAAGAGACCCTATGGGCTTATGGAGCTTCTATGGTACTGATGCTGCAAGTCTTCGAAGATCAATTAGATGATGATCTCAGTCTTTGTGCCACAATATGTGATGTCCGTGCTTCCTCGGTCATCAGTTGTTTTCCAGGGACTCTGGGTATTGCTGTCATTTCATTTGTGGAAACAAAAGTGTTCTTTTTGTGTGTTCTGTGGTGATTTAGAAACCTCTCATGAGGCAATAAATAGTAAAATGTTTACAAGAAGCCAGCCACGGTACTCAGGTTGGTGGTACTCCCAGTAATCCTGGGAAGGAGATATTGTTATTCCCATTTTCGAGATGACACAATATGAATTTAGGAAGACTACTGTGTGTTGAAGTTCACAGACAGAGAGTTTCAACCTGGGGATTTAAAATGGGTCCTGGTGGCTCCGTTTACTGTCTTGCTCTTATTCTGACCTATACTATACCATGACTGTTGTAGAAGCTCCTTCCAGCCCTCTTGGCTCTCCCAGCTTGCTGCAATTATTCTCATGGGATTCTCTTTTGATCTGCCTTGACTTGACTGTGGGTTTTAAGCAAAAGTATAATTACTTGAATTCATCAAAGGAGAATAATCAGAATTCTCTCTGCACATCTATGATCTCTAAAAGAGGCTTTCTCCAGCATCCGGAGTACTGAAAGCAGAGACCTTCTCACTTAGACTTTGTTTCTCTTGGGGGCTACCCAATTATTTTCTGCTATCTGTTCCACACTCCTGAAAAAAGGTCAGCTTTTGAATAATTTGAGCAAATGGGGGATCTTCTCAAACAGGTTCTCCCCTTACCCTAAAATATTTATATTTTGAATGTCAAGATTTTCTATTTCTTCTATTAGTTCTACTCTTTGTATAGGCTTGCTAGGGATACACCTCATGGATATGATATGTATATATATATACATATATTCACACACACAAACACACACACACACACACACACACACACACACACACACACACACACACACTTGCATCTTATATAAAGTCCTGTGTTTGTTCCCATCACTGAACAAAAAGATGTTATATTTTGAACTTTTGTGTTCTACAAAGTGTTGGAGTTTTAGGAAAAGTACAGTCGAGTTTAGACAGTGAAGGGATAGAAGAACGAGGCAGTAAATTAACATAGCAATGTATGACCATTTACATTTATGTTTCAAATTAAAATTGTTTTAGATACAGGGCCTCCTATAGCCCAGAATGGTCTAGAACTTGCTACGTAGATTAAGATGGTCATGGATTATTGATCTTCCTCCCTCTCTTTTCATAGTGCTGGAATGACAGGCCTGTGTTTCCATGCAAGGTTTTACATTTTGCTTTTAATTTGTGTATAGTAAAACTCTCTTTGATATAGTTTAACAACTTTTGACAAATGTTCAATGTATAATGATCACCGTCTAGGTACAGGGTAATTCTACTACTCTGTAACATCCCATTTGTCAACCCTGTGGTCCAGCAGTCTACCCACAAATGACACCTGCCAGCCAGGGTTCTGTTCTCTCTGTCTCTGTCTCTGTCTGTCTCTGTCTCTCTATCTCTCTGTCTGTCTGTCTGTCTGTCTGTCTGTCTCTGTCTCTCTCTCTGTGTGTCTCTCTCTCTGTCTTTCTCTCTGTCTCTCTGTCTCTCTGTCTCTCTGTCTCTCTCTCTCTGTCTCTCTCGTGTGTGTGTGTGTGTGTGTGTGTGTGTGTGTGTGTGTGTGTGTGTGTTAACTTCAGTGCTGGACACTGAACACAGGATCTGATATATGCTAGGAGGCAAGGGCTTAGCCACTGAGCTACAGCCCAAGCCCCAGCCCCAGACCTTACATTTCTCCTTTCCCAGAATGTCAGATAAGTAGCATTACCTGGACTACATCCAGTTGAAATTGATTTTTTTTTCCACTCAGCCTGAAAAGCCCATCTAAGTTATTGCGTGTGTCAACATTTTATTCCTTGCTGTTGCTGAACTGTATCTATTGTGTGGTCTAATATTCCTGGCCATTCACTAGATGGATATTTTGGGTTGTGTCCAGGTTAGGGTAATTATGAATGAAGTTGCTATTAAATATTTGTATGTAGGTTTTTGTGTGAGTATAAGATTGTGTTTTTCTTGGATATGTTTTTGTCTAGGAATATTTGTCTAGGATTGCTAAATTATATGTGTGCTGGATAGTTTTATGTCAACTTGACACAAGCTAAGGTTATTTGAGAGGAAGGAACCTCAATTAAGAAAACACCTCCATAAGATTGGGTTGTAGGCAAGCCTGTAGGGCATTTTCTTAATTAGTGATAGACAGAGGAAGGCTCAATCCAAGGTGGGTGGGAGGCTGTTAGTTCTGTGTTCAATAAGAAAGCAAGCTGAACAAGTCATAAGGAGCAAGCCAGTAAGCAGCGCTCCTTCATGGCCTCTGCATCAGCTCCTGCATCAGGTTCCTGTCCTGTTTGAGTTCCTGCCCTGACTTCCTACAGTGATAGACTAAGATGTGGAAGTGTAAACCAAATAAACCCTTTCCTCCCCAAGTTGCTTTTAGTCATGATGTTTGTCACAGCGATAGTAACCCTCAGGACAATGTTGTAGGTACATGTTTATCCTAATAAGAAGCTTCAAACCAGGCAGTAGTGAAGCATGCCTTTCAGCAGAGGCAAGCAGATCTCTATGTTTGAGGCCAGCCTGATCTACAGAGCTAGTTCCAGGACAGATAGGGCTACACAGAGAAACCCTGTCTTGAAAAACAAAACAAACAAAAAACCCAACATACAAACAAAACACAAAAGTGATTAGTATTGTTCTATACAAGACTAAAACAACATAATGCATACGTAGTACTAAATGTCCTAAGATGTTAAAATGTAACTAAAAACGATAGGATGTTTTATACAATATAAAAATGGCATGTTAGGAGCTTGAAAAAGAAAAAAAATTTCCACGTCAGTTTTACCAAATACTAATGTGAAATAAAGAGGGACTTTAGTCTTCATTCACTGTGAACTATGAAGATTAGCATTTTATGGTTCTATAAGTAGTTACTGTATGGTCAGATTATGATACATCCAGGAACTAATTACCTATGTTCAGTGATATATGGGGGCCTTGAGTTCAGCAGCCCATTGCTGTAACTTTTGTTTGAGGGATTTATAAGTAGTTTTCTAGATCAGTTACTGCATAACAAATCACTGCAAATACAGAAGCATCATATAGCAGCAGTCATGCATTTTGCTCATTAACCTGCAGTTTGGTTAGACTGAGGAATCAGCTAGATGACTCCTCAGCAGGAGCAGGAATCACCTAAGCAGACACTTGTCACATATCTAGTGCTGGATGGGGTCACAGTCAAGCCACAGACACTGCAGGAAAGGAGGGATAACCATTACCACAATGACGCTGACCCTGAGTAAGCACCAGCCACACAGTAGCACTGTTCTGAGCACCTCCTGTGACTAACCTGTTTAACCACTACTGATGGAAACTGCAGCTATAATTATAATTCCCTTTACTGATGGGGCAGAGAAGGCACAACTAGATTAAATAATTGGCTTATGTCATGCAAGCAAATGACAAGAGCCAAGACTCAGATCCAGGCATCTGGGTGGCAGGAGCATCCTCTCCTATATCCAAAAGCAATAGGATGGCTAACCATCAGTGCCAGGGCCAAGGACAGAAAAGTCAGTGACCGAGGTAAATAGTATTATAATGCAGTGTCTCTAAGTAAGAATGAATTTTTATAAGCCCACGATGAGTAAAACATTAGTCTTTTCAATACAGACTTTAGCTCCAGACTCATTCATCCCTATTTTATTCAGTCTTCTATAACCATGACCAGGAATCAGACCAGCTCCCATCCGGCTCCTCCCTGCATGCACTGGGTGAATTTTCTCTACATTGACACATAGCTTCCACAGCACGGTGACAGAGTACGAAGTGTAAGCGTCCTGGAACATTTTTGCAGAAGTGAAAAGCGTCTCTATGATATAACTCTGGAACCACCTAAGGCCTCTTTGTTGTATTCTGTTGGTCAAAGTGGTCCAGGTTCGCCTAGATTCAAGGAGAAGGATCCAGAGATGGGCATTTGATACACACCGGAGCTGGAGAGTAACATCACATCATTTAGAACAGAGTGTGGGATGCTGTGTGAGCCTTCTTTGAAAGTATGCCCCACCACAGAGAGTGGGTGCTGAGTTGACAGAAAGTAAGCTGGTGTCAAACCAGACTCAGCCTGGTATTTGTCATTGTGTCAAGAACTAGTAAAATATTATTTTATAGGAGATAATTTGTCACATCTTCATGAATCAGTGTAGCAAGCACTACACTTGATTTGTGCCATCTCCTTAATAGGCCAGAGATCCTGGATGTGGATCTGCTTGTAAGTTTCTGACAGTGTTAGGCTCACCACCCTTTTTGTTTTGTTTTGTTTTGTTTTGTTTTGCTTTTCGAGACAGAGTTTCTCTGTGTAGCCCTGGCTGTCCTGGAACTCACTTGGTAGACCAGGCTGGCCTCGAACTCAGAAATCCACCTGCCTCTGCCTCCCAAGTGCTGGGATCAAAGGCGTGCGCCACCACCGCCTGGCGGCTCACCACCCTTAAGGTCAATAAACATTTGTACCTACTGTGGGTCTCCTCTGAGCATGCCCTTTCCTACTCAGTGAAGAGTGCCTAGAGACCAGAGAAACACTCACACATCGTCTCTTCTCAACTATTCCCTGGGAGTCAGGACATGGAATTCCTGTTAAACTGATCTCAAAGGTGTAAGTAAGCCTTTCCCTTGGGCCTGTTTGTAGTGGGCATCTGTGAAGCCAGTATGTATACCCTGAAACCCAGTGATGACCATTTGTTGGCTTTAGAGACTGATAGCAAAGGCTGTGGTATGTGTCACATCTTGTGTCAAATCCGGTTTCATTACTTAATAGTTTTGTAACTTTAGGGAAGCGACATAGCCTATCTGTGTCTAACTGCACTTTGGAAGTGGAGGTCATACTGGTACACTGAATGCAATTTGTTTAAGGTTTAAACAATAGACTTTTGTATTTAGCTTAATGCCTGTTCCTTGTAAATACTTTTTTATTGTTATATAATAAATGCTCAGTAAATACTCACTTCTTCACTTTCCTAAGGACAACAGGAGGAGAGACAGATAGATGTTCTCCTGGGTGATAGACACAATCCAGCATTAGATTGTTAAATTTCCCCTCTTGCTGTCTGAGTAAGTCTCTGTAAATTATGAGCATTCATTTTGTAATCTAATGATAATCGCAGGGATCAACTATTAAACCAAATAGAATTAAGCTTGTAGTTCAATAGTGGACTGCTTACCTATACCCATCATACAGTGTGACAAAGATTCAAAACAAAGCAAGAAAGCAGACACATAAAAATTTGGATGATCAGCAGTGGCTTTTGATCATGCTTTTGAAATAAAAATGTTTTCTAAAGCTGGGTGTGATGGTGCATAGTTTTAATCCCGGCACTCAGGACGCAGACGCAGGTAGATCTCCCTGAGTTCAAGACCAGCCTGGTTTACAAAGTAAGATCTTGTCTCAAAACAAAACAACAAAATAAAAGAAAAATAAAAAGAACAGTGTGTACGGATAGAGTACAGATAAGTCCTTGAAAGAGTCAGGAGGTAGATAATTCCTGGGCATACCATTGTTCCATCAAAGGCTTCTTCATCCCTACTGAGTTCCACAATGTCGAAAACTCAAGATGATAAACGCAATACTGACTTTTGACCTTTTGTAAACAATTTCCAGTTATGCTTTATTACATTTTGCTAATTCTTTGTTTCCTTTTTATTATTGCCTGCTTGTCTGGGGGTTATAACAGAGTGCTAAACACCGAGTCCAATTTCTAAAACTAAAATTAAGTCAGACGACAACTTTGTGGAGTAGCTGTTCTCTCTTCTGCCAGGCTCTCAGGACTGTACTTAAGTTGTCTGTCAGCTTGCATGGTGGGGCCCTGTGAGCACCCATTGAATATCCACAGAGCCATCAGATTAGCTCCAAGTAGTTTTTTATTTTTTTTTAATTTATTTTGTTTTATTTTTAATGTGAGTTTTGCCTCCATGTATGTCCACACAACACAACACACACACACACACACACACACACACACACATATATATGTTTCCTGCCCTCAGAGCCCAGGGCTGGGCATTGGAAAACCTGGAACTGAATTTACAAATGATTGTGAGTGCCGTGTGGATGCTGGAAAAGGAATTGGGATCCACTGGATGGGCAGGTAGTGCCCATAACCTCAGAGTTATTTCTCCACCACCCCCACCCAGTTATCTTTTTATAACAATGCTTGGGAAGATGTTTTCAATCAGAACTTTTACATTGCTAATAAGAGAATTAATAGGAAATAACAGAAGCCATAACAGAACGGGTTTGGTCACAAAGTTCTGTGCCATTTCATTAGCAAGACTCAAATTCCATATTGTTATTTCCCAGCAATGCCTTTGCTGAGGTTTGTAAACTTCCTTGTCTTAAGATAATTATCATTTATAACTATTTTTTATGACAGTCTTTTTTTTGTTGTTGTTGTTGTTTGTTTTTTGTTTTGTTTTGTTTTGTTTTGTTTTGTTTCTCAGTACTAGGAATTGAACCAGTGGCTTCAATTCTAAAATACTGAACTATGTCAGTATTTTACCACTTGACTACATTACCAACCTTATTCGATAATCCTATTTGTGCCCACGTGGTTACATTTAAAGTGTGGGGTTATCCTTTGATTTCTGAGTTGTTTTACTTCTGTCAATTTTCTATAAAAATCTTACATTACATAACTGCTTGACAAGCTGACAATAACATGAGTCTAACCACCGTCTTCATAAATTTTATTTACTTATTATTTGCTATGCTGAGGATTGAACTTGGGGCTTCTTGTAATCTTTTGTCTTGAACACAGATGTACTTGGCCTTGGTGGCTGTTAAGCTATGGCTGGGGTTGAGAGTAAGTATATAGGGTTTTTGTTGTTTGTTTTGTTTTTGTTTTGTTTTTTGAGACACAGTTTCTCTGTGTAGCCTCGGCTATCCCGGAGCTCACTCTGTTGTCCAGGCTGGCCTGGAATCCAGAAATCCTCTTGCCTTTGCCTCCTGAGTGCTGGGGTTAAAGGTGTGAGTCACCACTACCCAGCTTAGATGTTCTAAACTATTGCTTTGTGGACTTTGAGAGAGGACTAGAAGCGGCTACTCTGAGCACATGTCCCAGTTCAGGGCTGAAGGGACAAAAGAGTGTCTCAGTCAGAGGCTGGAAGGGGGTTTGTCATGATCCTATGCATGGCATCACACAGCAGGAAGAAAGTTCAAAGCAGTTCTCTGACCTAGGTTACTGGAACTTGTTTTTTCTTTTAATGAATTTAAGCAAACATTCTTTTATTTTACCTGAGCAGGACTGAACAGGTTTGTTTTTTTCTAATTAGCATAGAAAGTAATGAGTTTTATTTCAGCATTTTCCACAATTACTTTGTTTTTGTTGATTGTCCTTGCAAACAATTTTGTTCACTTTTTTCCTTCAACGAGGTACTGAAGACTGAATACCTGACTTCATAGTGCTATGCAAGTCCTTGTCCTGAAATACATCTCTAGTTGTCCTTTACATCTCTCTTTTGAGGTACTGTCTTACTAGTGTGCCCAGGCTTGAACTAACTCCATAGTCCTCAAACCTTCTCCTCACTTCTGTCTGCTGGGGTCAGGGATGGAGAAGTCTGAGGAATACTGAGGGCTGTATGGCAGAGTGGCCATGTAAGGCAGTGGGGAAGGGGGAATGTGTGAAATATCCACCCTCACAAAGCCCTTAGCTAAAGGTATCCTAATCTTTTTAAAAGCCATTAAAAGATTCTTTTTTAAAAAAAATTTATGTTTCACTAAAGAAGAAGTAAATCTCTGGGGATCTTCCATAGCATCTTAACCACAAGCTGTTTGTCTCCAGTTTTCCTATATAACAGATGGCCTGTTGCCAGGCACTTGGCATTCAAAGCCAGACTCCTGGAAATGCAATTTTTCAAACCCATTAACCTTTATTCAACTCTTATGAAGAACAATCATCATTTTTCTTCTGCAGCCTATGATCCAGTATGAGCTGGATTTGCCCCAAGTTTATCCTAAGATGGGCTTATAAAACTAGAATCTTTTTAGGGGTTTTATGGAAACTGAGTTTCTCTTTTGGTGTTCATATCATCAGGCAACCTGTCCCTCGTTCATTTGGGTACTGAACATGCTGCATAAAACCCTTTCTGGAAATGGTTTCCTGGTGAGAGCATTCTGCTGTACCATGGAGTGGCCATGACATGAGGGAAGATGGTAAATACATCTTGTGGTGTTACCTCCAACTGTGAACCTGATCCAGGCTCAGGGACTGGCTTGTAGTTCCAGCACTCAAAGAGTAAACTGAGAGGATGCTTCGAATCTACAAGCCTACATCTGCCTGGGCAACACGGCAGCAAGATGACTTCTCAAACCTAACTAAGTGATGGAACTCTCAAACCTAACTAAGTGATGGAACTGGAGAGCTGGCTCAGCAGTTATGAACACTCACTGTTCTTTCAGAGGACTCAAGTGTGGTTATTAAAGCCCATGCCTGTCTCACATAGCTTGTTATTCTAGCTCCAGGGGACGTGATACCCCTCTTCCGGCATCTGACACAACTCCATACACATGCCATACACATACAGACACACACACACACACACACACACACACACACACACATAGAGAAATGTGAGTAGAATAAATCTTTATTAAAACTGAGTATAAACAGGGCAGGAGAGATGACTGAGCACTGACTACTCTTCCAGAGGTCCTAAGTTCAATTCCCAGCAACCACATGGTAGCTCACAATTATCTGTAATGAGATCTAATGCCTTCTTCTGGTGTGTCTGAAGACAACTACAGTGTATTCACATATATAAAATAAATAAATCTTTAAAAAAAAACCTGAGTATAAGCAGGTACATCTGTAACATCATACGAATTAATCATTGTCACGATGCTAGCTGTTCTGCGTGCTCTTCTCCTTCATATGCTGGGCCTTTGCTCAGCAGTTTTTTCCTTTTTGCTCTCATCCATTGCACGTCTTTGCTTATAGAGACTGGGCCGAAGCTCCACCTGACAGCAAGATTAAACCAACACAGTTGTTGTGGCCAGAGGGACAGAGGGATGCCTCACTTGAACGGTTTGCAAACATCTTAAATCCTACTAGGCTTTTTTTTTTTTTTTTAGCAGTTTTGGTTTTGTGAACCCTTTCATTTCCGGAAGCTGTTTCCATGAGGCTGGACAGCATCGTTCATAGACTCAGATGAGATTGATGTGAGTTCAGGCTGTAGACACCATCATCATGCAGCAATTATATCCACTCCCTCTAAATCCGGATGCTCGAACTTCCTTAGCTGGCTTGTGTCTGAACCTCTGTGGCTAGCTCCTCCAGTGTGTTATCTCCTCACTCTCAGGCATGATAATAATCACGAGTCAGAGATAAAGAGGTCAAGGGGGGGTGGGGCATACTTGGAATCCCAGCACTTGGGAAGCTGATCTCTAGGACTGCCAGCAGTTCAAGTCCTGTCTGAACAAGAGTCTATCTAAAAAAACAAAGCAAGCTCTGGGTGGGCCTGGTGGCACACACTTATAATCTCAACACTCTGGAGGCAGAGACAGGTCAGTCTCTGAGTTCAAGGCCAGCCTGGTCTACAGAGCAACTTTCAAGTCAACCAAGGCTACTTGTCTCAGAAACAAAGCAAAACAAACAAAAACCAACCAACCAACCAACCAATGGAAAAATATAATAAAATCAATACAAAACAAAGTAGAACTAGGAAAGCCAGGACTGTCTATTCATACCTGTCATTCCAGCTCTTAAGAGAGAGGCAGATTCATTTTACATTTGAGGACAGCCTAGACTACATAATAAGATCCTATTTCAAAAAAGTAATAAGGCCTGATGATGTAACTCTCCATTAGAACATTTGTCTGTATGTTTGTACATGGGTTTGATCCCTAGCAAGGAAGAAAGAGAAAAAGAAAAAAGAAAAAAGAGACTCAGACTTAGCAGATTTCTCAAGATCAAAGACACAGAATGGCAGAATAAGGGATCCACACCCACATGTGTTAGACACGGAAGCCTGCACCCTTAAATAGCACATGGAAACGCCACCACCTTATGGCAGCTGTCATGCTGAAGCCTGGAAACAGACGCAAATACTCTCAACAGTTGGAAATTCAACCAAAGGATACAGTGGGATCATCTCAATGGTGGAGTTTTATGATCCAATACAATGGGGACCTTCGTTTGCTTGGTGAATTCAGAAGTCACCCCGAGAGGCTGGAGCCTAAAGACCACTTAGGGCTTGAAGCATGATTAGACCAGAAGGGAACTTGTCAAGGTTGTAGGAGAGGGGACAGAACATAAGGAGTGTGTTTGTCACCGTGACTGGTTCATGGTTTTCCTACTAGTGTTTTTCCTGCTGCATAGTCACTCACCCCTGTTACCACTGTTAGTGTCTTTCACAATTCTGCTTTTTATCTTAGATTTTCCTCATATATTCATAGTTTTCCTCAGACCAGTCACTCATACCTGTAGCTTCTCTTATCACGACAGGCTACTGTCCCTTCAGTGGCACCTCTTCTTTTTAATCTAGGTTTTTATCTGCACGCTTACCCATCAGATCCTGCAGAGTGGACTTGGCCCCATAGCTCTCACCCTCTGCAGTCCACTCCAGCTCTCCTCCGGGGTGGTACCTATCTTGGGTGGTACCCTCCCAGCAGTCCTCTTTCTGAACAGGAACCCTTGAACTACCTTTGATTTCTCTCTTGCTTCCTCTCACAGTCACTGTCCAGGTTCAGGCCCACATTGTGCCATTTCTAACAAGACTGTAGTATTTCCCAACTGGCTTCACTCAGCTCACTGCATCTTCACAAGCCTTCCTCGATACACCGGGGTCTGATCATGTCATTCCATTCCCGTTTAATGAAATCAGATGTGTGTTTCCTTAATTGCTCTGTTGGGTGCTGAGAACAGAAACCTTTCTACAGCAGGTACCTAACGTGACAGATGATGACAGGGGCTCAGTGAGCAGTTTAAGTTTCCAAATTGATCATGCAGTCACTTTTGCAGACTGCACAGAAAACACAGAGTTGATTTTATAGGGTACTTATGAGAACAAAGGTATTTCCAAGCTCTCTATTTGTGGACTGCATCACTCAGGTCTTGGTCGCCCAGAGATTGTGCTGACAAATTACAAAAGCTATTGTGCATGGAAGAACTTGTTCTTGGTAGAGGACAGAGGATAGCACCATTATTTTTAATGCATTTATTAATGTGTTACCGGGTATGTCAGTATTTAGGAACGACTCCCACCCAGGTTTCCCCTACCAGTATCTACTGGCTCCCTCTACCCACTTCCTGCTTCAGAGAGAGCAGGAGCCCATACTTCAAGCTCTGGGGTGGTACAAGGTAAGAGGGAGGAAGGATGCTGAGGTGAGGCTAGAACTGAAGATGGAAAACCACTTATAACTCCGGGAGTGTGCCATCGTGATGAAGATGATAGATTTGAGTTGTCCTGGAGCAGACATGGTTGGCTGCCTCTAAAAAGGCACTATTATCAAGAGCAAGGAAGAAAGGCTGTGAGCTTAAGGAGAGGGGAATAGAGGAGTCATGAGTCCTGCAGTGAGGACGCCAGGCTGATTGGGTCACAACTCAGAGGCGGGTTTGGTGGGAATGGCACCGCAAGCCTAACATTAAAAGGAAAGATGTCAAAAGCATGGCTCTGGGTCAGCGAGTCACCTGGGATCATGCCCATCCAAACCCAGGGTCTCTACACTGATCTCTGAAGTAGGGAGGGCTCTCCTCTTGGAAGGGAAGCAGGAACTTGAGAAAGGGAATTTCCCGTGCCTAAGTGTTTCTATCAAATGCCAATTTGTCAGCCCTTGCAGATTGGATACATGAAAGAAAACTCATAAAATGTTTCACTATATTACATTTTCTGGTTCTGCAGTCATATCATTTGAGCCTTTCCAAAGAGCTTCAGGATTTGGTATAATATTCTAAATTGCCCCCAGGCTGACAGGGTTGGCTCTGGTAAAGACCACAACAGAGTTGTGGTTTATCCTGTGTTGGTGTATCTTTATTTCTCTTTTAACATATCCTTGCTTCTGCCTCCTAGCTGTATGACAGCGACTTGTATGTCTCTGTTAATTTTGCTTAAAACACAGATCTGCAGATCCATATATCCAAGTGCCTGGTACATACTTGTATACACTCGGCATTCAAGGTTTCTACTAACTGGCCTTAAATTTTAGGGCTTTCCTGTTTATGCCCAGGAGAGTTGACTCAGTAGCTCCCTGGGGTCCCCATTGATGCAAGCAACCCTAATCTTTCTACATTGCAACTGTTAGCTGATAGCTATGTCGAAAGAATACGCCTCCTTTCCAAGCATCTTGTCTTCTTGCAATGAGTCCTAGAGCAGACCGCAAGGACTGGTGCTCCAAAGCTCTTTGTCACCGGTTCGGGGTGCAGTTCAGTGCTAGAGCATGCTGCCTTTCCCTCTGGGTTTTGAAATGGCATCTCTTGTATTTCAGGATGGCTTCAAACTTGCTATGTAGCTGAGAATGTCCCTGGACCTCCAGTTCTCCAGAGTGCTAGGACTACAGGCGTGAACTATAGTTTCCGGTTTATATGCCTCTGGAAACTAAAGCTACAGCTTCCTATATGCTAGACAAACACTGCCAAGTGAGTCACGTTCCAGTCCTCAGCAGATACTTTCCTATGTGTGAGACCCTGGGTTCGCTCTTCCTCAAAGGTCTTTCTCTGGGGCAGAGAGATGACTTAGAGGATAGAGGTGCTTTTGTACAAGGCTGGCAATCTGAATCTGAGTTAAGTCTCTGAAGTCTACATAAAAATAGAGACAGCAACCAGGTGGTGGTGGTGGTGCATGCCTTTGATTCCAGCACTTTGGAGGCAGAGGCAGGCACATCTCTGTGAATTCAAGGCCAGCCTGCTCTACAGAGTGAGTTCCAGGACAGCCAGAGGGCTACGTAGTGTAACCCTGTCTCAACCCCCACTCCCTCAAAAAAGTAGAAAAGCAAACCAGCTCTACAGTCTTGTCCTCTGACCTCTACACATGTGTGATGGGAACCCCACACCGCGACATGCACGTACACACATACAGATAAAGTCCTCCACGTTCACATCTCTGCCCAGGGAGTAAGTTTGCCTAGAAGTCATCTCTCAAGCACTTTTTATCTTGTTGGTAGAATTGGTTCCTGCGGCTCTCCACTTCTAGAAAATCAGAAACTGAGTTTTGTTGGGGAACATTAGAGAAAGGCTTAGTGATTCAACCCTCAACAGCTGCTGTACATACAGAGAACATTATTGAATATTAAGACGGGTAACCCTGGAATCAACTTACTATAACCACGCCTCTTGCCCCTGTTATATTGAAAGACTGAGTCTTTTATTCAGTTTACCTCACTCAATGGAAGGAAAAGCAATTTTCAGTTTCTGTTAGCTGTTGCCACAAGGGCTTGATAGAAACATCCTGGCTAATGTTGCCATGGTGATCAAAGCTTTATCACCTAAAAGAAAAGATTGTTTTGAGCGTTTCTTTGGAGCATCTGACTGTGAGGGACACAGGTGACCTTAGAAACAAATGCTGCATCGTCCTTGACAGCTGCTTTGAAGGTATTTGAAAGACATTTATTCTTCAGTGGATATGATATATTTATTATAAAAATGTACCTAGCTGTATTTTTTTTTTTAATTTTAAAATTCCATTTATTGCTGGACAGTGATGACACTTGGGAGGCAGAGGCAAGCAGATCTCTGTAAGTTCCAGGACAGCTTAGTCTACAGAGTGAGTTCCAGGACAGCCAGGGCTACACAGGAGACCCTATCTTTAATACCAACCGACCCCCTTTTCTGAGATGTGGTGGTGGGTACAGTGGAGCTCCGTTCAGTCTGCTCCCATTCTGACTCACCTTCCTAATGAAGAACAAGTTTGCCAGGAAGCCACACCACGGTCAAGGTTTTTAAAGATACTGGAAAGATGCCAGTGGAACCCGAGGTGACAATTCACCGAATTTGGATCCCTCCCACAAGCCACAACATGAAGTGTCACTGGAGAGGATGTGTGCCTTCTTAATCAGAAGCACAAAGGAAAAGAATCTGAGAGTGAGGACCAATGTGAATGCCGACCAAGACACTGAGAATCAGTACAAGAAAAACACCTAGTGGTGAAGGTTCTAAGCCGTGGGCTCATTTCCATATGAGAATCCACAAACTCATTGACTGTCACAGTCCTTCGAGATTGTTAAGCAGGTTACTTCCAACAGTTTGAGACAGGAGTGGAGGTTAAAGTCACCATTGCAGATGCCCTATTTTAATAAGTTGACTTAATTGTTAAAAACAAAACAACCAACCAAACAACAACAAAAAATTCCATTTCTTAGCCATGTGTAGTGGTACATGCTATTGATCTCAGCACAAAAGAGGCAGATGAATCTGTATGAGTTCCAAGTCAGCCAAGGCTACATGGTAAGACCCTGTCATAAAAAAGTTAAAATAAAGATATTAATTCACTTACTTATTTCTGTGTATGATAGTGTGTGTGGACATATATGTGAGGTGCACATATGAAGGAAAGGGCACAACCTGGGGCGTCAGTTCTTTCCGTCTACCATGTGGGTTCTTGAAATTGCACAGATCATTGGGCTTGATGTCACGCATCTTTACACCCCAAGTCGTCTTACCACCCCTACATGTAAATTTTTAAATGCAATTATTGAAGAAACAGCCTTATTGTAAACTGTAAAACTTCTACTCAACTTAGAGGCGGTAAATATTGTATTCTTACAGTAACTATTCTTTTTCAAATTGAATAGTTATGCTAATGCAAAAATATTTAAGCTGTGGTATTTTTGGGGTGACTGAACAATGTTTCTTGGAAGCCTACTCTTTGTCGGGCACTGTTAAAGATCCTAAGAACACACAGTGACAATCAAATCATGTCACACTTAGACCTTACTTACTACAAGGAGCTCAGAGAACTTTGTCCTGGTTCCGTCCTTTCATCCATCTCTACATGTGTTCTGGGGTTTGAGCTCAGGGGGTAAGTTGTGCAAGCCCTTTACCTACTGAGCTATTCAAAGGAGGAGAGAGAAAATTAAAAACCTTAACATCTGTATGTATATAGTCATACATGTCACCAAGGTGCACCCTTTGATGTGGATACCATCAGGAAAAATAGAAGCTGAATTCAGGGGCTTGTGTCTGTCATCCCAGTGCTTGGGCAGCAGGATCAGGAAGATTGTCACAATTAAGAGAAATCTTGGTGAGGAAGTAAGTTCAAGGCCAGCCTGGGCTATGCAATGGGACTCTGTCTAAAAAAGAAACAAAAACAACAACAACAACAAAAAAATTACCAGAGTCAGTGAGGACACAGAGAGATTGGGAGTGTCTGTGCATTTCTAGTGGGAGAGTTGTTGTACTCAGCATGGAACATTACAGAGTGCTATAGTTGGCATCTTAAGTGACCCGCCCCCAAAGGACCATCTGGAAAAGACTTGGCCTCCATGTGGTGCTTTAGGAAGATAATGGAAGCCTTAAGAAGTGCCCAGCAGGAGGGCTTGTGCCCTTGCAAAGGATGATGGGACCCCAGCTTCATCCTCCCTCTTGCTATCACTTCCTGGTTCCCAGGACAACAGTTGACACCTACTCTGCCTTGCCTATGGTTGCAAAAGTAAACTTACAACGTACAAAAACCTAAGCTAAATTTCTTAATCAGAGTGATGCATAATTTGCTAGAAATAGATGATGAGACCAGTTTTCATTCAATGTTTATAATCATCTAGTCTAAGTTTATAGAGTTTATGTTAAATTAACTAAGACATAATTCAGAGAGAAGCCATGGGATTCAATATAGAAAATGACTAAGATACTGTGATGGTTTGTATGTGCTTGGTCCAGGGAGTGGCACTAGTAGTAGTAGTAGTAGTAGTAGTAGGAGGAGGAGGAGGAGGAGGAGGAGGAGGAGGAGGAGGTGTGGCCTTGTTAGAGTGGGCGTGGCCTTGTTGGAGTAGGTGTGTCACTGTGGATGTGGGCTTTAAGACCCTTATCCTAGCTACCTGGAAGATAGTCTTCTCCTAGCTGCCTTCTGAACAGATGTGGTACTCTCAGTTCCTCCGGGCCCATGTCTGCTTGTATGCTGCCATGCTTCCACCTGGAACACATGTGGCCGTGGAGCCACAGGTTAGACACACCCAGGGAGCCTTTCCTTCTGCAGTATTTGGAGTGCCTAGTAGTGAGAGGAAGTTGCTGAGGAAGTGCCCTGTGAAGAACTGAGTTAAGGGCATGTAAAGGTGTTTGAAGACAAGTTAGCCGCCCTCATACACTTGCAATCCCAACTCTTCTTATTAACAGACATGGGCTTCTCACCATTTTTTTTTAGGGTCGTAAAAAACAGTTTCCTTGTCCAATGTCACTGATAATCGTTACAATTTGTTTTATTAAATGTTTTCACATTATTAAAATATTATTAAATTTTAAAAATTACTTTATATGTAATAATTTGCCTGCATGTTCGTTTATGCACCACATATGTAGCTCAGGGAGATAAGAGGGCATCAGTCCCCCTGGAACTGGAGTTATAGACAGTTGTGAGCTGCCTTGTTGGTTCTGCGAACTTGGGTCCTCTGGAAGAGCAGCCAATAAGCTACTAACCCCTGAACCATTTGTCCAGCTCCCTATTCTAAATTTTTAAAACAGAAATAAACAGTGATACAAAGGAAGAGGGTCTCCCACTGCTTTCTGTTCCCCTCCTTTATTGTAAGACAGTTGCTTCCATATTTAGTTCTAGTACTTTGTTGGAGTGTGTGCAGAGTCATCTGGGCATTACGCCCGGTTTGTTTAATTTGTGTTTCTTTGTGAAGTGTCGTAGATTTTGCTGCATTTATTAGATTATTACTGTTATTAGTGGTTACTAATGATACATCATAATGTGTTCTTATCTATCTAGCACTGAAGCAACAGTATTCCCTCCCGAGGGCAATCTCATACACTGCTTCAGTCTGAAGAAAGGATTAGCTGTGGCGGACTCCACAACAAATCCATCTCCTGACCTGTGTAATTAAGCATTTTTTTTTCTTTTACATATTCTGCCTGTCACAGAGGCAGTATCCCTTACTCTTTCTGGACATTGTGCCCTTTTTTACCTCTGTGGTTTGTTCATTTCATCCTTTCTCACCTATCTGTAAAAGTTCTAGTCATTGTCAAGGCTTGACACTAATATTTCTTGTGTGGATGCTTTCCTAGTCACACGGAACTCATTCACAATGGACAGCAGTGAGTATCTCATCGTCTCCCTGAGCCATTGACCTAAGTAGTGGCTGGATCACTGGCACCATATTTATTTCTGTTTATTTACTGTATATATGTTACAGGTGGGTGTGTCTTCCTCTCTCTCTCTTTCTCTCTCTCTCTCTCTCTCTCTCTCTGTGTGTGTGTGTGTGTGTGTGTGTGTGTGTGTGTGTGTGTGTGTAGATGCCAGAGGTCAACTTTTGGTTCTGTTTGCCAGAAGCCATTTGCTTTATTTTTGAAACACTGTCTCTGAATAGTCTAAGGCTTGCTGATACGGCTAGGCTGCCTAGCTACTCAACACCAGGGATCTACCTGCCTCTTCCTTGCCAGCATTGGAGTTATAAGTGTGCACCACCATGCTTGACTCTTTTGTCTCTTCTGGGTATTGAACTTGGGTCTTCAAGCTTGTACAGCAAACATTTTAGTCACTGAGCTATCTTCTCAGCCACTCTCTTTTCTTCAACTGTGGAAAAAATACATAAAGGTAACAAAATTTACCAACTAGCTACTTCTATGTGTCTAAGTAGCTGGTGTTAGGATAATCTCTCCAGTGTGCCATGATCTTACAGACTTCTTCATCCTATAAAGCTGAAACATGGACCAGTGAGATGGTTCAGCACATAAAGGTGCTTGCTGCCAAGCCTGATGACCCAGGATTTGTCTCTAAGTCCCATATGGTGAAAGGAGAAAACCAACTTCTGCAGTTTGTCCTCTGGTGGCTGAATTATCCCACTCTTGCATGCTGATGGAGGCTACCTTACACTGATCTCACCAGTAGACTACAGAAGCCTGGAGCCAGCTCTGCTCAAAATGGAAAGAAACAACTAACGATGAAAGAAGAGTAATAGCAACTCTTCAATTTTTTCTTTCAAATATTTTCTAACCTTTACATTTATTTTAGGTGGATGGGTGTCTACACCTTGTTTGTGTAGTACCCACAGAGGCCAGAAATGGTGTTGGAGCCCCAAAGGCAGGAGTTAGAAAGAGTTATAAGCTCCTATGTGGGTGCTGAAAACTGAACTCAGGTTTTCTGGAAGACCAACCAATGTTCTAATAGCCCCAGGCATCCTTAAGAAACATCCTTCCTTAAGAAACACAGTTAATTGGCTCTAGCCCGTAGCATTGGTGGTTGCTGAGGTTGCTTTTCTCAGAAAGCCACTCTGCTTATCAAAACCCTAGGCTTGGGCTGGGGATGTGCCTCCATACTGGTGTGCTTGTTTAGCATATATGACTCCCCAGTTCTGAATAAACAGAGTGTGCTGGCATCTATCATCCCAGCACTTGGGAGGTAGAGGCAGGAAGATCAGAAAAATGCAAAGCTGTTCTAAAGCTACCTGGTGAGTTCAAGGCCAGCCAGCTTGGGATATTTGAATAAATAAGGCTTTATAAGTAAATAAATAAAATAAGGAAAGATTCTGTCTTCTGAAGATGTGTGGTCTGGGTTTAATCTCCTGAACCTCACTCAGCCTCTGATGTCACTGGCTACCATGCTTCCTAATTCTGCTTCCTCATCTGTAAGTTAGAAATGGTCTGTGTAAACATTGTGAAAGCATGTTATTTTTACATTTATTTATAGTGTCTCTGTACGTGTATACAGACACGCATGCACAGGCTTGTCACAGGACATGAATGGAAGTCAGAGGACAATGTTCAGGAGTCAATTCTCTGCTTCTGTTCTGTGGGTCCTGGGGCTTGAACTCAGATCACCAGGTTTGATGGATGGCTCCTTCACTGGCTAAGCTAGCTCTTTGATCCTATTGTAAGAATTATATAATGCTTTAAATTAGCTGCCTCATAGTAGATAGTTCATAAGGGGACTAGGGAGATGGATGGCTCAGTCAGTAAAGGCCTTTTTTTCACAGGCCTGAGGATCTGAGAATGTCACTCAATATGAGTGAAAAATTCCAGGATCTGAGATTCCAGTAGTGGACAGGTGGATACCGGACGTTTCTTGCAGCTCACTGGCCAGTCAGTCTACCTAAACCAGTGAGCTTGGACTCACTGAGAGACTCTGGCTCCAGAATCAGATGCATAGCAATTAATAAAGACATTAGGTATCAGTCTTCAGTCTTCATTCATGCCTGCACATACATATATGCCATACTGATACATAAATACAAAATGTCCCATAATTATTAATTTATATTTGTTTGTTTGTTTAGTTGGTTGGTTGGTTGGTTGGTTTCTCTGTGTAGCTTTGGCTGTCCTAGAACTCACTCTGTAGACCAGGCTAGTCCCAAACTCACAAAGATCCACCTGCCTCTGACTCCTGAGTGCAAGAATTAAAGGTGTGTACCACCACCAATCAGCCATTATTATATTGGCAAGGAGAAATGGATTGCTATAAGTTCAAGGCCAGCCTGGTCTATACAGTGAGACTCTGTCCTGGGTAGAGGGAGAGACAGAGGGTGTCAGAGAGAGAAAGGGAGAACAGAACATGTGCTGGTTGTGGCTCACACGTCTTTGATCTCAGCACTAAGTTCCAGGCCAATCAGGGATACATAGTGAAACCCTTTCTCAAAAAATCCCAAAGAATAGGCAAACAAGAAAACAAACCAAAACCAAAAGTCAAAAACAAAAACCAAGAGAGGTGATGGAAGGCAACACTTCATAATACTTAATCAAACGACACCAAGCTATTTGATAAAATGTGTTTCATAAAACATGCATACTGTGTTGCCTCTTGTTCATTGCATGGATGTAGATCCTGTATCTGAAGATCCAAACAACGAAGAATAAAAGAAGGGATGGGGGTGGGGAGGCTGCTGAGATGGTTAAGAACACTTGCTGCTCTTGCAGAGGACCTGAATTCAGTTCCCAGTGCCCACATGGAGGCTCACAACTATCTGTAACTCTGGATGCAGGGATCTGACACTCTCTTTGTGCCTCCAGCAGCAGCAGCAGCAGCTCACATGTGTGGTTCATGCAGGCAAAACACTCATGCTTCTTTTTTTTTTTTTTGAGACAGGGTTTCTATGTATAGCCTTGGCTGTCCTGGAACTCACTCTGTAGACCAGGCTAGCCTCAACTCAGAAATCCGCCTGCCTCTGCCTCCCAAGTGCTAGGATTAAAGGCGTGTGCCACCACTGCCCGGCCAACACTCATGCTTATAAACCAATGAAAAACTGATAACGAAGTTTGGTTTAAATTACAACTGTATTAAAGTGTCTTTTCTTACCACTGTTCTGTAAACTGTTCAGTATAGAACCCTCTTCTCTTGAATGATGAATATTCAATCTGGAGATAATTTAGAGCTTATGGGGGTGCTGTACAACAGAATGCTGGACTGTCATGCATGAGGTCTGAGGTTGATCCCCGACACTGAAAAATAAGCAAGTAGGTACATGCATTTGTGAGAGGGTATGGATAGGCCCGGGGACCTGAGCTTCAGCAGATTTGGGTATCTTTGGGGTATTTTGGGATCAAGTTTCTATAGACATTAAGAAACTATTGTTTACCCAAAGATTTCCTGCAAAATAAAAAAAAAATCAACAAATTTACAGAGATGTCATCTACTTGTCTCCCCTCTCCCTCTGTAAGCAACTTCGGCATAGCAAACCATTTAAATAGTGGCTTAAAATGATAACAACCATTTAGTAATGGTTATATAATTCATGTAAGGGTGCAGCTCAATTCATCTGGACTCCACACAGCAGCAGTTGAAGCATCTGGAGTGGCCACTTCCAGGGTGGCCCCTTCTCAGCAATGGCATGTGGGTACCGACTCTTAGCCAGGAGTTTGATCCAGGTATCAGTTCAGTTCCTGCTCAGCTGACTTCCTCCGATTTTGTTGTCAGCTCGGCTCTCTGTTATCTTCCATGTGGTCTAACCATGGTGATAACTCGGGCTTTTTTCTAGCCTGGTGACTCCCAGGTAGTTGGACTATGAACATGGGGGGCTGGGGGGGGCTAATGTCCAATTGTTTTAAAAGACAAAGCTACCAAGGAGCTGGAACAGGTGACTTGTACTGTCTTCTGTTGGTTAAAGTGTATCAGACTTAGGAAAGACACAAGCACCTGACAGATACTTAGCTTCTGTTGATGTTTGACAGAATAGCCACCAAGTCTGGAGTTGCTTCTAGAAGCACTGAGAAGACACAACTGAGCTTCAGGAACAGGATCCTCACACAGATGGAACACACACACACACACACACACACACACACACACACACACACAGTAGAGATGGCTCAGTGGCTAAATGCAACTATTTTCACAGAAGACCCAGCATTTTTATCAGTTGGCTCCCAGTTGTTTATAACTTCAGTTCTAGGGGATCTGACACCCTCTTTTGGCTCACTGGGTATTTGCACACTTGTGGTGCACATACTTATACTACTGTAGTTCCTTGCACACATTCAGGTCCACAGGCATATATCTTAAAACAAGCACACACACACACACACACACACACACACACACACACACACACACACGTGTTAGACAATGGTGGTGCATACTTTTAGTTCCAGTACTTAGGAGGCAAAGGCAGGCAAATCTCTGTGAGTTCCAGGCCAGCCTGGTATACAGAGGGAGTTTTAGGACAACCAAGATTACAAAGAGAAACCTTGTCTTTAAACAAACAAACAAGCAAAATGAAGAAGAAAAGGAAGAGGAGACATTCTGAATGGTTACAGCTAGAAAATGCTGTTCCCGAAGGTTATTAAATATGAATCCACTGCCAGGTATGAAGTGCTTCCTAATGAGAATCTAGTCAGGGAAACACCAAACAATACAGACGCCTGCCATTCCTCTTGATTGCTCCACAGAACTAGTTCATAAGATCCCGCTACTGAAGACACTACACTTCATTACGAGATGTAGAGAATTCAAGCTGGAACTGACCTGGAAGTCTCCTCCCTGCTGGCAGCTATCCTGGCTGGAAGGTGCTGCACAGGTTCCTGGTTTTAATGCGCTGTGAACCATTGCTCTCAACTGTAATACCATCCTACCAGGAAAGACATGGTACAAGAGAGGCATGACTCTTGTAGGAGTAACCAACTGGTCTCTGACTGCAATTGACTCTTGCATCACAGGTGAATTCATACTTGTTACCATAAACCCAGTCAAAAAAAAATCCAAAGCCAAGTACGTTAGCCATAGTGGGGAAACTTACTATTGCGTAGCAAATTTGGCACGGCTCCAAACTTCTTTCTAAACAATTATGTTTATATCTAAGGTAAAATGCTACTCCCAGTCCTAATCAGAGAAGCTTTTCTTTGCAGTGAACCCTGGTGGAGGCAGATACTCATGGCTGCTCTGGGTGTTGTAAGACAACTGAGTAAATGTATGGTACTACACAGGACATTTACACCTAAGGCTCAGGGAATATCATAGAAGAGGTGACGAAAAGAATGTAAAGCCGGCAAACAAGTAGTCTGGGAAGTATCTTCTGTTCATGACACGACTATTAATGTAATGAGCACATAGTAGTTGAGGTTTACCTGCACCAGCTAGACCTGTCATTAACCAGAGATGAACCGGAGAGAGGCTCATGAGATCCAATCCTTTCTTGCTAAACTACTGGCCACTGGTGGATTCTGGGAGAGGAGCTGTCCTTGTCTTCAGTTATGAACCGACAGGTGAGCCCAGCAGCCTCCAATGCTCAGTTCCAAACCCAGTCAAGGTCACAAATCCAGTGAGTCAGAAAACAGAACAGAAAGAGGTGAATGAGAGAAACAGACTTGTAGGGAAAAGCCTCTGCTTCTCTAGTGCTGGGATCACACGTGTGCCGCACAGCATCCATCTTTAACTCACTTCTTTGATATGTACATTTTTATTTCTATTGCTATTATAATAAGCAATTGTTCCATTACTTACAAAGTGTCATTTTTAGTAGTAAGCATTGTACGTACAACCTTGTCTGTGCCAGGACAAGTGGAGGGTGGGAGGGTTACAGGAGAGGCTGGAGGGTGACAGTAATCACAGGATTATATACGTGAGCAAGTTTAATAATTTTTTTTGAAACGGACTTCCATCCTTGATAAACAAAATGAAAGAAATAATGGCCCCTTAAACTACCGCCCCATGGAACTATCTAAGAATATGGGTTTGAATGTATATAACAGGCTCAGGTCACCTTCAAGATTGGTTTCCTGTCTGGTTATCAGACAGAAACAAAGTTGAAAAGCTACCAGAGTTTATGACTTTATGACCTGTGAAGACTCCTGGAGGTCAAATCGTCCTCAGATCTGTTGTAAAGTAAGATAATGGAATGGAAACAGAACTGAGACAGGAAAGTAAGAAGGGAAGGGCATTCACTCTCATGGGAAGACAACTATGCCTCCACAGCAGTCATCCTGATGAACAAGGGTCTCTGTCGTGATGGAGAAATCCTGTAGAGTTGATTGCTACCTGTCAGCCATCATGTTAATAGATAGGACACACAGGTTGATGGCATCTGCATTATGTTCTTAAAAATGAGTGACACTCTGGCTGATGTCTAGGGATGAGATGGAGTGTGAGCAGAGTGCTTAGCCAGACTCAACAAGAATCCTCTCCCTCAGACATAATGGGGACTAAAGCACCATCAGTGGAGATGGAGAAACGAGGTTTGTACGGAGGGAATTGAGGTGTCACTGGCCTAACTGGGTATGGTAGGTTAGAAATAAACTAAGGAAGGTTGTGAGGTTATTATTGTTATATTTTCCCCTGATACTTTGTGTTTCCTGAAAGGTCACCATGCCTTAATAACATACAATGTGGACCAATATAAATACTTTATTCTTTGGTGGCATACTCCTATAATCTTAGCACGCTGTAGGCAGAGGCAGGAGGATCTCCATCCAGTTCCTGGCTAGCCTGGGCTACATTTGAGATCAGAGGTGTTTGCATGAGGTCCTTAGTTGGGTTCATAGCAAGTGGATAGGGAGAGAAGGGAGAAAGAAGAGAGAGAAAGAGAGAGAGGGAGGGAGGGAGAGAAAGAGAGAGAGAGAGAGAGAGAGAGAGAGAGAAAGAATTCAGTGTATAATTTAGAAGTATGTAAATGTTCAAATATTCTGTACAACTAGACACTATACTGGGGCCCAGGAGATGGCTCAGCATGTAAAGATGTTTCCACCACAAGTCTGATAGCCTGACTTTTATCCCTAGAACTGACATAATAATGGAAGGAGAAAACTGACTCTACAAAGCTGTCACTCTGCATGCCTTGACCTGAAAACAAACAAAAAAAAATTAATATCAAGTAAAATATGTTTATACTGCAGCCAGGCATGGAACACTCTGGAGGCTGAGGCAGAATGATCCTGAGTTCCAGCCCAGTGTGGCCTACATAGGGAGAACTTGTCTTAAAACAAACAAAAACAAAACAAAACCACCCAAACAAAAGCCCATCCAGGATTGCATGGCAGTATAGCCCAGAAATGGAGTGTAGAGTCCTGGGTTGAATGCCCAGGTTCTACGGCAAAACAACAACAAAAATCCCAAAGTCCTCAAACAAGAAAAGCAGCATCAATGAGGGAAACTATGCATTAAAGTGATTTACTGATGGGAAGTTGGATTGGAACTTTTAAGAATAAAATACTGTCATCTTCAACAACATGAATAGTATGAAGGATGTCGTCTTAAATGAAATATTCCAGCCACACAAAGGCAGGGCCACAGGTGACTCTGGGGGAAAAACAAAAAACAAAAAACAAAAACCCCAAAGACTGATTATATGCAAGGAGAGAGCAGAATGGAGTTCGTATGAGGCTGGGAAGCTATTGGAGAGCAGGGGACAGAGGCCGACTGGATAAGGGCTCCCCAAATACAGCTAGACAGAATAAATTAGTTTTGGGGTACAACAGCATCCTCAAGTGGCTTCCACATTTTGTAAAGAACTGGAAGAGAAGAGACAGGATGCCTACAACTCTGGTTTCCCTCAGCATGGAAGCAAGCAAGCAAACAGGGATGGGAAGAGTGGTGCCTGATAGTTCTTCAGGCAGATAAATGTGATTGTTCTAAGTGTATCTCGGGACCCACCCTTCTGTGGAGCTTTTCCTGAATCTCTCGAGTTGAATCCATGTGCTTTGCTGCCTCTGTCTTTAGAGACGTTTCTCACTAACGCTAAGGGCAACAGCTCACCTCACTTGTTTGGTGTTTTTAGATGTGATCTCCTTGCAAGTGCAGGCTGGTCTTCAATACATCCTTCTCCTGTGTCTGCTCCTCAAGCTCTGGGTTACGCATGTGTAGCACAGTATCTGTCTTAAACTCACTTCGTTAATATCTATATTGTTTATTTATATTTCTAATGGAATAAGCAATTGCTTCATTACTTACAAAATACCATTTTTAGTAGTAAGCTTTGCACCTACCACCTTGTCCATGCCAGGAAAGCGTTCTGCTATTTCCCCAGCTTACCGGTAACATTTTGTAGGGCATGGGGGCATAGTCTATTCATCTTATCTGCAGCGTCTAACACAGTGCCTGGTAAGTCGAAGGCATAAGATGCATTATATAAATTGTTAAATGAATGAGGTTGTGTGTGTGTGTGTGTGTGTGTGTGTGTGTACACGAAACCCTTTGAAACACATAAAAATCTTGTTTGCACGCTGGCTCTTTTAGTATGTTTATTTCTCAAATTCTTACCACTAACCTGCTGCTTGTAAGTGTGTTTAGCTGTCAGCGTTTGTAGTCAGGGCTCTGTTCTGATGAAAAGAGAAAAACAAAACAAAACAAAAAACCAAACCCAGAGACAAACAGCTATTATCAAAGGGTAAAACCATTATTCTTTTAAGGGTTATCATTACATGTGACAAGGACTTTCTCCCTAGCAACCACAGTTTGTCATGTGGCTCTATCTCTAGAGATTCTGCTCTGGCTTACCCACCCTGTGAAAACGCAGGGAACAATGTACACCTTTCTTCAATGAGTGACTAGTTCTTCCATGCTTTGCTCTAACTAGCAGACTTTCTTCTTCTCAGCAACCCTGGCATCTACACAAGCAGACTTTCTCAGTGGGCTTCCTCCTCCTCACTTGGCCATCTTGACAAAGCCTCATAGGTGCATCATCTCTCTTGGACCTGGAGCTGGGCCGTGTGCCTAGGATATGTCCGTCTCATTTCAGCCCTCAGGAGGCACATCTGTTTGTCACATCTAGCATTCCACTTCTGGCTCTCTCACGGCTGTGCCATTTAAATGTGTGGTATAAGCAGTCAGCCTAGTTTTGTTATATAATTTAATCATTTTATGCCACTCAGATTTTATTATACTTTTCCTTTGATATATGTTGTAAGAGAGATGTTCAGATTGGATATAGTGGCAAACAGCTGTAATCCCAGCACCTGGGAGGTAAAGGCAAGATCAGGAGTTCAAAGTTGTCCTTGGCTATATAGTGATTTAAGAAGCAGCCTTCTCAAAAAAAAAAAAAAAAAGCAATTGGTGTTGGTTTAAAAATCCTTCTGGGCCGGTGTGTGTGTGTGTTTGTGTGTGTGGGGGGGTGGCACACACCTTTAATCCCAGCACTTGGGAGGCAGAGACAGGTGGATTTCTGAGTTCGAGGCCAGCCTGGTTTACCGAGTGAGTTCCAGGACAGCCAGGGCTACACAGAGAAACCCTGTCTCGAAAAACAAAACAAAACAAAAAAAGAATCCTTCTGAAGCATTGTTCTGGTTTGTTGATAGTTATAATCTAATATCATTTCAAATCTAGATGTTGAATACGTAGCCATTTTACATAGGTTGTGATCAGAGTACAGAATATATGTTTATATAACAAATGCTACACACTGTGTGTGTGTGTGTGTGTGTGTGTGTGTGTGTGTGTGTGTGTATGTGGCATTGCTGTTGTGTGGTATGTGGTGAAGTGTGTATTTGGAATGGAATGAAGGAGATCTACAATAAGGTTGGTTCAGGTAAAGCTACATGCTTGCCTTGCTCCTTTGCATAATAAAATAAAATAAAATAAAATAAAATAAAATAAAATAAAATAAAAACAAGATTCTTGCCGGGTCGTGGTGGCGCACGCCTTTAAATCCCAGCACTTGGGAGGCAGAGGCAGGCAGATTTCTGAGTTCGAGGCCAGCCTGGTCTACAGAGTGAGTTCCAAGACAGCCAGAGCTACACAAAGAAACCCTGTCTCAAAAAACCAAAAAAAAAAAAATAAAAAAAAGCGAAACAAAGAACCTACTGAAGTATAATTTACAACCTTTTAAAGGAGTCCACTGTGTTTTCAATTATATACTAACTCTTAAAGAGAGACTTACAGATTCTTCTCCTCGATCTATGTTTAACGGCAAGGTGGCCTGTATGTATAGAACAGTTGTGAAATTGCTGGAAAAAGCTGGGCTTGGGTACAGCTTAGTGTGAGGCAACAAAAGAAAGCTCGCTTTTTAAAGCCATCACCTAAGATGTAAAGGACAGAAGTCTCCAAATAAGTTGTTGTTTGAGGTAGTTGGGGCACAGAGTACCATGGGGCTTACAAAATACCTTTCTGATGTTCTCCATACTTCCTTGGGAATTGAGGCAACATAGAAGGCATATGGCATGCTTCCTGTACACAAGCTTTACTGCTAAGTCATATTTCATATCACTTGGAGGTTTGTAAAAGGGACAAATACTTCAAATATTAATCCAAAGATTTTGATTATTTAACTATAACCTAGTTAGAATGTGCTAGTTTAAATTTTAATTATATGTAATGACAAAAACAACAGGAAACCTCATAAAACAATTCTTTGACTCAATTATTGGGGAAAAATGGTATTCTTTTTCTGTTATTTTCTATAAATTCTTCCAATAAACACAGATGTTTAATTTTAAGCAGTCATAAGGGCTAATGCTATAGGCACACATTTGCAAAATTTCTAAAACAATTGCAGTCTGTGTTGTTGTTTCAGGAGTTGAGGCCAGTTAACAATGGCCTGAGATTCCCAGCTGAGGACCATCCTCACATTCCCTAGGAGAAGGGGAGCAGCCCAGGCCCAGCTTTGAAGGCTGAGGAATTCCCAACAGGCTAAATTATAGAAGAGCAACAACACCCCGAGGTGATACATTCTTCACCCAAAACTCCACGGGGATTTTGCAAAGTGAGAAATTCTTTTGTATCTTTGAAACCAGGCAAATCAAAGGAATCTCTTTTAATCTGATTTAGGTCCAAGCCAGTGAGTGGCACTAAGAAGGAACAAACACATTAGCGCCAAAAGGAAATTATAATTAGAAGCGAAATCTTAATCCGTAGCCCACTGGCTGAGATCCCTAAAGCTCAGCCACTGGATTTTAAATGTAAAAATCATTCAAATGTGCAAGGGGCTAACGCACGGCGTATTTGCATGTGAAAATGGGTGGTGCGCGTGCATAATTGGTGAGCTGAATACCTTTTGTTGGGGGGAATGGGGTTCTAGGAACTGTTGCTTTGGGGAAGGAAGCAAACTTTCTTGCAGAAGCCCTAAAACTGGTGAGCAGATGTATTTCCAAACTGAACGTTAAGCATTAGGTGTTCGTAATTAAGCCCAGTGCTTCTGACTTGGAAGGATTTGTTTTAGTGGTGGTCCGTTAATGTCTGCATCTGATTCTTAGAAGCTACTGCCTTCTTGATGGTCAGAATTAAAAGATTAAATACAAAAGAAGCAGAAGAAGTTAAATCAGGCTTTAACCCTCTAGTGACTTTTGGGTGGAAAGAAGAAATGGCAAGAGGCAGACCGTTTAGGTGTCCCCATGGTTGGCGTAATCAGAAAAGTCTGTGAACAGTTGATTAATAAGATCCTATCTTATGAACATTTAGTCTTTCTAATTTTCAGTGAAAAGACCTGGCAAATCTACACAGTTGAGTTCTTCATTGCCCGCTGACATACAGGCAAGGCTCGTGAGCCATCCTCTGGCTGGCTCAACAATGCTGGTAGCAACCAGGAACGCGGCGTGTTGTGCAATGTCCAATACTGGAAATGCCGTTTTACATTCAAACTATTTTAATCATCTCAAACTTGTATCTTCGGTTAACAGCTGGTTTTCTTGTGTGTGGGATGGCGCTAGGGTTCAAAGCTTTGTCCCCTAAGAACTGTTTTTGAGGACTTTCCTCCCAGTTTCTACAACTTACAAGGTATACCCTAGGAAAACACCAGGGTTTCATTTGAAAGGAAACACCACCAAATTTGTCTCTCTAAAGAAGCATTCTGACCACATAATAACTGTTACACATCAAATTTAAATTGTCACTGAGGTGTAACTCCAGCTCTGGAGGATCGGGCAGTGTCTTCTGTCACCTACACATGTCACACACACAGACATATATACATAAATAAAAATGAGTATGTATTAAAAAAAAAACAACAACAACAACAGCAACAACCCAGACTGGCAGTGTTGGTGCAAGGTTTTAATCCCAGTATATGAGAGGCAGAGGCAGGAGGTTCTCTGAGTTTGAGTCCAGCCTGGCCTGGTCTACAGAGCAAGTTCCAGGACAGCCTGAACTATACAGAGAAACCCCGTCTTGAAAAATAAAACAAACAAACAAATTTCATCGTGGATTTTAGAGTGTCATAAATTAGAAAACACACTCAAGGTCATTTAGCAGCGCTGGATCTAATTCAGACTTGGTTCAGACTTGGCCTTGCTAAGAAGATGGGAAAATACTCTCCTGACATGCCTGGTGTGTGTCCCTTCCCCCATAGCTGTAGCTAGTACCCAGGGCCTTGTACATGCTAGGCCAGTGCTCTACCACCTCAGCACTCCTAAGCCCAACATAGTTCTCCTCAGAATGTGTCCTCAGTTTCTGAAGAGGGTTCATTCACACTGGTAAAATCCTCTTTACTGAAATCATATACTTCATAGCTTGCTTCACTTTTGTCTTAATAAGACCACATTAATTTAATGTAAAGATAATATTCTTATTTTTATCTCATTTCCCACCCCTTGCAGATGGTACAACTTAAGTTTCTCACAACAGGCTTTTATTATGGATATTTCCTGAGCATGAATAACTCCTCAGACACTTAAAATATTGTGTTTTACTGTGTGATAAGGCCTGACCCTCTGAAAGCCTGGTCGACTTTTGAACAAATGTTCCGCGTTTTTCTTTTTAAATGCTTTTTTGTTTGGTTCGCTTTGGTTTTTTGAGTTTTTGTATATTATCTAAACTGAATTCTATTTTGGGATTCTCCGGAGAAGCCTGGATTATCCGTGTGCATCACCACAGCAAGTGTAAGTACTTCCGTTACTGGAAAGAGGAACCTCAGGTAGTTGAAGTCAGAGATGGTCTTTTTAAGATGACGTGTGTGTTCCTTGGTGTAGCACCTGCCTAGCAAGCCCTGCGTTTAAATTACAGACCACAAAACCCAAAAGGATTGTTTCTGGGTTTTTTTTTTTGTTTGTTTGTTTTTGTTTTTTTTAATTTAGAAATTTAGGAGAAATCTCCCAAAATCCAAATTTAAAACTACTCAGTGTTTATGAATGAGAAGAGTTCGATAGAATTGGGCCATTAAAAAGCAAGCAAGCAAGAAAACAAAACAAACAAAAAAACCACTTGAACCCTTGCTTGTTCTGATGCTGGGATTTGCCTCATCAGTAGCTCTTAAAGGAAGCAGATGTTTAGGAGGCAAATCTCAGGTAAAATGAAGAATAATGTCAGGACAGATCAGGTCTTGGAGGAAGCTACAGACCCCCTGCCTCCGTTATTGTGTGTGTGACTGAGCACAGCAAGAAAAGGAGAGAGAGAGAGAGAGAGAAAGAGAGAGAGAGCCAGGAAAGTCTCATAGATGCTCTCTAAATAGGAAATGCCCACTAGAGCCACCTTTCAGATACTATGCCTTTGAATTTGATGAATTAATCTCAGCATGTGCATTTAACCAGGTTCATTATTTATTACTCTTTATATGCATTTGCTTACACACACACACACACACACACACACACACACACACACCCCATATCTACCATGTGCTCAAGCATGTTGTCCACAGCTTTGGGTACACCACCTGTCACACCCCTTCCACGTCAGCACTGGGAGCAATGTTCATCTCTGAATCCAGGCAAAGCAGCTTGGTGAGACATGACTTTGGAAGGCATGGATGTTTTCTGAGCAGTAGGCTTGAGGCTGCAGAAAGGCCAGTTAGGATAGAGACCTGCGGAGAGCAGGGGCCAGCTTGCTATGAGATTTCATACATCAGAACTGGCATCAAATCTTCGAAGGGCAACAGTGGAAATAAATCGTAACCACGCTTGAAAAAGGTCCTGTTTCCATGTTCTCTAACATTGGGGCTCAGAGAAAAAGCCCTTACTGCTTACTGTTTAATGACCTACAAATCGAGTGTTGTCTCTTTTTTCTCATTTCTATCCAGTTTCAATGTTTATGCATAAGCTAGTGCTTGCTGGGTGAACTCATCCTAGCACATCTGAGGAGGGTTGGTGAGGTGACTACAGAGTGAACTGAAGAAAGAGGCTTCTGACACATTGTGCCATGTATAGAAATAGAAGCTCAGAGGACTGGTGGTCAAAATGCTGGCTTCCTCTCTCTTAAAAATCTTTAATTTGCCTGGTGGAGGTTTGTGGGTGCATGCTTTAATCACAGAACCTGGGAGGCAGAGGCAGATAGATCTCTGGGTTTGAGACCAGTCTGATCTATGTTCCAAGACAGCCAGGGATACGCAGAGAAATCCTATATTGGAAAAACAAAGAAACTTCAATCCCTTGGAAGGGAGCCTCTTGTGCCCTATATTACTCTGGTTTTACTCTTTGACCTGCTCTCTCTCTCTCTCTCTTCTCTCTCTTCTCTCTCTCTCTCTCTCTCCCTCTCTCTCTCTCTCTCTCTCCCTCTCTCTCTCTGTGTATGTGTGTGTACATTTGTTTGTTTAGCTTAGTGTTGGGGTACTAGCATAGAATCCAGAAGGCCATGGATTCTATCCTCAGTATTTGAAAGAAGAAAATAGAGGAAGAAAAGGAGAGAGAGAGAGAGAGAGAGAGAGAGAGAGAGAGAGAGAGAGAGAGCGCTTTAGTGGCATTTATCTTTTGTTCCAAGATGTTACAAATACTTTATATTATATTAAAGTTTCAGTCTGTCTCATCTGGGCTTCCTGACCTTTCTGGGTAACACTCCCCAGGAGTCATTCCACAACCCCCCATTAGCAAAGACTCCCCCAGACCCCCCAACACCTCAGCTAAGACTCCATATGCAGATGGCCCTCACTTCCTACCTTAGAGATAAGATCGGTGCCATCTGGTGTGAGCCCCCCTCCACCCTTAGCATATCTCTGGGTGCATTCCTGTCCCTTGGGAGCCTGTTCCTTTTACCCCCTGCTACTTAATCCTTCCCATCCTTTGGTGCCTGACTTAATCCTGGCCCCACAAACTTTTCACTAACATTTCCTGGCCATACCGTGCTCTCTTCCTTCCTTGAGCTTTAGTGAGATCAGCAATATAGAATCCCCAAACAGGCAGCACCATCTGCCCTTTCTACTCTAAGCTGTCCAGTTTGCATAAGGACCTCTTCCGTTAACTCACGTCTGATTCAGAACCATGCAACAAAGTTTTGCATTCTTATGACAAAGGGCTCGGTCTGGTGGCTAGCTCAGGGTTAGAGTGATTTATTATCAGGGCCTGGTTTCAGTCACAAATGTCAACCTTTCTTCATTCATTGCCAGACATTAGAATATACCTTCCTCTGTGCTTATTGGTTGCCTTCCAAATTTCTGGGGTTTTGTTGTTGTTGTTGTTATTGGGGGGGGGGGTGTTTTGTTTTTATTGTTATTTTTTGTTTTGTTGTTCTTGAGACAGAGGTTTCTTTGTGTAGTCCTGGCCTGTCCTGGAACTTTCTCTGTAGATCAGGCTGACCTTGAACTCATAGTGATCCATCTCCCTCTGTCTCCTGAGTGCTGGGACTAAAGGTGTGAGCCACTGACGCCAGTCCAAGATGCTAGCTAATTTATTTTCTTGTTATTAAAATTTTAATGTACTTATTGCAGTGCTGAGAATTGAACTCAGCACCTCACAGTTGCTTTGCAAGCACTCTACCAGTGAGCTAAGCTCCACGCCCGCCCGGTCTTCCGTATTTCTAGCCTTTCTGCGAACCATTGCCACAGTTCCGCGCAGGAGGGGCTGGCCTAGCTCCAGGTGGTAGGGACAGGATCCAGGCTGCGTGGTACAGCACTTGAACTCAGGGTTTGAGAACAGAAGGCCCAGGTTATGATGAAAGACCTAAAGGGCTGCCAGAGTGTTGCCGGCTGCCTTCCGCGTTCTATTTCTGCCCTCTGTCCAGTCTTTCATTATTGCGCGGGTGTAGTTAGAAGTGTATTTGAAATGGTCACCGGTTCTCTGTTCCCTTAAACTGTGGTGACCCACCTCTGCCTTAACAGTAATTACACCCTGCTTAGCACGGTTTCTTCGCCCCACAGCCACAGCCTCTCTGCGGCCCATTTATTCTTTGCTGTAAAATGATTGTGTCTGATGATTGCTAAAACCTTCCCTGGTTCAAAATTTCTCCAGCCAATGTAAAACTTAGTGCAAATCCGGAACAGAAGCAAATGACGTACAGTCGGTAGGCGGACCCAGGTCCACTTTATGTATTGTTTTGTTTTGTTTTGGAGCGTTCTTTATTTGGAGGAAAAAGCATGATGTTAGTTTCATAGAAAAGTATGAATTTCTAGCTTCAGTCAAGAAAAACGCTACACCCTGAGCCTGCTTTCCTTTGGAGAAACTCCCCTACACTCACATAGTAGGATCAACCCACTTCAGCTCCTTAGCTTCAGGTCTTGTGACCCTTGTCACAGTGAACTGAGTTTACAACCCCTGCCCTAAAGGTGCCGGCCCCCTAACTGGCTAAACAGGGATCTGGTATAAAAGAGAGATAACCGGAGGGATGAAATAGACACAATGATAACACCAGTGGCGCCAAGAAACAGAGACTGTGAAACAGGAAGGAGGAGGAGGACTCTTGGGGTTTGTAATCTTGAAAGTAGAGGGGAGAAAAAACAGTCTCCCTTTCTTATCCAGTGCGTCGTAAAAGAGCCAATGTATTCAACCACAGTTAACCTCCATGCCAGAGACGTCAAGAAGGAAGGCTCAAAGACCCTGGAAGCCCTTTTATTTTCAGTAATGCCCGTGGTGAGGAAGAGTGACAGAGGGGTAGGGGGATGGTTGGACGAGGAAGGGATCTGGCCCCATGGCCCTAAGTGGTGGTAATGCAGTAAGACCTGTCCGTTTAGATTCTTCTCTTTGTGTGAGGCATTCCTCCCTTGGGAAATCAGCAGCCACAATTCTCCTGAGGCTTTTCCTGAGAGAACGCCACTTCTTTTTCTTCTGCTGTAGTTGTTAGTTGTGCTTCAGTTCAAAACACAAAAGGTGCCAAGTATTGGGAGGCCATGTCCTGTCCCCCATCAAATGGGTAGTGAAGATGAGCTGGACATTGCAAGGCGTGTAATCCCAGCTTTCCGAAGGCCACGGCAGGAAGATTGCCATGGATTTGAGGCCAGATGTGCTACATAATGAATTCCAAGCCAGCCTAGGCTACAGAGTCTCCGTCCCCTTCAGCAAAACAAAACAAAATAAAACAAAGCAAAACACAACAAACAAGCTAAATCCACTAAGCATCTAATAAATCGATGCCCTCCTCAGGGTACAATCTGAAAGTTTCTTTCTCACTTCAATCCTATGCAGAATATAAAATTATTGCTTCTATTTCACATGAAAGAAAACAGAACGAGGTTGGAAGGATGCTAACACTTTTGACAAGCATCTTATAGTTAAAAATGTAGAGGCTTTACTTGAGCACTCTGACTCCGAATCCTGTCTTTTAATAGACTAAGCCACTTTGTGAACGGAAAAGTTGAGGATTAGAGATGAGAACTGATTTACTCAGGGTCACCACTGGTTATCAGAGTGGCGGAGTCAGGCCCAGGCCTGCCTGGTAGGGAAGCCTGGTAGGAAGCGCATGACGATCCCAGAGTGAGCATCACAGGATGCAAAATGATATTTAATGAGTTCATTAATTTTCAAAAATATTTATTTATTATTGTGTGTGTGCTCCTGTCATGGAGCATGTGTGGAGGTCAGCAGACAACTTTGTGTAGTCCTTTCCTTCCATGTTCATGTAAGGAAATTGAACCTAAGGCACCGGGTTTGTACAGCAAATGTACCTCCTGAGACATCTAGCTTGGCCTACTTATGCTTTTAAAAAAAAGATTCATTTTATTTTATTGTGTATATGTGTGTGTGAGAACCCATGGAATTTGATACCCTGCAGCTGGAGTTACAGGCAGCTGTGAACTGCCTAACATGGGTGTTGGGACAGACACTTAAGCCCTGTGCAAGAACAGTATACACTCTTAGCTGCAGAGCCATCTCTCCAGCCGCCATACTTATGTTTTTGATACAAGTTTTTGCTGTTGTTTGTGTGAGGATTTATTTATTTTGTGTATCTTAGTGCTCTATCTGTACATACACCTACAGGACAAAAGGATATCAGATTCCATTATAGATGGTTGTGAGCCATGATGTGGAATTGAACTTAGAACCCCTTGAAGAGCAGCCAGTGCTCTTAACCACTGAGCCACCTTTCCAGCCCCAGATACACGGTTTTATATAGCCCAGGATGCCCTTGAATTCTCTATATAGCTGAGGAGGGCTTGAGGTTGTTTTCGTTGCCCAGGTGATGGAGTTACAGGAACTCTCCATCTCAACTGGGATGGAGACCAGTTTTTTTTTTGCATTGTATTTGTTTGTTTGTTTGTTTGCATCTGAACCACATCCCTAGCCACAGGAAGTGGCATGCGTATAGGAAAAAAGACAGGGGCTGCAAAGGTAGGCAAACATCTTTAATTTCAGCACTTGGGTGGGATGCAGAGACAAGTGGATCTTTGTGAGTTCAAGGTCAGCCTGGTCTACACAATGACTTCCAGGACAGCCATAGCTACATAGTGAGACCCTGTCATTTTGCATTGTAATCTTTCCAAGGATACATTGTTTTAAGTATATGGTTAAATGTAAATTTGCGGTCACATGTAACTATTATCATTATGTTAGAAATACAGTGTTTTTCTCTAGTTAAAGTCTTTTCTTGTTCAAAAGCAGGACACGTGACACAGTGTGCAAACATCTACAAGAAAATCCTTCTATAGTCAATGTGTTTTCTAAATAAGATGGTAACAGTTAACTCTGGAAATGGACCTTTGTCATTCCATTAAGCTTCCTTTGTAGGACATCTGAATGCCAGGCACCCCTTTCCAATTCAACTTTTCAGCCTGTCTGTCACAGCACTGAGCCAGCACATGGACAGGCATGCTCCATGATCACAATTATAGTGAGAATTTCAAACCGCAGCTTGGAATGCTTACCTTGTTTAAAATGTTTCTAGGTCCCTTAGGGATGACTGGCTTCCACAGTTTATATTGAATTTGAAATACAATCCTAACTCTATTTTCCTCTCTGGCCAGTTATCAATATCATCTCTTGCTAATTAATTTTTGGTCTTATTTTTCAAACTACAGCACTGTAGGGCTACAATATTGTCAGAACAGTCACTATAAGAAAGTGAAACTTCTGGAATGAGTAAATCCAAATATTTAGCTTGCCACTACCCCTCTCCACTCCCCGCACCCCCACTGGTCCACCAGAAACATTTTTAGAGTAAGACGTTAAAGAAACAAATCAGACCATTAACACGTCTGCCCCTGCTCCTTGATTGTCAATCCCTCTTTATAATCTGGAGACTGTGGTGTGTGTGTGTGTGTGTGTGTGTGTGTGTGTGTGTGTGTGTGTGTGTGTCTGTCTCTCTCTCTGTATGTCTCTCTTGCTATGTGTATGTCTCTGTGTGTATGTCTCTCTATGTGTGTATATCTCTCTCTGTATGTCTCTCTGTATGTCTCTCTGTCTCTCTGTCTCTGTCTCTGTCTCTCTCTTTCTCTCTATTAGTTTGTGAAAGGCAGTCCACTGTCTTCTGTCCCCAGGCTCTCCTCTCGATCTGACACTCCTCAGCCATTTGGTCCTGGAACTCTATTTCATCACTAATAATTACATGCTTGATATAGCACATACATATGAATTTATGCTCTTCAACGTGCATCTGTACCCATGATGCATCTTTGCTCATGTCTTTCTTCTTATTTTAAAGCTGGTACTGGGATTCAGACTCAGGACCTTATATATGCTATGCACAAGTGCTCTGCCGCTGACCCACATGCGCAGTGTCCCTGCTTTTTGTCACCATGTCCAGTTTTTCACTCCGTTCCTGTCAGTTCTGTATTTTATAGTCAACTGCTCTATTCACAGCAAGGAGCAGGACCGGGAGATCCTTAGGTGCTGCTTACCGCAAGATTCCCACTTTATAAACGAAGAGACTGAGATCTGGTGAGGTTTGGTGAGATTATAGATTTCCACTTCACCGTCCTGTGACTCTCCGGAACCCACTCTTTCCAGGCCACAAATCAACCTTGCTTGGCTGAGTGCTTCATTTCCTCACCTTAATTTTATTTTAGTCTGTGTAGACTTGAGAACAAACCATTTTCCTGAACCCTTTGGACTGGGGCTGAGGGTGGGATATTTGCTGAGCTATGTAAGGCCATGGTGTTGATCACCACAAACAAACAAACAAACAAGACGAGGGTATCTTCTCTAGTGTCACATCTTATTCAAATCAAAGTGTTTTCTGTGGGTTTATTATGTAGACTCTTATCCCTCTTTGGTCAAGCTGGAGAGCCAATGAAGGGTCTCATATGCTGGGTAAGCGCTCTACCACTGAGCTGTATACCTCAGCTATAGCTATAGCCCTATCCAGTCCAATGTACTTCCCCCCCCCCCCCAGACAAGGTTTCTCTGTGTAGTCCTGGCTGTCCTGGAACTCACTCTGTAGACCAGGCTGGCCTCGAACTCAGAAATCCATCTGCCTCTGCCTCCCAAGTGCTGGGATTAAAGGTGTGCGCCACCACTGCCTGGCAAATATTTTTTTGACATTAACTTGCACTTAAGATTTTGTAAAAATTAGTTTAAAAAAAAAATGCTTTTGACTTTCTAGTGAAAGGTCTGGAGTTCCCCAAAGGGGACCCCACTAGGGTCTCAGGATTGCGCGCACCCAAAGGACACACGAAAGACCAACTTGCTGCAAGAACACGAGGTAGTTTAATGGCGGAACGTTCCGGGCCGACACGTGTCTCAGTGTAGGAGACAGAGGTATCGGCCTCGTGGCTCCGGGATTCAGGGTAAATATAAGCTTGGGGTGGGGAAAAGGAGAAGTTTTCGCGCGGGTGCACATGATTGGGAGAAACTTTCGCGCGGGTGCACACGATTGGTTGTTTTCCGATTCTTGAACATCAGTAGGTTGAACCGGTCCATGGGGGAGCGGGGAGGGTGTAGTTCCTGCAGGCGGATGTTTGTCTCTCGTATCCGGCCTATTCCTCAGATGACTCAGCAGCTCTTTGTCCTGTAACTCCGAATTCTTTGTTAACTGATTAACTGTAGGCTGTGGCTTCAGCTACTCAGGTTAGGGAGGAGGAATCTACAGAGCCTGTATATATTTTATAAAATGGTCTTTATAATTTTTCACTCTACATTCCCCACTTTTTCCAATTGACAGTTTTAGCCATAAAAACTTAGGTTTTTAATCATAAAAACTCAATTATTAATAAGTCTATTTTCACCCCACTTTTTCCAATTTGGATCTTTAGAAAAGTTTAAACTCTAGTATCATCATAATTATCATTTTCTTGACCTAAAACTCGATATTGATGGCATAACACAAAAAACTGAACAGCACTTATCTTTTCTCTAACAAAAGTTTTAAAATGTAAGGACCGATGGTTAAAAGCAAAAGCAAAATTATAAGAGGTCCAGCCAGGGAGGGTAACAGGGTCGTCATCTAAGGGGACCTATTGAACCAACTCTCAAACCAGTTTTGTTGTGCCTCCATATTTTTCTGTCTCTGGTCTCTCCTGAATGGTCTACATAGAAGTAACATTCTTGTCTTAGAACAGCACACAAACTTCTTTTTTTTAAGGAGCAGCAAGTCTAATCTTTTTCTGTTCTGCAGAACAACCTCAGAGGGAAGTCAATGACTCTTTTAACTTTGATAACAGGGTATCTGTATTAATGCAGTAATACCTGTTCTCACACCTGCAGCCACCCCAAGTCCCAGTATGACAGTTAGGGTCAAGGAAATAGGCTCTCTATGGAAGCGTCTAGGGTGTATCTCAAACTCACATTCAAGAGTGTCTTTAGGGTGGTGGTAGACCCAGGGGATAACTGAACAAGTACACAATAATCTTTGTTGTCATCAAAGACAGAAGTAGATATATAAAGAGTTAATTTGAACTGCAAGCTCACTATCAATCTTAGGCACTAAGTATCTGTTAGCGAGGTCCTCGGGCTCTATTCTATTGGCTAGGGGTCTCAAGAAGATTTTTTTTTCTTTCAAACACACTTTCAAAGTTGTCCTCTGACTTTTAACATATTTTGTGGCACATAGTTGTCTACATATACATATAATCACATACATAATAAAGAGAAATTGCAAAAGGAACAAATCTATATAACTCTAGATTTACATTTCGATCTCGATCTTGGAATCACAAGCTGTCATTTAAACTTGGGTGTACACACACTAAGCCCCACCTTCTAAGGCTGTATTACCCCGGTGTATCTAGGGTGGTCTCAGGAGTCAAGGCCTGCTGTTCTTTGGCCTTGTAGAATAGCAGAAGACCTTGAGCTAAACAGCAGGGGGTTGCTCAGGCGTCTGGATCTTCTTCAGTTGGCATCAGGCACAGGTGTTGGTCAACTTCAACAGCTCCAGGAACAGTCTCTTAATAGCCTGAAAAATCATTTCTCACACAAGAGGGACATTCTGGGTATGGAACAAGGACAAGGGACACCCTAGCCATCGCCAGTTCCCATGGGGGGAATTAGTTTTAGGGTTCTGTTTATTCTCTCTACCTGTCCTGAGCTTTGGAGACAGTATAAGCAATGGAGCTTCTAACTAGCCTCTAATATCTGGCAATTCCTGACTTATCTTAGAAACAAAAAGCAAAACAATTACCTAATCTAATTATCTCAGCTACTTGAAAGATCCCTGTTTTAGGCTGTTCTTTTTTTTTCCTAGGTATTTTCTTATTTACTCTAATTCTCATAAGCCTTTGCTTGTTGGCATATCTTACACTGTCTTATTATTTCTCCGGCCCAAACCCTGAGGTCCATTATACGCTTTAAATCTCTTGGCTGTTTGGTTGTACTCATATCTTAAGAGTCCATCTGTGCATTTAGCCTGGTAAGTCCTTTGCCTTCTGGGGAGTATAGTTCTCCCTTCTTGTGTGCACCATTGTCTCTTTTCCTCTAGATAGAAGCTGGCAGGATGGCTCGAAATCTGAGTTCTTTCTCTTCCTCTGTTTTAAGTGAGGCTATCTCATGGACCCATAACAGGGACAGGCTTCCGTATCAAGCCACTTGATCTGTCCGGTTATTGCCTCAGGCTACTGAGTCTCCTCCCTTTTGGTGTCCTGAGCAATATTTACAGCTGCTGGCTTCATTAGGGTTTCCTCTCTTGGTATATAGCCCTGTGGACATGGGCTGTGGCAAAAGCATACCTGCTGTTGATTTTTCTTGTTGGCCCCAAGTTCCAAGGTTGTTCTCTGCACCGATGAACCCAGGGGTGGGGGGTCAACCCAGATGACATTTGTGTCGTCCATCACAGCAGCACTGGCTTGTCTCTGACTGGCATGGAGAAAACTGCTCCCGTCTGTAAAGCAGGTTACCTCGGCTCCTGGCTGGAGTCAGTAGGAGAAAGCCTTTCCTCTACCCGTGAGTTCTTGTAGCCCGTCGGGTAGGAAGTGTATCTGGGCCTCCATCCTGGGGAGTAAATCTCAACCCGACAAAGGGTAGGAACAGTCTAGGATGACCATAAATGAATGGGATATCTAGCCCATCTCTTAGTCCACTCTTTGGGGTAGTCCATGAATACATTTTGGCCCATTGGCCTGGAGGGGGACCCTGTGTCTATCAAAAGTTGTGTGGCTCCAAGCCACTCGGTCTATCTCAATAGCTGTCTTCACACAGAGCTAATATCTTCACCATTTGGGGTGTTTTTTAAGGCCTGGGATTTCTTGGCCCTGGCTTCTATTTGTTAGGGCCCTCTTGGACCCCAAAGCAGGCTCCTTTACTTGCAATGTGCACACTGGTCTTTTCAAGGAGTTTCTTATCTTCCTTTGATTGGAGTCCCTCTTCTCTGCTTTCTGTAAATTCTTTTCCTATCATCTTCTCTTTTCTTCACCTCTCTCTAGTCTTAGCAACTAACACTAAACCTTTTATCTCCCCTACTCCTTACCTCTAGTGCCATCTTGTGGCAGGAACTTACTGTTAGAACTGAAGTTTGTTTTGCAAATGCTTAATTACTTGATAGTTTAATTCTATGCATATTCAATATCTCATTAGAGAAAATTAAACTTGCAAATTATGGAAAGGAAGTGCTAAATTGGACTTAAATAATGACGTGTGGAATCATTCTGGAAAGTTGATGACTTGTCAGTCCGTTTAAGAAAAACATTAAAAAGAAGAAAAAAAAAAATACTGGAGCAGAATCATCCAGCTTAACATGATTAAAGACGTAGATGTAGACCCTAGCTCAAGGTCATTCTGTGAGCTTGTCAGGAGGGATTCTGTCTGGCTCTGGCTCTGTGTCCAGGTCAATGTCCTCATTCACTGAATAGGGACAGTAACACTTTACCATTAATCACTCTTGCAAACTATGTGGAACGTAGTGTTCACACTTGTGAGGTTTCTGTTCTTTTTTTTTTCTTTTCTTTTCTTTTTTGAGATAGGGGTCTTTGTACAGCTCTTTCTGAACTGAAACTCACTGGGTAGGCCAGACTTGGAGACTGACCTTAAACTCACAGAATTCCTCCTGCTTTTGCCTCTGGAGTTCTGGGATTGAAGGAGTGCATTGCCCACCCAGCAGCTGCTAATTTTAGACGATGAAAGCAATTTAGAGTGACTGTTCCAACTGAGTTTTGGGCAACTGCCTAGCCGTTTCAGATGTTTAACTGGTCAGGACTATGCATTTTGTAAAGAGGAAGCAGACTGGCCTACAGTCCAGCGTCTCACAGCAAACGGGCACACCATCCCTTTGTCTGTGTTGCCTCTTCTTTAATAGTCTCTTTTTGACTCTCGTGGGGGGGGCCATAGAACACTTCTGTTTACCTCTGTGAGCTGTCCTTAGGTCTTTGTCAAAGCACAGTTTACAAGGATTTTCTCGTTCCCCAAGTTTATACAGGATCTAGCCCTTAAAGGCTGACTTCCTACGGAGCTGGGCTCCTGGGAGGAAACACAGTCAATAGCTAATAGTCCTCCACTCCTTCAGGAACAATGATCCGCTCACCTACCAGCTGAGCCTACAACTTCACCTAGATTTATCTCCCGACAAACAGGAGATTCTTCTGCTGAAGAAAGCATTCCCTCCAGGCTCACAGAGTTAATCTCAAGGGGATTTCCTGTATCTCTCATTCAGTCTTCCTGACTCCACTCTCCTCGGCTCCCTTTAATGCCACTAATGGAAACCTGTGTACAGGCTCAGCTGGAGCTCTGAAGTCAGTACAGGGATCTGCTGTGTCTCTCAGTATTAAGTGAACTGGGGCTGGAAGGATGGCTCAGAGGTTAAGAACACTTAACCACTCTGACTGAGGATTTGAGTTCAATATCTAGCAACCCACATTAGGGGCTCACAACCACTCCAGCTCCAGGGGATGTAATGCCCTCTTCTGGTCTTTGAGAGTATTGGCACCCACATGTGCATCCACAAGCATCTGAGCATACATGTACACATAAATAAAAAGGAGAATATTTTTTAAAAGGATAACATCTTATTTAGGTCATGGCAGTTGCAACCACATGTGGGGGGCAAAGCCGAAATTTAAATACACTGTTGCTCCCCCCCCCCCCCCCCCACTGGACATTATGTTTCTTCTGACTCCTGGTATTGAATTCCAGTCTCTTCACTGGACATTACTGAGATTCTGCTCTGGTTTCTTTCTTTCTTCCTTCCTTTCTTTCTTTCTTTCTTTTTTAAATATTTATTTATTTTTATTTATATGAGTCCACTGTTTCTGTCTTAAGACACACCAGAAGAGGGCATCAGATCCCATTACAGATGCTTGTGAGCCACCATATGGTTGTTGAGAATTGAACTCAGGACCTCTGGGAGAGCAGTCAGTGCTCTTAACTGCTGAGCCATCTTTCCAGCACCTCTGCTCTGGTTTCTTATTTGGGACAGAGTTCCCATTTCATTTCTAAATTAGTGACTAGCGACCAGGCCACAGAAACCGGGTACAGTGGCCTACATCTGGGCACTTTGTGTGCTCTATTGATAGCACTTGGGTAGTGAAGGACCAGGATGAAGACCCAGGAATTCAGAGTCATAGTGACTCTGAAGCTAACCTGCATTACACAAAGCCCTGTCTTTACCCTAAGCTTCCCCAATAAGTTTTGTCAATAAAACATTTAAAGAGTGTGTGGGTGGGTCTGGAGACATGGCTCGGTGATCGGTGCTTGCCTGGCATGCACAGTACACTGAGTTTCTTCCCCAGCATTGCAAAGCAGAGTGGCACACAGCTTAGGTGGACTGAGGGCTTTAGGTCCCTGTTGGGGAAGACAGACAGCTGACTGTAGCACGGTCTGACTGTGTGACATGGATGCTCACAGGAGTTCGAACACTTCTGGTCTTACAAACAGTGATGAGTAAGGAAGCAAGGCCAGCTTAATGAAGCCAAGACACTGAAAAGGTGATTAAGACTCGGTATGTACACTTTTTTTTTTAAGACTTATTTATTTTATATTTGTGAGTATATAGTTGCTCTCTTCAGACACACCAGAAGAGAGCATCAGATCCCATTACAGATGGTTGTGAGCCACCATGAGGTGGCTGGGAATTGAACTTCAGACCTCTGGAAGAGCAGTCAGTGCTCTTAACCACTGAACCATCTCTCCAGCCCCTGTACACCCTTTATTACAGCACCTAAAGCATATTTAGAGCCATGAGTTTTGCCTGGGGGTGTGGCAGATAGTTTCATAGGTCACGATAGAGTAACTTCTGTTGGACACTATCCAGGGTGTATCAGATTCTTAGAATTACATCTTTTCTTCCCTCCACACTTTGCTAAAAGCCAGGAGATCAAATTCATTTCTTCTGGAAGACTTAGATCAGCTAGGATAATTCCCAAACCAGATTTGGAGAATAGCGTTTGTTAGGTTTTCATGGAGCCTGGGAATTTGTAGTTTGGAAATTATTTTCATTATTATTTTCAGTGGCATAGAGCCTCAAGGCAGCAGGAGCCAGGGTGGTGCTGCCCCCTAGGGGAATTCAGGAAAATGAGCGACATTTTGAGTTATCCTGTCTCTGGATTTGGGTTAAAATTTACACTCTTGGCTTTCCTGGATTTCCGGCTTGCAGATAGAAATTTCTGGGGCATAGGCTTCATGGTCACACAATCCCATTCCTGTTTCTTCAAATGTACGTCCGTGTATGCATTTCCTACTGATTTTATTTCTCTAAAGAGACTAACCCAATGTTCCTGGATGACTATAGCAGTGTTTACACTAGGTCTTTCTTCTCCTTTTCTATCAGTGCTGTATAAAGTTACAACAGGTAGTCAATCTCCCCTCTCCCCTCCTTCTTTCCCTTTCTCCCTCTCTCTCTTCTCCTCTTCCTTCTTTCCTCTCTGTCTCTTTGTCTTCCCACCACCCCCTATCTGACTCAGCCCCTCTAACTTGTGCAGACATCAGGTTGGTTGTGAATGGCTTTGGTTCTGTGCTCTTTGGCCCTTTACCAATGGGCAGAGTATCAGAAACCATTCAAACTGCCTTTGCTCCGTATCCTTAGTGAGAAGATGATACTGAGGGGGTTCCCAAGGAACACGTGGGGGCACAGATCTGGAGGTCTGGAAGGCCCAGGCCTGGGAACAGATGGTGGAGAGTTATCCTGGGTTGTTGAAATGTCACTGGAGGAGGGTCATTGTCTGTGTCTCAGTGCGTTGTGTTTCCTTTAGAGTTCCTCTTTGTTGATGCAACACGAAACTGTTTACTCCGCAGACTTCCTGTAGGACAGCAGCATGTGGCATGGACCCATTTCCAAATGGACAAAACCCTGGGCAGCTTATTGCTCTAGCTCTGTCTTGGTGGTGTTAGGCACACTGGAGCCTGAGGCTCATCATGGTTGAGTGAGCAAGTGACTCATCCAACTGCAGGATCTTCCCTTAGCAATTATTTTTTTTTATGAGTGCATATTAATTGTGTGGAAGATGCATTTTCTGTACACTGCCTTCTTTTGTCTGTGGCCCAGAGATGCAGGAGATGAATGCTAATGTTTCCTCTTAGTACAGGGCAGGAAGAAGGTGGTTCGTGCCGGCAGAGGGCGAAGCTGAGAGGAACATGGAGGGATGAAGAGCTCTTTGGGGTCTGAGCAGAGATGGGTCTTATTGGCATTGTGTCCATAATGGCTATAAATAACCAGAATGAGCCAGGAGCTTGATGCATTGTGGGTGCCCATAAATGTTTGATTTTGTTTTATTTTCTTGCGTTTGATTTATACTCTTGGAGCTTCTTTCTAGGACACAAGATCTCTCTGTGTAGCCCTGGCTGTCCAGATTGGCTTTGAATCACAGAGATCTACCTGCCTCTGTGTCCAGAGTACTGGGATTAAAACTGTGCACCACCACAGCTGGCCACAGAACACAATCTAACATGTCATCTCAAGTCACTGTTTGTTATCTTTACTGATGTAATTTTCCCCCCCAAACTGCTGGATGACTTTTCCTGAGAAGATTTAAAGAAATGTCTGTTCCTCTGAGACAGAAAGGACACTGACAGACAAAGAGAGGATCCTATCCAGGGCCAGCCCAGTGAAGCAATGAGCTTAGTGGAGTTACTCACGGAGCAAGGGTGACTCAGCAAAGTGTCACCTCAGCTGCTGCTTGCCTCTTCTTTAGTGGCCTTTGGAACCTTGAATCTGGGAGCATGGTGAGCCCATGAGTGTTTTATTGTCCTGTAAGCCTTGAGTCTTGTGACTTATCCATCTCTGTCTACCAGGAAGTGCTGAAAGCCCTGATCTCCTGAGTATCTTGTGTGGTCTTCCCAGCAGCTCTGTCTCAAAATGGCGGTGATTATGTGCAATCCAAAGAAGTGGCTACAGTCTTGCGTGCATTAGAATCACCAGGAGGGGTTGGTGAAACAGGCTCCTGAGTCCCATCCCCAGACATTCTCTCTTCGAGACAGGGCTTCTTCGTGTAGCCCTGGCTGTTTGGAAGTTCATCAATAATGATGAAATCTTCACACAAACTGAGATGTGACCATGTAAGAGGGTGTGCCATGGAGGCCAGAGAAAACACTGAGTATTCTGCTTTTTCATAGCTCTTATCACTGTGGGGTAGGGACTCTCACTAACCCTGGTGGCCAGTTAGCCTCAGCAATCTGCTTGTCTCTTTCCCCTAAAGTGCTTTGGCCAATAGACGCTTGTGCTTATGTATGTGGGTTCTGGGATACAAACCCAGGCCATTACACTTGTGTAACAAGTACTCTTACCTAGGGGGCAATCTCTCCAACCCCTACACTGAGACTTTAAAAGACTCAGTTTTGAGTATTTTGCCTGTACGTGTGTCTGTGTACTATGTGTGTGTTTCCTGTCCTTAGAGGCCAGAAGAGGGAGTCAGATCTCTGGAACTGGAGTCACAGCTGGTTGTGATCCACCATGTGGGTACTGGGAATCAAACCCAGGTTCCCTGGGTGAGCAGCCAGTGCCCTTAACTGCTGAGATATCTCTCTGTACCTGTAAATGAAGTGACACCCCTCCAGTCTCTCACACTGAGGTCTGGAGGAGCCTTTCTAGCTGACAGTCACTAGCTTCCCTTTTTCCTGTGGTTGCTGAAATCTGCTAGCTCAACCCAAATATGATATGGGGAAAAGCTCAATAGATGTTGTGGTCCAGAGTTTGAGACCCAGTTTTGCAACCTACTTTAATGAAATTTCCTGGTTTGTTTTTGTAAACCGGACTAATAACAACTTTTCTAGCACACTCAAGATTATGGTTACAGAAAGAATTAGCTGTGTGTAACAAAAGGAAGCCACAATACACTGTTCTACAGATATGCGTTAGACTGTGTCAGCCAGCATCCTGTTACCACAGCAACTAGCTAAGTAAAAGTACTGAAGGGGGCTGGAGAGATGGCTCTTCACTTAAGAGCACCGACTGCTCTCCCAGAGGTCCTGAGTTCAATTCCCAGCAAACACGTGGTGGCTCACAACCATCTGTAATGGGGTCTGATGCCCTCTCTTGTTGTGTCTGAAGAGAGCAATGGTGTACTCATATAGATAAAATAAATAAATAATCTTTAAGAAAAGAACCTACTGAAGTATAATTTACAACCCGCAGTGACAAATATTTGTGGACAACACAAGAGCCCATACGTATAAACACATCATACTGTCTATTTCCTTACAAGGTGTGTCACGCTTGTTCCCCTGAAGCAGGCAGACAATGTTGGTGCTTTGATTGTCTTCTTGGAATAAGTGCCAAGGAACCTTTGTTTGTTTGTTTGTTTTTTCAAGATAGGGTTTCTTTGTGTAACTAGCCCTGGCTGTCCTGGAACTCACTCTGTACACAAGGCTGGCCTCGAACTCACAGAGATCTGACAACTTCTGCCTCCCAAGTGCTGGTATTAAAAGCGTGCACCACCACTGTAGGAAACCAATTTTTAAAAAGATTATCTTTAATCTTTTTTTAATCTTTTTTTTTTCAGTCCAGTCATTATCCCCTTCCTGGTTCATTCTCCAAAAGTTCCTCATCCCATTTCTCCCGCCCATCTCTGAGAGGATGTCCCCTGCACCTCCACCCCGCCAGGGCTCTCCACTCCCTGTAACCTCCAGTCTCTTGAGGGTTAGTTGCATCTTCTCTCACTGAGGCCAGACCAGGCAGTTCTCTGCTGTATATGAGTACCAGCTAGTGTATGCTGCCTGGTTGGTGGCTCAGTGCCAGAGATCTTGGGGGTCCAGGTAGGAAATCAATTTTTAAGAAAGGGCACTAGCCCATAAAAGTCTGTCAGCTAAGTTATTTATTTGCTTGTTTAGGGGCTACTGTGCCATGCAGGACTGCCTCTCAGATAACCACTCAGTACTTTGTGGCCTGGGACTACATTGGTTTGGTGTGTGTGTGTAAGACATTTGATGCATGATATCTTCTTATATAATATCTGACTTACCATTTGCAGAAATTCTGGCCCTTACTCTGCTTTCTGGCCTGCTTGGGAAGCACCAAAGAAATCAAATTTGTACTAAAGTATTCAGAAATCAAAGTTTGCTCCCAGGGAAGCTTATTCTAGTGCCATTCAGTCCCCACTCATGAACACTGCATTTAGGACTTCGGGTCAACTTTCTCATGAGCCCTGGTGTCCATAGCTATGCGTGTCTTATAATATCAGTAAGAAATAAGTAATTTGGTAGATATTTTTAAAATTATTTACTTTATGTATGTAAGTGTTCTATCTGCGTGTACACCTGCATGCCACAAGAGAGCATCAGAGCCCATTACAGATGGTTGTGAGCCACCATGTGGTTGCTGGGAATTGAACTCAGGACCTCAGCAAGAGCAGCCAGTGCTCTTAACCACTGAGCCATATCTCCAGTCGGAAAGATAGATTTTTTTAGATTAATTTTTATTATATTTTTTTGTAAATGTTTTGTGTCTATGTGTCTGCCATGTGTGTACAGGTGCTGGCCTACTGAGGCTAGAGATGTCCAATCTCCTGGAGCTGCAGTTGTAGACTTTCTGGGTGCTGGGAACTGAACTCTGGTTGTCTGATTCTCTGGAAATGCAGCCAGTGTTCTTAACTGATGAGCTGTTTCTTCCTCCTGATAGTTTTCATATTTGTTTATTTGAGTTTTTTGAGAGAAGGTTTCTCTGTGTAGCCTTGGCTGTCCTAGAACCCACTCTGTAAACCAGGCTGATCTCAAACTCAAATATTATTCACCTGCCTCTACTTCCCGAGTGCTAGGATTAAAGGTGTTTGCCACCACATGTTGGTTAAAAGTGCTTGTTGCTCTTCTAAAGGACCTGGGCTCAATTCCTAGCAACCACATGGTGGCTCACAACTGTCTGTAACTTTGGTCTAGAAGAACTATGTCCTTTCTGGCCTTTGTGGTTGGTTACATACCTGGTTCACAGACGTACATGCTGGCAAAGCATTCATATAGATAAAGTAAAATTTACATAAGTAAACATGACTAAATAAAAATAAAAAAATTTATTGACAGTGAAACTTAATAATATGCAGATTTTCACTTACTTACAGAATCAATCCAACTTTAGAAATGTAAGAGAGAACCTCAGATTTATTTTTATTTTATGTGTATGAGTCTTTTGCTTGTATATAAGTATGCACATCATGTGCATGTCTAGTGCCTGCAGAGGCCAAAAGGGGTGTCAGGTCCCGTGGAACTGGAGTTACAACTGGAGTTGTGAGCCTGCATGTGGATGTGGGGGCCTGAGCCTGAGGCAGCTGCAAGATCAGCAAGTTCTGTCAACCTCTGAGTCATCTCTCTGCCTCTGAGATTCTCAGAACTTGAACTGAGATTTGGCATTTTTCTTCCTAGTTCTGGAATGTGAGGTATTCCAGTTGTTCATTACACATATTTTTTATTTTAGACCAGTTTCCAATAATTAGGTCTTTTTCTTGCCTTCACATGAACAACGAAATTCTCAAACAGGAAAACGAGAGTCACCACCTAGTGTGGTTTTCCCAGAACCAGTTCACTGCAATGGTCTTTCAGTGTTTTCTTTCTCTCAGGAACTCTGCCAGAAGATGGCGTTGTGCTTTCTTCAGAGCACACTCTCTGCAGTGGAGTCTTTAGACCTGCAGGCAGAGGTGCATTAGCAGGGGATGCTGGCAGGAAATGAGTTTGCTTGGGCATCCACTCAAGGACTGGCCATTAAGGTCTGCAAAATTGCAACATCACAGACTAAAGACTTTTAAATCCCATTGCTGGCACACCAGTACGACTCTTTCATTTCAATTTAGACTCAAGGCTGGGAACCTAAGCAAGAGAGGCACTGTAGGTAAGGGAGAAGAGAGTTATAATTATGAACGAACCAAGGGAAGTCTAAGAGGAATCAATATGTCAGCTTTGCTGTAGAGCAGCTGAATATAAAGCCTGACAATAGTATTGTGTATTTGTAGCATTTAAAGAACACATACTTTTATAACTAGCATACTTCAATGATCATCAATTAAACCCATTTTCAGCATTCAATGGCTTTTCCTTTTCTTTCTTTCTTTTTTTTTTTAAAGACTTATTTATTCTATTTTATGTGTTTGGGCATTTTACTTGTTTATATGTCTGGGAAACATTCATGCAATGTCCAAGGAGAACAGAAAAGGGTATCAGATCTCCCTGGAGTTACACTAGGAGTACCTGGTGTAGTTGGAGGCCAGAAAAAGGCTCTAGATTGTCTGGCACTGGAGTTACCAGATAGTTGAGAGCTACCCTGTAGTGCCAGGGACTGAACTCAAGTCCTTTGCAAGAACAAGTACTATTAACCATGGAGCCATTCTTCTGCTCTGAAGGTAGATGAATTTATTAACAGTTCCTGCTGATGGTCGTAAGTGCCATTTGCAATTTCATGTTATGACAAAAGTTACATTTTGTTAAGATATTTTTTCAAACATAGTTTGTTTTTGTTGTTTTTCTTTCCCTTGTTTTTTTTCACCCCAGACTCTTTTTTTTTTTTTTTGGTACTTTCTTTTTAAAGACTTATTTATTTTATGTGTATAAGTACACTGAAGCTGTCTTCAGACACACCAGAAGAGGGCATTGAATCCCATTACAGATGGTTGTGAGCCACCATGTGGTTGCTGGGAATTGAACTCAGGACCTCTGGTAGAGCAGTCAGTGCTCTTAACCACTGAGCCACCCCTCCAGGCCCTTTTTGGGACCTTCTTACACCCAGCAGCCCTCCCTCCACTTTCATGGTACATTGGTCTTTTGCACTCCCTACCTCCAGCTTCTCTCAGCATCTCATTTCTCTTCTCATAGTGTTCTCTCTCATCTCAGAGTCTGTATCCACTCTCACAGCCTGTCATTTGCACACATACAAACATCACAAGCTGGGATCTGTATACGAGCAAGAACACATAGTTTTTAACTTTTCTGAGTCTATGTCAACTTGTTTAATATAATACTTTCCAGATCTACCCGTTTTTCAGCAAATTTCACAATTTCACCTTTGTTTAGAGCTGAGTAAAGTTCCATTGTGTGTGTAGGGTGTGTGGGCGTGTGACACATACTTGCATGCACACGCACATGCATACACACATATATATGCTACATTTTAAATCACCTACTCTTCTACTGATGCACATCTAGGTTGCTTCAATTTTCATACTATTGTGAATAATCTAAAGCAACATGGATGTGCAGGTATCTCTGTGGTCAAGTATAGTGTTCTGGGCTGGGGAGATGGCTCAGCAGTTAAGAACACCGGCTGCTTTTGCAGAGAACCCAGGTTCCATTCCCATCATCTACATGGTGCTTTACAACTGTCTGTAACTCCAGTTCTAGGGGTTCTCACCTTGCCTTTGTGGGCACAAGGCACACATACTACACATGTTGAATAGACATACATGTAGGCAAAATATTCATACACATAAAAAAATAATCCTTTGGATATATGCCAAGGAGTAGCATAGCTGTGTCATATGGTTGCAATATTTTTTCCTTCTTTCTCTCTGTCTGTCTGTCTGTCTGTCTCTCTCTTTCTCTCTCTCTCTCTCTCTGACAGGGTCTCTCTATTATGCAGCTTTGGCCACCCTGAAGCTCTCTATGTGGACCAGGCTGATCTTGAACTCACAGAGATCCACCTGCCTCTGCCTCCCAAGTGTTGGAATTCAAGGTGTTTGCCACCATGCCCTGACGTTTACTAATTTATTGACAATCATACATGTATATAAATATAATAAATTCTTGTCATTTTCACTCTATTATTATTTGCTCTTATTTCCTCCCATTTCTGCTGGACTCCCCCCACCCCAACCCTTTTTCTCACAATCAGCTAAGTTCATTGCAGATTGCTTGTATGAGCACAGATGAGAGACTGTTTACTGCAAACCTCCATTCCCTCCCGCCTTTGTTTCTATGAAGGTGCTCCCCTACCCACCCACCCACTCCTGCCTCACTGCCCTGGCATTCCTCTACACTGAGGCATTGAGCCTTCACAGGACCAAGGGCCTCCCCTCTCATTGATGCCAGATAAGGCCATCCTCTGCTACATATGCACCTGGAGTCATGGGTCTCCCCATGTGTACTCTTTGGTTGGTGATTTAGTCCCTGGGAGCTCTTGGGGGTCAGGTTGGTTGATATTGTTGTTCTTCCTATGGGGTTGCAAACTCCTTCAGCTCCTTCAGTCCTTCCCTTAACTCCTCCATTGGAGTCCCTGTGCTCAGTCCAATGGTTGGCTGCAAGCATCTGCATCTGTATCAGTAAGGCTCTAACAGAGTCTCTCAGGAGACAGCTATATCAGGTTCCTGTCATCAAGCACTTCTTCGTATCAGCAATAGTGTATGGGTTTGGTGGCTGCATATGGGATGGATACCCAGGTGGGGCAGTCTCTCGATGGCCTTTTCTTCAGTCTTTGCTCTACTCTTTGTCCCTGTATTTCCTTTAGACATGAGTAATTCAGGGTTAAAATTTTTGAGATGGGTGAGTGGCCCCATCCTTCAACAAGGGGCCATACCTAACCTCTCCCTATGGTCTCTACAGGTTCAATCTCCCCTTTGTTGGGTATGTCAGCTAATGTCGTTCCTGTTGGGTCTGGGAGCCTCTTGCTTTCCTGGCATCTGGGACTTTCTGTTGGCTACCCCCGTTGCCCATCCCTCATTGCCACACACCTCTGTTCAATATCCTGACCCTCTGTACATCTCTCCCGTCTCCTCCCATACCTGATCCTGCCCCCCTTTCCCCTCCCCACTCTTCCTCCCAAGTCCCTCCCACCCTCTATCACCTATGAGTATTTTTTTCCCACACTGAAGCGCCCACACTTTGGTCTTCATTCTTCTTGCGCTTCATGTGG
>JANHMN010000001.1:29717726-29751183 GCA_030674055.1 Rhabdomys pumilio
CTGAAGCGCCCACACTTTGGTCTTCATTCTTCTTGCGCTTCATGTGGTCTTTGAATTGTATCTTGGCCATTCCGAGCTTTTTTCCTTATAACCACTTATCAGTGAATGCATACCGTGTGTGTTCTTTTTTGACTGGGTTACCTCACTCAGGATGATATTTTCTAGTTTCATCCATTTACCTAAGAATTTCATGAAGTCATTGCTTTTAATAGTTGAGTAGTACTCTATTGTGTAAACGTACCACATTTTCTTATCCATTCCTCTGTTGAGGGACATCTGGGCTGTATCCAGCTTCTGGCTATTATAAATATGGCTGTTATGAACATAGTGGAGCATGCGTCCTTATTACATGTTGGAGCATCTTCTGGGTATATGCCCAGGAGTGGCATAGCTCTTCAGACTGAGGTAAGGTGGATCTTTTTCCTTTCCTTCCCTTCTCTCTCCTCCTCACTCCCCTTCCCTCCCCTCTCCTCTTCTTTCCTCAAGAGCTTCTCTCCCCTCCACCCATCCACTCTTCTCCTCCTCTTCTTCTTTTTTTGATATGAGGGTAGATTGAAGACAATAAATCTCTTTTAAAAGATTCTATTTTATTTGTCTGTCTCTGTCCCCCCTCCTCGTGTGTGTGTGTGTGTGTGTGTGTGTGTGTGTGTGTGTGTGTGTGTGTGTGTCTGCAGGTGCCTACAGTGTCAGGGAGACATCATTAGATTCCCTTAAGCTGGAGTTACAGACAGTTGTAAGTAAGCCACCTGATTTAGGTCCTGGAAAGCAAATCACAGAACTCTGGAAGAGTAAGCAGCAAGCACTCTTAACCACTGAGCCATCTCCTCAATCCTCAGCTACAAACAAATCAAAAAGACAAATGACTGGGAAGTGGTGGCACACGCCTTTAAGCACTTGGGAGGCAGAGGCAGGCAGATTTCTGAATTCGAGGCCAGCCTGGTCTACAGAATGAGTTCCAGGACAGCCAAAGCTATACAGAGAAACCCTGTCTCAAAAATAAAAACAAAAACAAAAACAAACAAATAAACAAAAAAAGACAAACAGGACTTAGTGAGGTGGCTCACTGGAGCACCACACCTAACCCACAAGTCTAACAACCTAAGTTCAATCTCCGTAGCCCATGTAAAGGAGGAAGGAGAGGGCCAACTCTCAAACGTTCTTTTCTGACCTCCACACGCATACCAGGGCATGCACATTATCCACTGTAGTCCCAGGTAAATGAATAAAGTAAATACAGACAAATACGCCCTGATTTCACTTAAATTTGATGAAAGCAGTCAAATTTATTCATTTTATTTTATGTATATGAATATTTAGCCTGCATGTATGTATGCACACATGTCTGTTGCCCATGAAAGTCAGATGTGGGTATACCGTTCTCTAGAACTGGAGTTATGGTGTCTTGAGTCACCATGTAGTGCTGGGAACAGACTCAAACTGATCCCCTGCAAGAGCAGCAGGCGCTTTTAACCACTGGTCCATCTTTCTAGTCCCCAAAGTCGTCAAACTTGAAGATATGGAAAACGTGCAGGACACCCAGATCTACATTTTAAAAAATGTACATAAACCAAAGAGAAACAGAAAGTAGATAGTAAGTAGACTGTTAGTATGGCGAGAGGTGGGGACTGTATTCTGTTTCATAAAGAGGGTGAAAGCTTTCATCGGAGGTAGCATCAGAGCTGCACCAGGGAACTTCTCAGATCTTAGAGCTTCTCCTCTTCCAGCACAATTTATCCCTGTAGGGGAGGGAGGGAGAGGGAAGGAGGGAGGGAGGGAGGGAGAGAGAGAGAGAGGGAGAGAGAGAGAGAGGCACCAGCCATTTTGGAGGGAGGAGGAAATTATAAAATACTGAATTAGTTTTTACTCCCGAGAAGGAGTTACTGGATTCTTCATTAACAGTGACACTGGTGTGTCCCTGGTGGTCTCCATGCAGTGTGAGGTTTCCACTTCGTCTCAGGTCAGCCATGGAGACTTCTGAGCCACACAACTAGGTTTCCAGCGGACTTAGCACTGGGAAGTTCTTTTATAAAGACAAATGGTGTCAATTAGCTGGTCCCTTCCTAAAGGATTTCAAGGAGGGGCTCGGCGTATCTTTTTTAATCGACACACTGGGTTTAATTAGGGTGGCTTGCATGGTGTGTGTGTGTGTGTGTGTGTGTGTGTGTGTGTGTGTGTGTGTGCAATTTCCTGGCACATAGGCAACTAACAAGTGGCTTACAGCTATGAAGAAAATGGCATCCCCTCTTCTGGTAGCCATCAGTTATCAGTGGCTCCTTAGGGAGGGGTCAGGCCTCCCAAGCTTACCCCCGCTAGAGATCGGCATCTAAAGGGAGAGGGTAGACATTTGTGAAAAAGGATTTGATCTTATTTTGGAAGATTCTTAGGGACAAGTGCATGGATGATGGAAAATCAGAATTGTGGAGGGGAAAGGAACCTCTAGTTCCCGGAGATGTCTATACTTGTTGAGATACGAGAGTAATGGGCTGGAATCTACTGAGAAGGGATTTCCAAATGATGTCCATGAGTAACAGAAATGACAAATATGTATATTTGCCATGTAGTTGGATTTTTAAAAGGTGGACCTGGGGTCGTGTTACAGGTGTGCAGTGTAATGGATAGACACTGATAACTACTTTCAGGGAGCATGGATTCTCTCTCTCTCTCTCTCTCTCTCTCTCTCTCTCTCTCTCTCTCTCTTTCTCTCTCTCTCTGTCTCTCTTCCTCCAAAATGTCCTAAGATGTAGTTCCTTTTGCAGCTGGCAGTGATAAAATTTTTTTGCATGAGGAAGGATATCAGAATTGGATGAAAGAACAACTAAGCATTTAAAAAGTTGAAAGTACCCTTAATAATATTCAGGTTAGTGGGCTGGAGAGATGGCTCAGTGGTTTAAAGCACTGGCCCTCTTCTAGAGGTCATGTTCAATTCCCAGAGTTCAATACCCAGCAACCATATGGTGGCTCACAACCATCTGTAATGGGATCCAAGGCCCTCTTTTGGTGTGTCTGAAGACAACAGTGTACTCATACTCATAAATAAATAAATAAATAAATAAATAAATAAATAAATAAATAAATAAATAAATCTTTTTTTCAAAATATACATTAAAAACATACAGGTTAGTATTACTATAAAATTTAAAATTTCATATTAATAGGGACTGAGAGTTTAGAGTGACCAGCATTGTTGGCAACTTTAAAATGGACACTAGCAGCAGTTGATGGTTATAGGTTTGGGTGTATAACAGTGAGTCTCACTGAAATCCAGACTTGGGGTTGGATGTCTGCAGTGTTACTTCTTTAGCACTCAGAAGCTCTGGGTTCAATCTGTATGCACCACACACAAAACAAATGAACGAGTAAATGTGTTGTGACTACAGCAGAGCAAATGCTCCTCCAATAGGTGACTTGGTATCTGGAGCAAGGTGCAGAACATTCCTCTCTGCTTTTTCTGCTTAGCTGATCTGCATACTGTGGCAATTCTATAACCCTGCTTAGTCCAGTTGTTTCTACTTTATCTTATTATCTTTTTTTAAAAGGTACTTATCTTTTCATTTTTAGATACTTGTAGGTTTAGTTTATTTTCTTATTTTATTTTCTGTATTTCAGCATTTTGCCCGCAGAGATGGCTGTTGCACCCACCACATGCATGCCTCTTGCTTACTGAGGTCAGAGGATGAGAGACCATCAATCAGATCCCCTGGAATTAGAGTTAGAGAAGATCTTGCACCACTAGATGGGTTCTGGGAATTGAACCTGGAATCTTTGCATGAGCATTGAACCACCGAACCATCTCTCCAGCCCCTTGTTTTTTTCTTTTAGATACATGGAAAAACACAGAGCCAAAGTAAGCAGAGAAATGGAGGAGTTTTTCCTTGATGGGAGGAGGACAGGGATTTAATTAGCACGGCTTTCTATTGCTTCTATTGTTTCATTACAAAACTGATACATGCTTATTATAGAATGTTTTAAATGACTACATTATTTTTAAGCTCCCATCTGTTACTTCTTAACTAGATTTTTTTGTTCTCTTTGGGATAATAGCAGCTCATAATTCTTTTTGAACCACATTTTAAAATGAAGGCAAAAACGTGGCTCTCTCTTCACTTTGGCTTTTAAAAACTTGGAAGTGGTGGCACACACCTTTAATCTTAGCACTCAGGAGGCGGAATCAGGTAGATTTCTGTGAATTTGAGGCCAACCTGGTCTACATAGTAAGCTCTAGAACAGCCAGAACTACATAGTGAGATCCTGTCCAATATATATATATATATATGCAAAACAAACAAAAATCTAAAACAATAAAACCCCCAAGCGCCACAAAACTTGCAAGAGTTAAGATTTTAAAAATTAAATTTACATATTATGTTTCTATTTGTTAAACTTTTTTTTGTCCTATCAATTAAAATAAAGTTGTGAGTAAAAAATTAAACTTGAAAGGAAAGGCAACATAGTACCATGAAATGCTGGAATAATAATAATCGCTTTTTCAAATAACCCAATTATATTAAAGGCATATTCGTTATTAAGTAATAATTTAGAAAAGTAATCTGGGAGGGCTGGCACATGCCTGTAATTCCAGGACTCTGCAAGTGGAGGTAAGAGGATCAGAGGATTTGAGGCTACCCTGGGCTACTTGACACTCTGGTTAGGCTACCCCTGAGAAAATAATTTTTGTTTTGTTTTGTTTTTCAAGACAGGGTTTCTCTGCGTAACCCTGGCTGTCCTGGAACTCACTCTGTAGACCAGGCTGGCCTCGAACTCAGAAATCCGCCTGCCTCTGCCTCCCAAGTGCTGGGATTAAAGGCGTGCGTCACCACTGCCTGGCTAAAGTTATGTTTTTTAGAAAAAAGATCTATCTATCTCTATCTCTATCTATCTCTATCTATCTCTATCTATCTATCGTATGCTCTATCTGCATGTACCCCTGCATGACAGAAGAGGGCATCAGAACTTATTATCGATGGTTGTGAGCCAGCAGGTGGTTGCTGGGAATTGAACTCAGGACCTCTGGAAGAGCAGCTGGTGCTCTTAACTGCTGAGCCATCTCTCCCCTCCATGAGGTAGACTTTATTTTTTTAATGGGAGGATTTTATCTCAAAAGCGTCCTCTTGAGCTGAAAAGATGTCTGTTAAACATACTTATATGTGCCGAAGGATGGGGGGTGGAGGGTTATTGTATTGTGCCAAAAGAGAAGCCTTGTTGAGACAGAATCTTAGGCATTTCAGGCTGGTCTTAACCTCCTTATATAGTAGAAGACGACAGTGAGCTTCTGATCTTCCTGCTTCCATCTCCCCAGTGCTGCCGTTACAGGGTTGAGCCACCCTACCTGGTTTTCTGGCCCATTAGAAATCGAATCCAGGTTCTTATACATGCTGTGTAAAGGCTGTACCAGTTAAGCTACACCCCTTTAGCTACATTCCCAGCCACCTTTTTATTGATTGATTGATTGATCTATGTGTTTGTGAGTATGGGTGTGTACATTCTACAGCACACATGTGGAGGTCTGAGGACACCTTTATCTTGCAGGATCTCTTTCCTTGTTTCTGTTCCTGGGATGTACATCCTCCAGACTAGCTGGCTGGTGAGCTTCTGGAAGGTTTTCTCCCTTCTGCCTTTCGCCTCACAGTGGGGTGCTGGGATCACAGATGCACACTCCTGCTTTTAGCATTCCATGTGTGTTCTGGGGGTTGAACAAACTGCGCTGTGGGTACTTAGCTGTCTTTTGGTCTTATTTATTTATGTATTTTTGAGACATGGTCTCATGTAGTCCGGGCTGGCCTGGAATTCATCATATTGTCAAGGTTGACCTTAAACTTTTAATCTTCCTGTCTCTTTCTCCCAAGTCCTGGGTTTACTGTTATTTTTCCCCAGGTTCATCTTGGAAATGAATTGATATTTTGAGAAAAAAACAAGCCAGGTGTTCAAAAGACTAATATATGTTAGAAAATTTTTATTAGAGATTAATACATTAGACATTCATCTATTTTTCATAACTAAGGAAGCTCAGGATGAAAGAAAAATGAAATAATTTCTCGCACTGAGCAACTAGTAGCCTCTATACCCTGTACCATCACATTTTATTTGTGCAGCTTAAACTGACTAATTCCTGAACATTCCTCCTCTCTACTGTGTTGAAAGATACATGTAACAACACAAACACAGACTGGTTTGCTTTTATAGTCAACTTTACTCACACTAGAATCACTTGGGATAAAAAAAAAAGAATTATTGTCTTTATCATGTTGGGTCAGTGGGCATGTTTGTTAAGGCATTGTTTTGATTATTGATTGATACAGAAGGCCCAGCCCACTGTGGGTGGCACCATCCCCAGGCAGGTGGTCCTGAGCTGTATTAGAAAACATCTGAGCCTCACTCAGAGGCTAGAGTCCTCCATGGTCCCTGCCCTGACTTCCCTCGGTGATGAAGTGTAGCCTGTAAAGCGGATAAACCCTTTCTTTCTCTTAGTTGATTTGGTCAGGGCTATTTTATTACAGCAATGAAAAGAAAACTGGAAAAAGAGCAAGTAGGAACTCTTTCTGAGACAGGCTATTCAGTGTGAAAATGCTTTGGAGTGGTTCTGTTCAAGTAATAGTTTATCTGCACAGATTTTTAATTAGAGTATCTTCTTGTCTTGAAATACAGGGCCTTTTATATGAAAGGCAAAATCACTATCACTGAGCTACAATCCCAGCCCCTAAATTTAAGTATCTTATAAAATAATTTGATATTATTTATTTATTGATTGATTGATTGATTGGTTTTTCAAGACGGGGTTTCTCTGTATATCCCTAGCTGTCCTGGAACTCACTCTGTAGACCAGGATGGCCTCGAATTCAGAAATCCACCTTCCTCTGCCTCCCAAGTGCTGGGATTAAAGGCGTGTGCTACCACTGCCCGGCTATGAGTTTTAGATGTAAAAATATTATACACTTATTAGTGTATTTTGTTAGAAAAGTCTCCTCGGTGTCTGGAAGAACTGGGTTCCTTTGTTAGAAGAATTCTCACTGATTGGATGATTCTCAGGAGGAGAACATATAGCTATCTTTTGTCTGTTGTTCTGTGTGTTCCTACACAACAGAGCAAACGAATCCTGTAACAAATACTCCTGGAAGGAAGTATCTCTAAGTTTGCTTGGAGGACTCGGGTGTACACTGAGTGCTGCTATCCCTAGGTTTCATCTCTTTTGTGTTTCCTGTCTGAGCCACGGAGGTGCCAAGTGCAGAGGAGATGGCACTTTCCTCCTCCCCGTCCTCCCGGCCCTCCCAGTCCTTCCGTTCTAAAGTGCTTTCATCCAGTAATCAGCTTGCTGCCAAGCGTCTCGTTTGTCTGCCAACACGGGAGTCTGGACATAGATTTTTAATTTCAGGCTAATACAAGTCTTTCCAAGGAGGAGGCAGGGACGGGAATCAAGTCTACAGGCAACTGTGGGATGTACCAGAACAGTAGGGTAAACCTGGATTCTACAGAACAAAAAAGTGAGGTTGAATCCTAGCCTTAGCCCTTGAAAACCATATGAATTTGGGAAGTACTAATACTCTGAGCCTTAGCTCGACTATCTGTGAAATGAAGGTAATGCATGTTTGTTATGAGAAGCAGATGAGAGCATGGTAGGATCAGTATACACTGCTGTGTGTTTCTAGTTCCCTTTCTGTCCCCTACGAGTCTACCTTTTCTCCCCCTGGAGACTAACAGAGTTGGCTTAGATCCCTGGATGTGGGCTGACAGAAGGTTCTGTGCCACTACCACATGGGTGGTGGGAACTGAACTTGAGTCCCTTGCAAGAGCAGTGAGTCTTCCTTAGCCACTGAGCCTCCTCTCCAGCCCCAGCAAGTGCATTTATCATCCATGCAATAGCAGGTGAATTGCTTGCATATTAGCTTGTTGTGCATAATGCTGCTGTAGGCATGGGAGCATATATGCATTTGAAGCTCTATCTCTAGTTCGTTAGAGTATATACCAAAAGATCTAGTAGGTCACGTGATATGTTCACTTTTAATTTTAGTATTTTTAAAAAAGATTTATCTAATTATTTTATATCTATGAGTGGTCTATCTGCATGTACATCAAAATGCCAGAAGGGGGCATTATATCACATCATAGATGGTAATGAGTCACCATGTGGTTGCTTGGGATTGAACTCAGGACCTTTGGAAGAGCAGCGTGACTTTCGTTTTGCAATGCCTGCCCTAATATATTAAAACTGTGACTGATTTTAAAGAACATAGACTGTGGCAAGGGGCACACCCCTGTCTCAGTGGCTGGACTAGCACGCAGGGGCACAGTGGTCCTGTCTAATGAATGGATGAGAATCTGTGTACTAGAGCAGGTCCAATGGTTTATAGCTCCTAGTGTTCTTGTAGAGACCCTGAGTTCAGCTCCTAGCACCACATAGTGCCCACAAGCTTATGCAGTCCCAGTATCAGCAGATCATAAGTGTATGTAACCCCAATGTCAGGATCACAATCATATGTAACTCCAGTGTCAGAATCACAAGCACATGTAACTCCAGTGTTAGGGGATCACATCATATGCAACCCCATTGTCAGGCCCTGTGCTGGCTAGTTTTATACCACCTTGACACAAGTTAGGGTTATCAAAGAGGAAGGAGCTTCTAAAAAAATGCCTCAGATTAGGTGCAGGCAAGACTATTGGGGATTTTCTTGATTAGTGGTTGGTGGGAGAGGGTCTGGCCCATGGAAAGTGGAGCCATCTCTGGTCTGGTGGTCCTTGGTTCTATAAAAAAGCAGGCTGAACAAGTCAGTAAGCAGCACCCCTCCATGATTTTTGCATTAGCTCTTGTGTCCAGGTTTCTACCCTGTTTGAGTTCTAGTCCTGACTTCCTTCAGTAATGGACTGTGATTCGGAAGTGTAAGCCAAATAAACCCTCTCCTCCCCACCTTGTTTCTGGTCATGGTATTTCATTACACTCATAGTAACCCTAAATAGGACAGGCCCTTTTCTGCCTTTTGTGGGTACTAGACACTCATGAAGTACACACACAAACATGCAGGCAAAACACTCATAGATATAAAATTATAAATGTTTTTTTTTTTTTTAAATCATGTGCTGGGAGGCTCACACTTTTAAAGGCTCATGCCTTTTCAAGACTCATGCCTTTAAAAACCAACACTCGGAAGTCAGAGACAAGCGGATCTCTGAGTTCTGGGCCAGCCTGGTCTACAGAGCAAGTTCCCAGACAGTCTGGGGTACACAAGAAAACCTTGTCTCGAAACACCACCCCCTCAAACAAGCGAACAATTCTCACCCATGTACCAGTTCAGGGTTGATGACCCAGATCTTTAATTCCAAAACACTTGGGAGGGAGAAACAGGGGGTTGTCTGTGACTTCAAAGCCACACTGATAACACATTGAGTTCCAGGTTAGCCAGGGCTATACAATGAAATCATGGCTTTCTTTCTTATACAAGCGCGCACACACACACACACACACACACACACACACACACACACGTATATTATATATTATACACATGTACAGACATAAAAAGAAAAAGGTGCTGGAGAGATGACTTAGTAATTAAGAGGACTGGATACTCTTCTAGAGGACCTGGTTTCAATTACTAGTACCCACACGGCCTCCTTTGGCATCAGGCATGCTTGTGGTTCACAGGCATACATGTGGACAAAACACCCACAATCATAGAAATATAAAAAGTTTAAAACAGAAAGGAGTAAGCCACCACATTTTACAATTATCAAAAGGAAAGAAACTGGCTGGAGAGATGGCTCAAAAGTTAAGAGCGCTGGCTGCTCTTCCAAAGGTCCTGAGTTCAATTCCAGCAACCACATGGTGGCTCACAGACATCTATAATGAGATTTGGTGCCCTCTTCTGGCCTGCAGGCATACATGCAGGCAGAACACTATATACGTACATATATACATACATACATACATACATACATACTATTCTTGCTAAATACATAAATAAATCTTATTTACTTGATAAATAAGTAAATCTCGAAAAAAAAGTAGGAAAGAAAGAAAAAAGAAAGAGCAAGCGAGCCATGATAATAATAATAACAGGCTAGAACTAGCTAATTCATTTCCTTTGTCCGTCAGCAGTGACCGGAGGGCTGTGCCAGGGTGAGGTTAATCATTAGGAATCAAGGAAATGTGGTTCTCTCTGCCAGACAGTTCAGTCCATGATCTAAAGAGGTCGTCGGCATCAGGAGGATGTAGTATCTCAGTTCAAGCGTCCTGGTTCTGGTTTTACCGGTGTTTGTGTGCATCACCGTATATTCTCGAGAGCGTGACCATCTGTCTCATGGGAGTTCACTCCATGTGAGTTAATCGCTCTGATGTTCTGGGGGTGAAGTAGCCCCAGTGGCTCTAATGTATGTACTGTTTCTAATGAAATGGCGTTAGTTACCTGTCATCCTCAGGAGAAATGAGAAATGCTCACTTAAATAATTTTGTTTTAATTTGGTGATCAAATGATGAGCTGCCATAGAGAGTCCGTATTGCTAACTTCTCACCTTTGGACAAAACGATAAAACCAAGTGCCTTGAACTTGCAAAGCTGAGGACCACCTATGCGGAGGTCTTGACAGAAACATGTAGGGCAGGTGCAGCGACGCTACCACTTTGTGTACAAATTTAGAATGAGGACAACGAACACTTACCACTGAACCTTAGCCTGGTTTTTCCTTGCAGAATCTGTGCATATTTTTCTGTGGGACTCATGTGTCTAAAATGCCGTTCAGTCTTTAATTGTCAACAAATGCTTCAGATAGTAATGCTGTTATGTTGTTCGTGACATTTAAACCCTGTACTGAACCTTGTTCTTGAGCATAAATGTATACTACTACGTTACTCAGATCTACAGTAAACAAGATTAAGTTAACAATTATCTATTGAGATCCTATGATATCTCCAATACTCTACTGGGTCCAGAGAGTGAGAAGGTGAATGGATCCTGTGCTAGCCCCTCACCCTTGCCCCTGAGTGGCATCTAGGATCTCGATAAGTATTAACAAACAACAGAAGAAACAGGAGGCCGTGGTGGCTCATAGTAGAGACCATTCCCACTGGGATAGGGGAAGCATCGTAAAGGAACCGATAAGTTAAATCTTGGAGTTGAGGACACATTAACTGATTGAAGGGAGGAAACCCATTTTCAACAGGAATTCAGTTCTGGCACAGGACGAAGTGTTCAGGGAATCAAAAACACCTGTGTGGTTGGAAAGGCTGGAAGGGGAGGGGAGAGGTAGCCAGAGAGACAGCAGGAGCTCTCTGTGGCATATTCTAGGCCTTCTTTGGGTTGTGTGAGACCAACGGAGACTCTGAAAAGAGTTTGGATAAAGGGCATATGTATCGTGATGAAGCTGGAGCTCTGTGAAGATAAACGTAGAAGCAGGGTGGAAAATGTTGGGGGTGGGGTGGCTTTAAGACGGAAGCCCGGGAGGTTAAGTCCTATTTCATCCAGGAATAGGAAGAAGTTTGTATATGCGAATGCTCCTATATATGGTGCCTTCTTGCAGGGCGGTGATTTCCTTGTCTTTGGCTTGGACCAGTGAGTAAGATGGCAGACAAGAGGCACAGATTTTCTGAAAAAGATGGTAAATTCATTTTAGATCATTTAAACTGTGGGTCCTGTGTGACCAATGTAACAACCAAGGAAGCTGCTGGGGTGGAGACTTAAGGAGAGCTCAGAGGAAGCTGTGGATGTATGGTCTTAGTCAGTGTTCTGCTACTGTGAAGACACACCATGTCCATGGCAACACCCTCCCCCCCCCCCCCGTTTTTTAAAGATTTATTTGTTTGCTTTATGTATATGAGTACACTGTCACTGTCTTCAGACACACCAGAAGAAGGCATCAGATCCCATTACAGCTGCTTGTGAACCACCATGTAGTTGCTGGGACTTGAACTCAGGTCCTCTGGAAGAGCAGCCAGTGCTCTCAGCCACTAAGTCATCTCTCCAGATCCAAGGATGACTTAATTGCGGATCGCTTTGTCTTATATCTTCAAGTTCTGGTATATACCACCATACCTGGCCCAGTAAGGGAATTAAAAAACAAAGAAGTTGAGTGCACAAAGTATGTATGGGGTTCAGACCGCTCAAATTTACTCCCTTTCTGCCCCACTGTCCCCTCACGTGATCACTTCCAATCAGCAAATTAACTTCTTCAAGCAGTTGGGAACGGGAAGGGCAGTGCAGCCCACGTGGAAAGACAAGCAGGCTCAGGGTCAAGGGTCCTTGACTGTCCCTGTAGTCCCCAGTGGCGTGGGGGAATCACATGTCTGTACCTTTCTCCATCCTGTTGCTGCCTCTTGTTTGTCTCAGTGAGTCTCTGAGGTTATACCAGTCATGAAGCCCGTTCTATTTGGTGGGCTGGAGGGTTGTTAGAGTGGAGTCTTCCCCGTGTGCTGGCTCTCTGACTTCCTCTGTCATTGTTCCTTCAGTGCAAGACAGTAAGCTCCCTGACCATGGGTTTAGGAAGGCTTTCTTGACACCTGCCCTTCCTGTTAGTCTCTGTTCCGCTGCATGACCAGCTCCGTCTTTGCTTCTCTTGAACTCTCTAGTAGATGTCTCTCCGAATGCTACAGCAGGCTTAAAAATATCCCCAGTGATATCACACCCTAATTCCTGGGAACACATAGTACCTTCAGAAAAGGGGTCTTTGTAGATGCAGTTAAGAGTTTTGTAATGGGGACATTATACTACATTATGGTAGTCCCTGAAGAGACAAATGCCTTGTAAAAAATGTGAGGGGGAGATTTGACTCAAACATGAGGGAAAGATATAAACAAGGAGTAACTGCAGACTTGAAGATGGTTTGTTTTGTTTGTTTTGTTTGTTTGCTTGTTTGTTTTATAGACTACAATGATGTGGCTAAAAGCCAGGGAATGCTGGCTTTCCTGGAGGGACTGCAGTCCTTATGACGTTCACACTTCAACCCAGTGAGACTCTTGGTGCTCCTCTGACTTGCTTAAATTTGTGAGCATAAATAAGTCAAATATTGTATTCTTATAAGAAGGCATGATATCTGTTATTTATCTGAAAATCAAACTTAATAGGGAAGGCCTCTTAGAGAGCAGCTTCTAACCATCTCTGTATTTGTGTAGCATGCTTAGTACTGAATACCTGGTGAATAGATAAGTTACATTATATTTTATTTATTTATTTTTGTGTAAGTGTATATGTGTGTGTGAGAAAGAGAGAGAGTTTCTGTGCATCAGAAGGTATGCAGAAGCCTGAGTAAACCAGGTCCTCTCTCTTCAAGAGCAACAAGTGTTTTTAACTGCTGAGCCATCTCTTCAGCCTTGATCCCATTTTTAATTTATTTTTTTCAGAATATTATCTGTAAACATTGCAATAATAACACTATAATACCTCTCCTTCCTCACACTTCTTCCATGTTCTCCTCTTTAAATTCATGGTCTCCTTATTATTGTTACATGGCCTCTTTTTTTATTAATTGTTTTTGTTATTGTTATTGGTGTGTGTGTGCATGTGTGTGTATGTTCATGCATGCATAGATCATACTGGATCCATTTAACATTGCTGGTATATTGGCCAGGACTAACCACCCATGATTGGAAGAAACTAATTCCTTTCGCAGAACCCATCAACTGCTGGTCGTTCTTCCTACAGGGGTGGGAGCATGTGGAATGTCCCCTGCTCATAGCAAGTGTCAGCCAGTGTGCCATCACTCCAGTCTTGTTCCAGCAGCCATGTTGTTGAGATTTTGCAGCTTCCTTTTCACTGTCTTGTCTAAGGGACATGACATAGAAGCGGGTGTCCTGGTTTTTGTCATTTACAATCTTTTTGTCCCATCTTCCATGATTTTCCCTGACACACGGATGTAGGAGTTGTGTTACCGATGTATTAGTTGGAGTTGGGCAACACATAGTGCCCTGTTCTCTGACCTTTGACCAGCTGTGGATCTCTGCAATAGTCTCCATCTGTTGCAAGACGAATCTTCCTTGATGAGGGGTGAGAGCTACACTTATCTGAGGGTATAAAGATAAGTTTTAAAAAATACTAAGAATACAGTTAGACATTATATTGGCTTAGGAAGATGGCAGAATCACATGGTAAGCTTATAAACTACTAAAACTCCTGAAATCCCCAATTGTAGTCAGCAGTTGAGAGATGAGCACAGTGTCCATGTACTCATCTCCTATGTCCATCTTGTAGTTCCTATAACTACAATTCTGGAACAGTGCTCTGCTCAAAAGTCCACCTGTGGTGGTACCATCCTGTGACCTGCTACCAGTGTCTGGGATGTGTGTGCAGAGGTCAAGGGTGCTGTGCTTCGGGATGCTACAGCCTTCCATGTGAACTGAGGAACTGAAAGGTGGACATTCCCATGTGGATGTCAGGAGAGCCAAACAAGACTCCCATCCAGGGAGCTTGGTGCAGAAGACCTGTTGTGATGGAGGACCACGCTTACAGAATTCGTATCTTCCTCATGGAAGATGAAGTGTAAACTCCTGCTGTCCTGTTTTGATAAAAATGGAGAGCTCTGATGAGCTCTGGTCAGGGTTTGCTGCCAGTTTCTGCTCTCAGAATCATGATGAGGCAGTCAGATGAACACGCCCTAGAAAGCAGCATTCAGTCTCATGGCTAAGGTGACATTTGATCTCACATCACAGAGATTGGCTCTTTGCTCTGATCCATTGTTATTGATGAAGCTGAAAAGAAGGCTGAGGTTATTAAATTTGTGGATGACTAAGTTTTAATTACTCACAGAATAGAATTGGAGTAAGAATCAGGCTGAGATGACAGACCACCCTTTCACATGGATACAGATAGCCATACATGTATGTGGAAGAGATTCAGCACTTGAACGCCTTTTTTTGAGAAATCAAAGGACTGTTTTAAGAATGAATCTGGTGATTTTGAAGACTGCAGACTCAGAGACCAGAGGTGCGGAGGGTTGCCAAGGCAAGTGTTTACGGATGTAGACTGCAGTAGCAGCAGCAGAGCATCCAGAATAAGGAAATAATAATGTGAGAGTTTTGTTTTTCTTCTCTTGGGTCTGGGACCACACACACAAGTCCATTTGAAAAGTAAATAGGGTAAACGGAGCACATCCGGAAGTGGGGAACAGAACACATCCGGAAGTGGGGAACGGTATAATAAAGCGGAGACCCGTCCGGTCAGTGGGAAGTGTCCCCAGGAACCCTGGCCGTGAAATTACTCTCTTCAATCTTGTGTGGGAGAAGGAGTACACAACTTTTTTGTCACGCAGGATGGCAGGAAGAATACCAGTGGGACTGGGGAATTTGAAAAGAGCAAACTGCAACCCACAATAAAGAGAAAATAAAGGTCAGGCTTTCAAGATTGTAGAGACAACACTCCCTGAATTTTGTTTTAATGACTACAGCTAAAAAAAAAAAAAGGGCTATGCGATTTTGGAGGAGACATTGGGGACATCGGGAACATTGGGGAAGCTCCAAATATTACTTAGAAAATAAATAGATAGTGATGGCTTTGAAAACTGAAGTGGACCCTGACACATGAATAATTTAATAAGGGATAGCAAGGGGAAAACAGAGGGATTATTTGATAAATTGCCTAGACAACTGATGACAGAGTAAATAACTTCAGAAATATTCCAAGTCACTGAAATTAATACTCACTTAATTTATAATAATAACTATTATTATTTCCTCCTCCTCCTCCTCCTCCTCCTCCTCCTCCTCCTCTTCCTCCTCCTCCTCCTCTTTCTCTTCTTCTTCTTTTTTGCTTTTTTGAGATAGGATTTCTCTATGTAGCCCTGGCTGTCACGGAACTTTATTTGCAGACAAGCCTGGCTTCAGACTTAGAGATCCACCTTCCTCTGCCTCCCAAGTGCTAGAATTAAAGGTCCTGCCCTTAACATTTATTTATTATTATTTTATGTATATGATTGTTTTGCTTGCATGTGTGTCTATATGAAGGTATTGATTGAATCCTCTGGAGTGGGAGTTGTGAGTTGCCCTCTAGATGCTGGGAATTAAACCTGGTCCTTTTAATTACTAAGCCATCTCTCCAGTGTTTTTTTTTTTTTTAAGTTAAGCCATAAAAATTAGAAGTGTATATTTAGAGAAATATAAATTTGTGGATAATTTTTTGTTCATTGTATAGAACACTTCAGTTATGTAAACAGTGTACTATTTAAGTCTATATGGCCTGTATATAGTTTTGCAATTACTAGTATATTGCAGTATTCCTTTACTCCTCCAAGCCCCTCCTTCTTTTTTTTTTTTTTTGGTTTGCTTATGGGAAAAGACTTATGTATCCCAGGGTAGTCTTGAACTCAAACTCATGATGTAGCCCATGTTAGCACCTTCTCCCCTCACTGGGTATATATCATTGCATTGCTGGTTTTATGTGTCAACTTGACACAAGTTAGTCAGCAGAGAGGAACAAGGCTTAGTTGAGAAAATGCCTCCTTGAGAGTCAACTGTTGGGCATTTTCTCCATTAGCGAACAGTGTGAGGGGGCCCAGTCCATGGTTGGGTGGTGTCATCCTTGGACTGGTGGCCCTGAGTTCTATAAGAAGACAGGCCAGGCAAACCATGAGGAGCAAGCCAGTAATCAGTACTCCTCCATGGCCTCTGCATCAGATCCTGCCTTCAGGTTCACGCCCTGTTTGAGTTTCTGTCCTGACTTCCTTCAGCGACAGGCAGCAATGTGGAAGTGTAAGCTGAACAAACCCTTTTCTCCCCAATTTGCTTTTTGGTCATTACAGCAATAGAAAGCCTAACTAAGACAATCTTTATGCCTAACTTCCCATTTTCATTTGAAGGTATTTTGGGAGTAAATTATAGACTCGCTCTTCTTCCTGCATTCCTTACTTCTTCCCTGTGAATCTGTACATTGAGGATATTTTCCTCATTAAGCTTTCCCGTTATCATTACCTCAGACAATAATACATCTCTGTTACCTTCTCATGCTCAGCATACATTCAGATTTTCTCAGTTGTTTCCAAACTGCGTTTTTAAAACTAAGTTGCTCAAACTAGGTTCCATTAAGAGACTCCTATGCTCAAACTTTGTTTCACTGTGGAACTTTGGTTTTTGATGTTTTTCCCCCTCCCTCCTTTCTTCTCTCCCTCCCTCCCTCCCTCCCTCGCTCCCTCCCTCCCTCCCTCCCTCCTCCCTCCTTTTCTCCTGCTCTCCCTCTCTTCCACTCTCCCCCCTCCTTTCATTCCACTTTCCCTTTCTTTCTCTCCCTCCCTTTGTCTATTCTAATTTCTGTTGAAGAGACTGGGCCACTTTTTTGGTAGACTTCTGCCTTCTAGATTTATGATTGTTGCTTCTGGCTGTCATTTACATTTAATTAATGTCATGCCGTATCTCCTGTAGGATAAAAATTTTGGTCTAAAGTTATGACTAAATCAGGTCAAAATATTCTCCTTAAGAAAGTCATAGGTGGGGCTGAAGAGATGGCTCAGCGGTTAAGAACACTGACTGCTTTTCCAAAGGTCCTGAGTTTGATTCCCAGCAACCACATGGTGGCTCACAACCTATAATAGGATCTGATGCCCTCTTCTGATGTGTCTGAAGACAGCTACAATGTACTCATAAAAATAAAATAAATAAAACTTAAAAAAAAAAGAATGTCATAGATGGGGTTGAAGAAAGCCTGAGTTTGGTTACAGCAACCACATGGTGGCTCACAACCACCTGTAACTCCAGTTCCAGTGAATTCAACACTCTCTTCTGGTTCATGTGATCACTCTGGTATGCATGTGGTGCACGTACATACACACAGGCAAAACACATAAAGTAAAAAATAAATACATCTTAAACAAAAAAGGAAAGTCATGGGTGAAGCTATACATCTGGCAATACATACTTATAATTCCACACATGGAGCTAGGTATGATAGTGCACGCCTTTAATACCAGCACTCAGGAGGCAGAGGCAGGCAGAGATATCTGTGAGTTGGAGATCAGCCTGATCTATATACTGAGTTCTAGACCCACAGTGAATCCCTGTCTCAAAATCCCTCTCTTGAAACCTGCAAACAAACAAACAAACAAACAAACAATCCTGAATATTGGAGGTAGAGACAGGAGGACCAGGAGTTCAAGGTTATCTTCAGCTATATAGTGCATTTGAGGTCATCCTGGGCTAAATAAGACCCTGTCTCAAAAAACCAGAATCAAGGGCTGTATAAACTGCATAGATGCAGTCATGAGGACTCAAGCTTGGCTCTTCAGTACTCATGTAGAAGCTATGTGTGGCAGCACATGCTGTAATCCTAGTTAGTGCCTGGGAATGGGAGAGGCAGGAGGATTCCTGGGGTTGCTGGCCAGCCCAGCTAGTGGGAGCAATGACCTCCGGGTTCAACATTTTTTTTTAAAGAAGGGTGGACTGATGTTGACCTATGGCCTCCCTAACACGCTCAGATGCACTCCCCACAGACGTGCATACACATGAATATGTATATACATATACCGTTCCCCATCCTCAGTGGGATTTGTAAACAGTGCTGTGTGACTATCATGTTATAGCATATAAGGAGATGTACAATATGAGTTCTGATACCTTTATAATACTGAGGCCGGCCCTTGGAATGGCGATAGCTGTCTACTAAAAAGTCACGGCTTTTCTTTATTCAAGTCAGTCTTCTCTGCTAATAACTTAGCAGAAGATCTATACCTATCCCTCGCTAACATATGTTACATTCTGTTCTTTTGTGACTATTGTCAATTCTTTTTTTAAAAAAAGAGTTATTTATTTATTTATTTATTTATTTATTTAATGTATATGAGTACATTGTAGCTGTCTTCAGACACACCAGAAGAGGGCATTAGGTCCTGTAATGGTACAGATGGCTGTGAGCCACCATGAGGTTGCTGGGAATTGAACTCAGAACCTCTGGAAGAGAGTCAGTGCTTTTAACCACTGAGCCATCTCTCCAGCCCACTATTGCTGAGTCTTATCTGTACTAATCATCTCATGACAATTCATACAGTGTTGATTGTTTTCCTTGATTTTTCCAGGCATTTATTTTGCTTTCGTGGCTTCCCCTGCTAGTGTTCCTGTTATTACCTGGAATTATTTGCTGCTCTGGAATAGAGTTCTCTGAAGACAACAAGACTAAACACACACTTCTCTCTTTTACTAGTTTTTGTGTAAAGAGTTGGTATGATAGTCACCTCAGTTAGTGGGGCTATATGGGTTTTGTTTTCTCTGTATTGATCATTATTAAAATTCATCTGTACTTAAGCAACTCAATCAGTTATAATTTCTTTGTGCTGCTGTGACAGATTGAGTTTGGCAAAGCAGGCGGCATCAACATGTATGTCCCATATGTTCCTGTGCTGGAACACTGACACTTGCCCATCCCTTCTTACAGACGCCCACTTGGGAGCAAGCTTTTTGTGAAACCTAACCACTAAAGCCATTGTGGTGGAGAGCGTATATGGAGCCAGCACAGAGCTATAGAGAAATGACTATGTATCACCCTTAGCTCTTCTGGCCTTGGCTAGGGGCTGGGGAGATGGTGGAGTTGGTAAGGTACTATCGGTGAAAGCTTGGTGGCCTGAAGTTGATTTCCAGCAGAACAAGAAAATGTCAGCCCAGCAGCACCATCTGGCTAGCTCAGGGCTGAGGAGACTGAGATTGGAAGTTCCTTGGGGCTGGCTAGGTAGCTGAATTAGAAAACTCTAGATTCAGTGAGATACTGTCTCAAAAGGTAAAAAGGAGAGTGATTAAGACATCTGATGTTGCCTTCTGTATAGGTACGCATACACATAGCTCCATGCATACATAGATAGGTACATGTATATGTGCACACATACACATACATCTGCTTTGAGGTACCTAACTGATGCTGAGTTGAAATCAGCTTACCCTCTGAGGCATGCTCTGACTATAGACCTGGCAGAGAAGAAAATGCTGTTTTAATTTGTTTCATGTGGCCTTTTAAAGGAGTTCATAGTACCTGTATCAGATGCAGTGATAAAGCTGGCTTTGGGGACCTTCCTAAGGTGATAATTTTGACCTTTGACCTCACCTCAGTGCTCTGGATGGTTTCCTTGCTTTTTGGTAGAAAACATCAGCTAAGCTTGTCTTAGAGAGACTGTGTCTTGGATCTGAAGCCAGCCTTTCCCTAAAGAGCCCTAGTTATTTTTAGTAAAGAGTGGTATTTCAAGTTTAAAATCTGAGCTCTGTGACTCTTTTTAGTGGAAAATCTTATACTGTAAAGATTATAACTGATAATAATAAAGCATTTCAACATCTTTCCTAAAAGGAAAGACCCAACAGACTAGACAAGAAATGTGTTAAAAATCCAATAAAAATAAAAATATAAACAATTGTCATAGGATGGCATATCAATTATGATGGTTTATATATGCTTGGCCTAGAAAGTGTTGCTGGGAGGTGTGGTCTTGTTGGGTGTGGGCTTTAAGACCCTCATTGTAGCTGTCTCGAAGCCAAACCCGGTATTCTGCTAGCAGTCTTCAGATGAAGACATAGAATTCTCTCAGTTCCTCCTGCAACATGCATGCCTGGATGCTGCCATGCTCCTGCCTTGATGATAATGGACTCATTCTCTGAACCTGTAAGCCAGCCCCAATTGTCCTTAAGAGTTGCCTTGGTCACAGTGTCTGTTCACAGCAGTAAAACCCTAAAAAAGAGATCAATCTATAAGAATTGATCCATATTTATCTTCATAATGATAAGAAAATGGAACTATTTTTTCTTTATTAAGTTAGAAGATTTCTTTGAAAGCAAAGAAACATGCCCCAGCACTGACAGGATGCAGCAAATGGATCACACATACACAAGTACCAGTGCCTCTTAATGATGGCTGCTCAGTGCTGACAGGATGCAGAGAACAGATTGTGTACACACAGGTCCCAATGATTCCTAAAGATGGCTGCCCAGTGCTGACAGGATGGGCGGATCCTCTCTTGCACCCCCTAGAGCCAGAGCTACCCTCTGATGTTTCTTTTTCTGAGATCTAATGAAGTTAGTTAGGGGGCACAAGCTCAGACTAGCACTGGTTTGCACAGAGCACAAACACAAAACTAACAGAGGTGTTCTGAAATAGTGTCTTTAAAAGTTCCATAGTTTCTAATGCAGGAGTTCATGTTGGAAAGGCAACTCTGCTTTCTGTTGTCTGTTAGGGTGCATGCTCCCCTAAGTACTAAATGTATGTGATTAGAACTTGTCTCAGGCAAGTCTGTGATGTAGCTTGTATGAAGGAAAAGAAAGATCTAAAGCAATGTGGTAGTTTGAATAAGAATGGCTTATTCTTACTCATATATTTGAATGCTTAGCCATCAGGGAGTGGACCTACTTGAGAAGAACTAGGAGGTGTGGTCTTGTTAGAGGAAGTGTTTCACTGGGAGTGGGCTTAGTCTTCCTGCTGCCTGAGGATCCAGTTGTAGAACTCTCAGCTACTTCTCCAGAACAATATCTACCTGTGTGCCACCATGTTTCCCATTCTGATGAGAATGGACTAAACCTTTGAAACCGTAAGCAAGCCCTCAATAAAGCTTTCTCTTACAAGGATTACCTCGGTGTCTGTTCACAGCAATAGAATACTAACTAGGACAAACAATTTTCTTTTAGGCAAAAGAGAATTCTTCTCCCAAGGCCAAACCTATTTTCAAGGAAAGCTGGGAGTGTAAGACTTTGAGCAGGCAGTTCTATCTTCTTTCCAGACACTAATTTATTTGAATAAAACTTTTTTTGATTCTATAACTCAAATTTCTGATAATCTATCCCAATGAACTGTATTTTAATTAATTAATTATAACAAAATTAAGTATCAGGGGCTGGCTCTGCAGTTAAGAGAGCTTGGTGCTATTGTTGAAGACAGGAGTTGGGTTCCTAACATCCAAGTAGGTCAGCTTACCAGATCCTGTAACTCTAGCCTCAGGAGATCCAGCACCCTCTTCTGGACACCTCTGGTACCTACATATATTTACAGCCGCCCCCTCCCCCTACACATTTTTTTTTAAAAAAGGAATTATCAGTCACTTAATGAGGATAGCTCAGGTTGATTTGACAAGTCAGTAGGTGAAGCAGTTGCCTGTAAGCCTGACGATGTAATTGATTCTGGGAACCCACAGTTGGAAGAAGTCACTGCAGAAAGTTATCTTCTGACTGTCACATGCCACACACACACACACACACACACACACACACACACACACACTCTTACTCACTCACAAACACATACACTCACGCCCAAAAAACAAACAACAACAAACTAATTTGGATGGTACCAAAGAAAATAAAGGTAAGCACATTGCTTTTTGTAGAAGGAAGCTCCCTAAGAAACATCTGCACAGGGTTATTGACACAGTTGAAGAATCGCAGCAAGGAATTAAATGAGAAAAGAAACTTTAGCAGCGTCTCAGGAAAGAGTGAGCTCTGAGCATTTGGTTGGTGTATGGAGGGCAAGTGGAAGCGGTCACCAGAGGCCAGGTGACAGTGGTCACAGGACGAACAAGGGCTTTCGAGTAGCAATAATAATTAGGCTTTTGAATATTAATCATTTGTAAACTACACTTAAAAAAAACACTGTTATTGATTCTTTGTAAATTTCACATCATGTACCCCACTTGTGTTTTAGGTGAGCATTGTGTGTGGGGAACTAAATTTCCCGTGTGACTTAGCTCATTTGAAGTGTGTTGAAAGATCACTAAATCAGGGTGATACCTAAAAAAGATTGTCTTTAAATGTCCAAAAGTTAACTAAATTTATGAGATTAATGTTATCAAAATCCCAAGAAATTCAAACCAAAGACACTTCTCATGTACAGATATGTAGTTTAAATATATTTAAATATTAGCTCAATAATCAGTCTTTCTACAGAACAATCACAAATATGCAAACCCTTCATTATTGTCTTTGTTTGTTGCCTGTGAAGTGAGTGGATGGGGCTGGAGAGATGGCTCAGTGAGGAAGAGCACTGCCTGCACTTACAGAGGACCCAGGTTTGATTCCCAGCACCCACATATCCACTAAGAACTGCCTGTAATTTCAGTTCCAGGTGGTCTAATGTGCTCTTCTGGCCTCCTCAGACACTGTATGCATTTGGGGCACAGACAGATGTGCAAACGAAACACCCATATACATAAAATAAAAATGAAAAAAAATCAAGCAAATGGGCAACTGAGCTACGAAGCTCTGTGGAAGTTTTTGCCTGGCATACATGAGACCCCTTTAGTCCCCAGTACCACAAAAAAGTGAAGTGTGGTATAATATATCTAGTCAAAGTAATGATATACATATTTAAATAACACTTATTCACATAACTTAAATGATGGAAATAAAAATTTAATGTAATTATCAGCATAATAGTTGATTACTTATCATATATAAATGTAAGTATATATAGGCTTATTTATATATATACATATTATATGTAACATATGAGATACTTATACATATAATAAATAATGTTATATATGTATGTTATAATATTATATATATGTAATTCTTAAGTTATTTATTTGGATGGTACCAAGCATGTAGTATCTTCTCCTAAGAAGATAACAAGATGCCTTTGACTGCCGGAGTCACTATAAGGTTTCTTGGCACACCTAATTTCTATCTGATGGCTACTGGGAATTAGCCGCATAAAGAAGAAACTGTGTGAACCTCCTACATCTGTGATTGATTTCTGTTCACACAGCACCTCTGGGTTTTTCACACCAAGAACTTCTCCATTTCTCTGCAGGTTCCCACTGGGTGTCTGAAATTTTAATTCAGCTTGAACACTAACTACGCACAGTTAATGCACTCACCAGAGTTTAAGAGCTCAGCCCTTCAAAATTGCCCTCAATTCTGTATGCCAGTTACAAGCATAATGGGTCTCCAGGCTACCCATATTTCTGTGCAGTTTGGCTATAAACTGGGGTTCCCTTCATTTGCTAATTTGTTGCAGCAGCTCTCAGAACCCAAGGAATACTTTAGTCACCATTACTGGCTACTTATAAAGAGTATTAGGGGAGCTGGGGTGCTGGCTCAGTCGGTCAAGTGCGCGCCTATAAAACCCGAGGACCTGTATTCAGATCAACAGGGCCCACCCACATGACAGCCAAGTTTGGGGACATACCTGAAATCCCAAATCTGGGGAAGCAGAGATAGGAGGATCTTTGGGGTTTGCGGTTCAGCGAGTTTAGCTGACCTGGCAAGGTCTGTGATCGTCTCTGTCTCGAAATATAAAGCAGAGCAGAGCTGGCTCAGTGAGATGGCTCAGTGGGTGAGGGTGCCTGCCACAAACCTGACAACCTGAGTTTGATCCCTGGAAGCTACATGATCGAAGGAGAGAACTAACTCCTGCAGGCTGCTCTTTGATCTCCATACACATGCTGTGGCAAGTATTCAGGCACACACATATACCACACCACACCCAAATCAATAATGTAAAAAACAGAAGCAAGTGGAAAGTTAACGGGCAAGATACCCAGTGTTCACACACACACACATTCACACACACACACACACACACACACACACACACACACACACACACACCACACAAATTGTAAGGTTAGTAAGGTCATAAATAAAAACCTTGATGAAGAGTATGAGTATGTAATTTGAGGTTAGGAAGGATCTTTAGTGTAGGCCTTCCATCCTGTGAACTCTGTGGAATATGAATATGTTTACCAGCTCAGAATCTCCTGATAGTGCAGTTTACAGTTATTTGGTATTTGTTTTTGTTGTTGTTTTGAGATAGGGTCTCTGTAGCCCAGGACTCCTTTGAGTTTGCTATTTAGCCTATGGTAGCTTCAAATTCCGGAAATCCTATTTTAGCCTTCCATTGCTGGGATTATGGGTATGAGCCACCAGGCCCATCTACTTAGGCTTTTCAGGAAACTCATTATGTAGTGTGAGTGACCAAACCACCGGTCATCTATGAGTAAGTCAGGCTCCAGTTCCTCTCTACTTCCTGGAGACAAGAGGTCTCCAGCCTCAATCATATTGCTTCCTTGGTTGCTAGCTCTCAGCCTGCAGCTGTGTGTGGTTGTCTCTCTCCTGGTCAGCCTATTAGCGTGAACTCAGGGTTGTATGAAAGGGGCTTATGATGAGGAACAAAATGCTTACTTCACTTCTTCAGTGGGGAAATTACAAGACTTGTGCTGGAGGCAAGGTCTGGACGCAACTGTGTGTACTTCCTACTACACCACAGTGGCCACACAATTCTTTTTATCATTTAAAGGTATTTTTAAAAAAACTTAAAATTAGCCTATGTGGCATTAGACATCATTATAGCATTTTTGATCAAAGTGTTTTAGCGAGTCTCCTCCTGCCTCATCTCACTCAGCCCCCACTGCCCTTTGGTCCTCACTGGTGACCCAGTCTCCACCTCCCCACTCCAGTTTCTATGTCCCATGTGGTTTTTTTTTGCTCACTTCTCATCTTTATCACCCATTTTTACCCTTTCTTGGTCTCCTTTCTTTACATCTTCCCCCGCCCCCCATCACAAGCTAAGATCTGCATATAAGAGAGGACACACTGTATTTGTCTTCCCAAATCTGAGTCTCCTTGCTTCATACTGTACTTCAGATCTGTTCACTTTCAGAAACATTGTAGTTTTCTTCAGAGCTGCGTAAAATCTCATTGAGCACACATCTTACATTTTCATTATCCACTCATCTCTGACGAACATCTAGGCTGGTTCCATTTCTTTGATGTTATGCACAAAGCATCAAAAACTGTGTAGCGTCTCTGAGGGTATGGGGCTTAAGTCACTAAAAATGACACCAGGATGCATGGCGTTCAAATGCTTCTTAACTGTTTCCACGTCTATGCCTGAACTGCATTAGGGAACCTGATGCATAGGAAGTTCAAATAAAAAGGGAAATTTTTTTTCTGCTAGGATTTTTCCTGGCCTCCAGCAGTCATGACAGGTGAGGCTTAGCTACCCATCCTGACATTTCAGTTAAACAGAGGAACGATGGAATGATGGTGAAAAGCAGACAAAGGGAGATTTAATTGATGTGGCAACATTGGGGAAAGGAAGAGATAAAATCCAGGGACCCTCAACTCCAACCTTAGGATGCTAATGTGAGGATTAGGTTTTTAAAAACTGTGAGATATGTATACTTAGGCAGTCCTGGTCAGGGTGTGGTTCCCCACATCACTGCGTCACTGGTAAAGCAAGGTGTTCTGACAGGGCAGGTGGTTTCTTTTTCTTTTCATTTTTCTTTTTTTTTTTTTTTTTTTTTTTTTTTTTGCAGGTATGGCCTTCCCAGGATATTTGCCCTCACGTAGAGGGTGTGTGTCTTGTCAGGTTTTGCTCTGGAATCCAACTTGATGATAGCTTTAGGACGACGAGTTAATCTTTGTGTCTTCAGCTAAAGGAGAGGAAGCAGAGACAAAATGAAGGCTGTGATGTTAGGCCTTTGCCTTGATGCCCCAAATGGTCTTTAACAAAAGCAGCTTTGAAATATCTGCTGCAGTTACATTTTTGATTACTACTGTCTGTTTGGACTGTGATTTTGCTTCAATAAAATCTTAATGTTGACCTGGTGGTAGTGACACACTTGGGAGGTAGAGGCAGGTGGATCTCTGTGAGTTTGAGGCCAGCATCATATACAGAGTGAACTCTAAGACAACCACGGATACACAGAGAGACCCTGTCTTGCAAACAAACAAACAAACAAACAAACAAAGACAAGACAAAACCAAAAACCTTAATGACTTTGAATTTTTTTTACCTTAAATTTTGTAGTCATTACAATGTACCATAAATGAAATTATATGTTCAAAGCCATCTGTGGTGGCTCCTATTTGTAACCCCAGTAATATGAAGATTGAAGCATTGAGCTTGCTGTAAGTTGAGGACCTGCCTGGGCTACATGGTATAACCTTGTCTCAAAGGAACAGAGATAAGAAGAAACTGAGGAGACAGATCAGAGGGAAGGCTCTTGCTGCACAAGGATGAATGCCTGAGTTCTGATCTTCAGCACACATATAAAATGTGGGTGTGGCAACACGTCTCTGTGACCTCAGTGTGGGAGCGGGGAAAGGAGGAGCCTGAAAACCCCATTACTTTCTTTTCTTATCATGGGAATGGAAACAGAAACGTGCATGCCCCCTCCTTATTCTGATAGGCTCCTTTTGTGTCAGGTGACATATGGGTGACGAATAAATTGTTGGTGCATGAACATATTCGTCGCCAACAGGCTTTCTTGATTTTTCTCCCTGCTCATTTGCTGTGTGGGTCTGTAAATGTATTTTAGTTGGACTATAGGTGAGCTCTCTCATGATGAGAAGATACTGCACCAAGTCTAATGGTTATGTCCCTAAGGCCTTCCGTGAACCATACTGTGATGACTAGCTCATAGTACGTACACACAGACACACACACACATAGACACACACAGACACACACATACACAGACATACACACACACACACACACACACACACACACACACACACACACACACACGCCCCTCCAGATCTAGTGGTATAAACTTCTTTACAGGAGATGTGTTTCAAGGTAGTTTGGGCAGGGGCAATGGTTTTTGCAGATGAGGTCACTCCCACGGTATTGGCATCCTGACTCATTGCCCTTTTTCTCTGAACCAGGAGTGGGTCTCCAGTTACTGCCATGTTTCTACCACATACAGGCTGTGCACAAATCCAAATGCAGTGTATGCTGCTTTCCCGCTTCTGGTAGAAACAAAAGGAATCAGACCACCAAAAAATATCTTGTAAGAAAACAACAGTTCCTGACTCTGTACCACCTGTTTCAATGCAATCCAGGACTCAGAGTGATGCAACTCACAAGCGTGGAAGGGGCTGGCGGATGGGCTGGGCTGTCTCGGGCTGATCTGATGTCAGAGCAGATCATGTGGTGCTCTGTAGGCAGCTGGGACTGGCCCGCGGGAAGCACATGGATTACAGTCTGAGGCTGTGATGGGAAAGTCGGTTCCTGGGCTGCTGTCTCATACACATCAGCAGGCAGGGAAGCTGGGGACTCTGACTCGCCCTGCTCCGGGCCCCTCCTGCTTCGTGGTCACAAGCAATCGCTGAGAGAAGCTGCTGCTCCAGTAAGTGCTTCAAGAAGGTCTTTGTTCGGAGCGTTTGGGAAGCCGGGAGGAAGTGTTGGTGTGGAAGGGGGGGATGTTGGAAGCCCTTTGTAAATCGCTCTCGGGATCTGGGCTGGGCAGCATGGCTTTACATGCAATCCCCGGAGGTCAAAGGCAGCGCCCGATGTTCAGATGGTCCCCAGCCCCGATTTTGGTTTGCGCTTCATGTGATGTGTTTTTCTGATGTGCAGTTTAGGGTTTTTTCTTTTTTGTAATTTCAGGGGAGATCTTTCTTTTAGACCCGATTAAAGTGAATTGATTTCAGATTCTCTAACCCTGTGTGGACTTGTTTTCTCTGTGGCAAGCGAGGGGCGCAGAGAGGGTGGGAACTCCTTCAGTCAACATCTCTGCTTCTTAAGATTCAGGCTGTGTTTGTGCCAAAGGACCATGTAGTGGGTACCACCCTCCTCTGCTCTGGGGAAGTAGGTGATAAGAGGAGAATCAGGATGAAGCTGTAGTGAGGACACTTGATTAGTTTTGCTGAAGAGTGGGGTTGCTAGGAGATTGCCTCCCCTCCTTCTTTTAATGGTTAAATTTTGCACTAGGTACCCTCAGCTGGCAGAACACAGACAGAGGAGGAAAAATGATGGAGTTCTCACTCTCTTTCCCTGCAAGCGAATTATCTTTTCTGCTTCCAAAATCCCAGCTAAGATGCAGCAGAATGAGAAGAGAAGATTTCTAAGCACTGTTGTTTTGTTTTCTGTTTTTCGGATGACAGGAGTGCCGAGCTGCACTCATGCCTCAGGCGTGAGCCTCAGCTCTCCAGCATCTTAGGTGTGGCCTTTTTGGAGCACAAGAACAGAGATGGAATGCCATCTTACTGTTCCTCCCGACATATTATACTCCGTCTCTTTCAGAGGCTGGAAATAAATATGTGTGCTTGGAAGGCAATAGGAAGGGAATTAAGGAGAACAGATTTGTTTATTTTATCTGGCCTGAGACCCCTCTTCCCTGTGAGCTCTTTATAGAGTTCTAGGTTCAGGTGTGTGATAGCGACTTGAAAGACAATACACATATAATTATGACCTGTTTTAAAGCAATGGAGACCCCCCTTTAGAAAAATAATGGAATAACCTATTATAAGCAATAGACGTTGAGGCTTTGGGGTCAAAGACTGATTCTAGAAGTATTTAGGCATCGAAGAAACTTTTAAGGTGGGAGAGATGTTGGAATGGAAGCCAAGGTCTGTTTAGATGTGGTCTGTTCTCCTCTATGGCTTTTTGCAACCCATGGTTTAATTCACAGAACACCAAACAACAGGCAGGAGCTTGCCCCGCCCATCGGGCTGTGAGCATGGAGCCCTCACTTCCCATTTTGTCCCCCTGAATTGCATAAGCTAATGCAGAAACAGGGCTAGGATTCATCTTCTCCATCCTGTGTGCTACAGGTATAAGCCTTATGAAACAAATTGAGAATAAAAGGAAGATTTTTCCTGCTTCCAAGCTATGGAATGAAGGTGGACTTCTTCTGGAAAGGGCTGGTCCTCGTGAGCCACTTCACTTAGGGGAGCCCAATAAGAAGACAGCTTTCAGAGGAGATCTCTCTAAGCCAGCTCTCCCTGCCTGCTCAGGCTAGATAGAACACCTCCCCTCTTTTTGGCCCCATGCCAAAACAGTCTCTCTGAATGTGGGGGGGCTGATAACATGGTACCCACACTTGAGCACATTAATGTCCTATGTGTGAGGTTGAGGGGCCCTCCTTTGACCACACTCTCTGTTTCTCAGGGAGAAGCTCACTTATGGGTATTTTAGATATTCAAATCTGTTAAAAAATTGTTAGCCGGGTGTGGTATGGTGGTGCACACCTTCAATCCTAGAATTTAGGAGGCAAGGGCAGCCTACTCAACTGTGAGTCTGAAGCCAGCTTGGTCTTCCCAGTAAATTTCAGACTATCTTACTTATAAAATTTGTCAGAGTCCAACTGAGAGGGAGGGGCCAGCGACACTCTGCACTCCACAGTTTGGGGAAGGCACTTGGGCTAGACTAGAGCTGAGGACTGACAGTCGCCTCCTTATTTATGGGGAGGAAAACTGACCAGTGAACGAAGAAGAGTGATAATTCAGGTTTGGCACCCAGAGCACGTGACTCTAGTTTAGGGCAGCTTCTGTACTACCTCAGCCTGTCCCTAAAAACAAGTGCTTTTTCTCTTTTAGATTATTTTTTATTTAACTAAAATATCATATCACTAGGATAGTAAAACCATTATAACTTTATGTTCCTTCCCAAATGTCTTAGAAAAGATCACAAAATGAAGTAGCCGGGCATAGTGGCACACACCTTTAATCCCAGTACTCGGGAGGCAGAGGCAGTCAGATATCTATGAGTTCACCTAGGAAGTGAGTCCAGGACAGCTAGGACGATTACACAGGTTTATTAAACCCTGTCTCATAAAACTAACCAACGAACCAACCAACCTACCAACCATCCAACAAAAACAAAAAGAAAAGAAAAAAGACAGAAAACAGGACTCTGTTTTTCCTTAGGTGTCTCTTCTGGTCTGGTGGAGAGATTATAAATGCCTGGTCCTTAGGATTTTCTGATCTTGTCTTTGTGGGATTATAAACTGTTTTTTTTTTTTTTTTTTTTTTTGTTTTTTTTACACAGGGTTTTTCTGTGTAGTCCTGGCTGTCGTGGAACTCACTCTGTAGACCAGGCTGGCCTCGAACTCAGAAATCCGCCTGCCTCTGCCTCCCAAGTGCTGGGATTTAAAGGCGTGGGCCACCACCGCCCGGCTGGACTGTTCTTAGGAAGGAGCTCAGTCACCATTTCTCTGTTACCTCAAATGCCACACCCACCAACATTTCAAGGACTCCCATCTGGATAGTTTCTTGAGTTGTACAATATTCTTTGTTTAATACAGGTCTGTCAGGATGATTTATTTTAAAACTATTTAAATGATGTTTAATTTACTATAAAGTTTCAGACTAATTTTTCTCTTTTTTAATTCATGCTAGGCTTAAACTGGGTTAAAAAAAATACATGTTGATTGACTAATGAAAGAAATTTTATACAATATTGCCATGTCTGCCTTTGAGTATGCCATTTATATGCATTTTTGATTCATCTTGGTGCTGGGGATTGATCCCTGGAGCCTTATATATGTTCTGTGGGTGCTCTGCCACTGAACTACATGTTCATTTTTACTGATATTTAAAAGGTAATCCAACTAGTCATGTGTGGAGGCACAGGCCTTTATAGACTAATCTCTGTGAGTTCGAGGACAGGCCTGCTTTATATAGTCAGTTCCTGACCAGCTAGCAGCTAGCGCTACATAGTGAGACTCTGGCTCTCAGGGGGAAAAAAAGTAATCCAATTAAATGTTGTTCCATAATGTTCTTAGAATGCCCATCTGTTAAATATGCAGTCTAATTTTAGCCAGAGCGAAATTCGTTTATTGACTGGCAATCACTATCAATATGAATCACTGTCACATGTAATTCATCTATGTGTACATAAAAACAACAAACACAAAATTAAGTTGCACGTTATTCAATTAACCTTTTACAGGAACCTCGATTTCAGTAAAGAAGTTCTCCGATTATCTGTTTGTTGTGTAAATACCAACTTTTACTGGTGCAGTGAGGGACTTTTCATTCTAGACATTAAGCTAAGTGATATGTTGGGAGAAATTCACCCTCTTGGCTTTGAGTACTCCTAGCAAGAATAATTGGCATACTGTTCTAAACAGTCTGCACACTCTAGTTCAGAAACAAAGAAGTAGATGTGACATTTCTAAATGGTGACATCGTTAAGGACCCCTCCAAATGATAACATACAGCAAGCTTTAGATTACAGCAGAGGGGAACCAGGAAAAGGAAATAAAGTATGAATTCATAATGTGGACAGAAACATTTCATAAAAAGACCAGTTATTTCAAGGAGGGACAGCTAAGGGGAAATGCTACCCTCACCTCACCCAAAAAGTTCATTTGGGGCCCAAAGCTGTGACCAGCAGCTGTACCAGTTGCTAATTCCATTGTTAGAGGTCTTAGGTTCTTTATCCAATCCATTTAGGCAGAAAGTGCAAGCAAATATCTCTTGTTACTAACAAAGAAACAGATTTAAGTTCATGCTAATGTGTTCACAGCCAGAGCCAAAAGCTTTTCAGGGTTATTACAGCTCACTGGGCTCTTAGCCCATCCATCCAAGGGTCTAAAGTAGACCGAAGTTATGGATCAGCCCACTGTCTGCAGTGCACAACCCACGTGAGAGCCCGACGCTACCGTTCCCTGTGCCACGCCTTCCCCAGATTCAACCTGAAACCTGAGATTAGCATTTGGCATCAGTGAGACTTATGGTTGGCTTTTCTTTTCTTTTCTTTCTTTCTTAAAGATTAATTCTGGCTTTTCTTTTTACAGTTTCTTAAACTTCATGTATACCTAACTACCTAAATTGTTTAGGTGGAGACCTTCCTTGTAAAACTGTCTATTGTTTTTTGAACCTTGGGTGTTATATAAGTCTTTAGCCTGTTTTTGTCCTTTGTCTTGAGTAGGGAGAAGAAGGCATATGAACCTTTTGAGAATGTAGAAACAACACAGCCGTTGAGATGACTGGTTAGGAAAACATTTCTGTGCATATTGATTTAGAGAAATATCCACTGTCCTTTGCTGGGAAGAACATTCCATCCTTCAAGACCCAGTACTGAGTCTGTTGATCCTCTCTTCCTCCACTCTAAAGTCAGACTAAGCGATCATTCATGGAAGCATCATGGGTGTGGCTTTCTCTACTTATTACTAGGTTGATGGCAAAACACCTGTAACAAAGCATAAACCAACAAGGGAACTGCTTAACCCCAATTTAGAATTTATATAGTAATAGAGGACTTCTCAAAATAATCTAACACACTGATCAGATACTTAAGTCTAGAGAGGGCCAATATCATATTTATTACGTTTCCTTTCTTTACAGTGTTATTCGTGTCTGTGTTTCTGAGTGCCAATAGTTTCTTACACACTTGCCCTTGGCATCTCTAAGCCTCTGGAGAAAAGTGCCAAATGTTATCCTTTTCCCAGAGTATTTGGACCAGGATGTTGGTTGTTTGCAAAGCCAGCACCACTGAGAGTCCAGCTGGAGAAGTGCAAGCTGAGAGCCCAGTGTAGGAATCCTTACCATGTTAATAGAAAATAGAAAATAAAACTTATAAAGTGATTTGAACCGTATTGATTGTGTTTTTTTCTAACTTGGGGTTTGAGGTCCATTCAGGCCATGCATTTAGAATTCGCTTTGTTGGGGTCTTGTTTTAGACACTTAAAAGTACTCTTGGAGCTGGCCGTGGTGGGGCACACCTTTAATCCCAGCACTTGGGAGGCAGAGGCAGAGGCAGAGGCAGAGGCAGAGGCAGAGGCAGAGGCAGAGGCAGAGGCAGAGGCAGAGGCAGAGGCAGAGGCAGAGGCAGAGGCAGAGGCAGAGGCAGAGGCAGAGG
>JANHMN010000001.1:29751430-29776333 GCA_030674055.1 Rhabdomys pumilio
GAGGCAGAGGCAGAGGCAGGTGGATCTCTGAGTTCTAGGCCAGTGTGGTTTAAATAGTAAGTTCCAGAACAGTCAGCACTACACAGAGAAACTATGTCTTGAAAAAGACTAGCAAACAAACATACAGCAACAAGTATAGTCTTGGTGTTAGGTCTGTGACATGCGAGAGGTAGGAGAATCTTGACTTCAAGTCCAGCCTTGACTACATAGCAAGATCTTATATCAGAAAATGCAGGGGCAGAGCTACATGTGATGTCTTGAGTTTTATCCCCAACCGTGTGTGTGTGTGTGTGTGTGTGTGTGTGTGTGAAGTGTAATTATGGGACTCAAGAGCTAATGAGAAAAATAGGCTGTAGAAATCCAACACGAGCATCCATCCCCATTTGATGCTGCAGCACTGATGCTGTAGTTTGTGCCTTTCCCTCTGGGGCTTGATATTATTGGCTTTAATAACAAATGGGACATTAACCCATCCATTATAGAACTGTGAATGAAGGAAACATTAAACCATCCCTGACAGAGAGCAGGCAGACTTAAAAAGTAGATTTTTCTCCTTTTTTTTTTGTCACAAAATATTTTACTTTGCTCAGAAAAGACCATAATTGTTCCACATTGTGAATTCCGCCCTTACTGAAACTTAGTTGATATATAGGATAGCATATTAATTCTAATTCTAGAGGTACTTGTAGCCTAGGACTGCGGTTTTTGTGTGTTTCATCCTGGTATTGCATAGTATCCAATTTCAGAATAAACTAAGTCCAGCAAGAACATTTGGCCCAGATGTTACTAAAAATAATTGTTGCTGTAAAATTTCACACAGAGAATAACATTCCAGCCCTTGTGTTTGTTATGCAGGCTTGCTTCATTTTCCATTTGGGATTGAAAAGAAAAATTTCAGAAAAGAAAACATTTGAAAAGAATGTGTATTATACAAACACCAGTATGTTGCTTCAGTTCCATCTCTTTTTTTTTTTTTTTTAAAGTAGATGGTGTATATTTTCAGGTGCTTTAGGGTTCAAAATTCAAGTTGGGTAAAGGATAACATTTTCCTCAAGTCAGCCAGCAGCAATTGCAGGCTCCTCAGTACTTTTCTGAGATAAATAGGTTATAAGGACTCAAAGTGATCCCAAGCATCTGGGTTGGTGAGACAAGCCTCATTTGGATGTAGGGCTTTGAAGGTGGTCTCAGTTTCTTTTCAAGTCCCTAGGAAAACAAATAGAGTTGCTTTACCGTTCCCAGTGAAGAAAGTTCCCAGCAGTTTTATCAAGGAGAGCCTTAGGGTACAGAAATATAAAAAAGTTTTAATCAGAATAAATGAGACATGAGGTAGAGGGTAAGGGGAAAACACAGCAACTCCAAATGTCTGTCAGTCTTTAGGTCTTGGTCCTTTGAAAACCTGGCACGCTAGAATACAGGCCAGGACAGATGGCCGGGGGTTTCTGCTTTATCGATGCCAGGGCAATTTGTAATGTAAGTAGAACAAGACACCAAAGGAGCTTGGTATAAGAAGTGACTGATGATCAATTACTGCTTATAATTAGTTAATGATCAGTTCTGATGATGCCTGATGCTCCCGAGTGGCTGGATTCCTTGCCTTTTATGAATAATTTATGTTTTAAAACGCATGTTTTAAATAGAGTGCCTCAAATGCAAGATTATTAAGTTTTGTTTCATCCTTAGATAACGGTTGTTCCCAGGGTCATGTCGCTGTGTTCCACTTCTACACATATACATAACCATCACTTGTCTTTGGTTTTGATTTTCAAGAAGTTACTGTATATTTATTGCTGTTTACATTTATTTCTGTATTTCTGCATGTATGTGTCTATTTACTTATTTATCCATTAATTCATTTACTTATTCGTGTATGTATGTGTGTGTGTGTAAGTGTGGATGTATGCCGACTGCTATTGAGCTAGTAGAGGTCAAAGGTCAAAGGTCAAATATGGAAATGTATTCTTTCCTTCCTCTATACAGGTTCTGAGAATTGAAGTCAAGTCACCAGACTTTTGTAGCAATCATCTTTACCTGTTGAGCTGTGTTGCTGGCCCTATTTTTGATTATTATTATTATTATTATTTTGAGCCAGAGACTCATGTAACCTAGAATATGTTATGGTTGACAGTGATTACCTTAGGGTTTTCATTGCTGTGAAGAGACTCCATGACCAAAGCAACTCTTATAAAGGAAAACATTTAATTGAGCCTGGCTTACAATTTCAGAAGTTCAGTCCACTATTATAGCAGGAAGCAGCCTTTAGGCAGACATGGTTCAGGAGGAGATGAGAATTCTACATCCTAATCAGAAGGCAGCCAGAAGGAGACTCTCTTGTGCAGTCAAAGAGAAGGAGGATCTCATTCCACACTGGGAGGAATTTGAGCATAAGAAGAGACCTCAAAACCTACCCCTACAGTGACACAGTGACTATTTCTAACTAGGTCATACCTTCTAATAGTGCTATTTTTAAAAAAAGATTTATTTATTTATTAATTTTATGTATTTGAGCACACTGACACTGTCTTCAGATACACCAGAAGAGGGCATCGAATCTCATCACAGATGGTTGTGAGCCATCATGTGGTTGCTGGGAATTGAACTCAGGACCTCTGGGAGAGCAGACAGTGTGCTTAACTGCTCAGCCGTTTCCCCAGTCCTCTTAACAATTATTTGGTTTATCTGAGTACAGTTGACTTAATGTTTTAAAATAGTTTAACATGCTTTCCAGACTTCATTAAAGAGTTCCTTTAATTAAATTCCTCTGGGAACTTGCAATGTTGTTGTTGTTTTTCCTTTTGGTTACTTTTTAGTTTAAATATTTTCCATACTGCATTTCCTTGTATATTTAAGTAGTTACAGTGATTAGTAAACTATGAGATTGAAATAGTTACATTTGATAGAAAATAATTATCAGATTTCTGTTACTCTGTGGGTGTGAATTTGGTATAATTAAAAGTGTTAGAATGATGCCTATACTTAACCTTTTATTTGTTACTATTAATCAGATGGCCTTAGGCGAATTATTCATCCTTTTGTGTTTTTTAATGCAATCTTTCTGTCTTTATCTAAACCCTGTGAATAGTTATGTTTCTGGGATTATGTTAATGAATAAATAAATTACCCTACCAAAATGCTCAGTTGTAAGGTATTCTTAGCACACATATACCCATTCATTAGTCCCCAGCATCCTCACTGACTGCCACAACCTGTGTTAACTGCCTATATTAGAGTAAGTATTCAATGGATTATATATTGGTATCATTTGAGAACTAATCAACTAGCACAGAATATGCTAGAGAGAACATCCTTATGGTTCTTGCAGAAGACCTAGGATCAGTTCCCAGTACCACAACAGGTGGCTTATAGCCACCAGTGACTCCAGTTCCAGAGGATCTGATACCCACTGGCCTTGATGGTCATGTGAATGCATGTGGCATGTATAAACTCATGCAGGCACAATACCACTCCTGGGCATATACCCAGAAGATGCTCCAAGATATAGCAAGGACACATGCTCCACTATGTTCATAGCAGCCTTATTTACAGAAGCTAGAAAGAACCCAGATGTCCTTCAACAGAGGAATGGATACAGAAAATGTGGTACATTTACACAATGGAATATTACTCAGCTATTAAAAACAATGACTTCGAGAAATTCTTAGGTAAATGGATAGAACTAGAAAATATCATCCTGAGTGAGGTAACCCAATCACAAAAGAACACATATACATTTAAAAAACCCATTTAACATAGCATAGGCAGAGTCCATTTCACGGACTTTGCCATGTTGAATAACAGCCCAATCCAGTTCTTTCCTTTCTCTTTAATTTTTTTCATTTTTAATCATGTGTATGTAATGTGTACTTATGCGTTAGTGCAGTGCCTGTTGAGGCCAGGAGAGGGCATGGGATCCTCTGAAGCTGCAGGGACAAGCAGTTGTGAGCAGCCTGAGGTGGGTGCTGGGAACTGAATTCAGGTCCTCTGTTAGAATAGTTAAGTGTTCTTAACCACTGAGCCATCTCTCTAGCCCCCTTCTTTATTTGTTCCCAGTTTGAGTACTAACAAAGATTGATTTTTTTCTCCAAAGGTTGTTTGTCTTTAGAAATTAAAAAGAAATAAAGAAGGCTCACTGTGTTTTTTTTCTATGAAAGGCAATTCTACTAAGTCTTTATGGAGGCCTGCCTGGGCCTGGCTCACACTGAGATAGCCTGCTTTTCTGGAGACTTAGGTAGAATGCAGACAGCAGTTTTATCCCCCATGAGCATGGGAACAGGAAGAGGGTTTCCCCTCCTTGATTTGTCCCCAAATCCAGCTTCATCATGGTTCCCAGATCATTTTCTGGCATTACAAAATCACTGTGATGGAAGTCTGAATCCCTATTGCTTCTAACATTCTGCCTAAAGCTGGTGTGAGAACTGGCACAGAGGCATCACGACAAGCTAATGTCCCAGCAGCCAATGTCCCAGCGAACTCTCTTGGAGAATCCGTGGCATTCGCTTTAAAGCTGACACAGTACTGTATGTTTTGTGACGACTCAGGCAAATGGTAGTTTTCTTCTTTCTTGGTATTTCTTGCTTTTACAGGTTGTCTTTGGATCGTCTTAGTCCTCAGTTCTCTTCCTCCTCACAAAAGGGTGATTTTCTTTCCTTCCTTTGTGGACTTGCAGCTTCTTCTTGTTTTCAGTCTTGATTTCTCCGGAGCACCACGTGTCCATGAAGTGGCGGGAGGTTCTGCACCCTCTTTGGAGAACATTGCGTATGCAATCGATAAAGCTGGGCCTTTCCAGCTTTATTTCATTTCTTTGCCCCATGTGCCTTGGTAATAGCAGAGAAGCACTGTGTTTTCATTCCAAGATCCCTGGGTTTCAGAAATACAGCATTCAGAAAGGTTAAGAGATTGAAAAGGATGTGATGGAACTAACGAAGAGTCGGCTCTGGGGACTGGGAAAGAGCAGGTGGCTCCCGCCACCCAAGATCAAGTTGAGCTCCCAGGCATCTGTTTCAGGAGCACACACATATTTTAGGAACAGCCTGGAAGACAAGTGCTCTGGTTGATCACTCCAGAGTGTGCCTTCTGTCTGTTTTGACGTGAGGTTATCTTAAATGAGTGCTGACACTTTAACGAGTGGTTGGTGCTAAATATTTTGACAAATGTAAATGACTGTCCTGTAGTACTGAAGTGTGGTTTGGTAAAGATGCACGCCATGCAACATATTGGTTGAGACACGGGACACCACAAACTCACCGAATGGCACTTCTTCTTAATAGGAATTAAATTATAGATGACAGACAGGAGAGTGCCAGGGGAGTGGCTGAGTGGCAGAGAGGCTTGTCTAGCATGCTCAATGTCCTGGGTTCGATATCCAGTACTGCAAAAAAAGAAAATTATTCATCCAAAAGAGGAAAGATCCAAGGACAGAGAGATAGTTATTTTATTTTTTCATAATTATTTTTCCAGACAGTGTTTCAGTATGTGGGTGCTGGGAACTGAACTCGAGTCCTCAGTAAGAGCAGTAAAATATTCTCAACACCTGAGCCATCTCTCTAGTCCCTTCTTTATTTGTTCCCAGTCTGAGTACTGATAAAAATCATCACAGCACTTTGGAGGCTGAGGCAGGAAGATGTCATAATGTCAAGGCCAGCCCGAACTGTTAGTGTGGGACCATATTTCAAAAACCTTCCAACAATGACAAGAGCCAGAACAAAAGCTGTGTTTGTGACTGTTTCTGCCATGGTTATACTTATTTAAATGAGAAACAATGGACTGTTGTTCCCACTTCTAAAGAACAAATGTTTCTCCTTCACTCTACAATAATTGACTTATTTTTAATTAAAATACAATTAATAATCATAGCATTCCCCACTCTCTCTCCTCCCTACAAGGGAAGGCAACCATCCTCTTGCCTTCTCCCATTCCTTCCTACATTCATGGCTTTACAAATGAATAAAAGTATAAACACAGCCTGCTAAATCTGTTCAGCATTACTTGTGTGTATGTTTTTAATGCTGACTGCTTGGCTTGGTACTGGACAATTATTTTGGGGGCTCATCCCTGGGGAAGACTGATGGTCCCTCTCTCCCTGAGCGACCACTGTACCTTGTGCTGGAGGTACATGGTTGCCGGGAACTGCTCTGTCAATGTTGGAATCTGCACTGCCAAAAGCCTTGGGGGCTAAATTGTTAGAGCCCACACTGCCCCAAGTTGCTCCAGTTTGAGGGTCGGGGTTCAGCAAGAGAAAGAGTGAGGACGGACAAAAAGAATGGAGACCAGACAGAGTGTGATTCAATCCCGTTTATTCTTCAGTCTCTCTTGTTCTCTCTTTCCAAGTCCCTAGTTCCTAGTACCAACTCCCAGGTCCTAATTCCTAGTTCTTCTGTAATAAGTCTAAAGTCCTAATCTCTGTTCCAAGTTGCTAGTCTCTTTTCAAGTTCTCTTCCAAGTGTCTGTCTCGAGTAAAAGTGTCTAATCTCAAGTACCAAGTGTCTAATAATTTCTTCTGTCTGCCTCTTACCTTTTATATGTCTCACTTCTAAGCCACGCCTTTAAGTCACGCCTTTAAGTCTTATCTCTAAATTACACCTTTAATTCACATCTTTAAGTCTCAGCTCTAAATCACACCTTTAAGTCTCACACACCCAAGGGAAAATCCTGTTATCTAAAACAAGATGTTATCAGAGTGTGCTCAGCTGTTGTAGGCTATTGTAAACAAGTCTCTTGTCAGGATATATGGTTCAAGATGGCTGCAAGGATGATAGCCGCCTTCTGTCGGCTCCCCACACAGGGTCCTGGTCCTTGTCCGTCCTCTGTCAGCTGACACTAGGTTGAATTTCTGTCAGATGGGCAGGGTTCCCAGGGTGTGGTTCCTAAGCCAGCTGCAAGGATTCTCCACGAGTCCTATTAGCACTGAGATCTGAGTTGGGCTTCGGGATTTCCTAGTTCCTGCCATGATTTCTGCACATGGCCAACAACATGGCAAAGTGAAGTAGGTATTAGAGAGTGCTGGACAAACAGTCGGCGTGCATAGGACAATCCTTAACAGCAGTGGCTGTCAATCATCCTGATGCTGTGACCCTTTAATACAGTTCCTCATGTAGTTCACAAACCATGCAGTTATTTTCCTTGCTACTTCATAGCTGTAATATTGGCTATACAGGGTGGTCTTAGACAACCCACAGTCTGAGAACCACTGCCTTACAGCGAGTTCCCATTCATCATTACTTCTTAGAGGCTCTTGAGGATGGGAGTACTTGGCGTTGTGGGGGAAGGTTTCAGTGTTGTGTGGATCAGGAAATGGTGTGAATTCTGCTGTTGGGAAGGTCAGAGTCCTGGTTGAGGACAGGTTCTGGGTTAATGGGGAGCAGTAGGCAGAGCAATAAAAGCCAAGTGTTTGTGTCTGTGTCTCTGTCTCTAGAAACTTTATAACGTAGTTCTGGGATGTTCAAAGGGGCGGGAGAAATACAGCTGAAATAGAATATTGTCAGAATTCATTTAGGAAGGAAAAAAATCACACAGGTAAAACAGGAGCTAATGAACACGTACATGCTGTGTGGTTATGTCGAGTGGAGCAGTGAGGGTTCTGCATCCCTCACTGGGAAATTTAAAAAATTTACTCAAAGTTGGTGAGCAGAGTCAGGTCGTGTGATGCTGTGTAAAGTCACCATACCACCTCTGTATTCAGCCACCTATTGGAAAAACATCTAAAGTAGGAGCAGAAGTTTAGTGGGATTTGAAGCTCACGCGTTTCATGATGGTGAATTGAACACAGATTTCTTTTTAACTTTTGGTCAAAATGGTGTTTTCTCTCCTCTGTGGGATACATAAAGAACAGGTCTGGAAGCCCTAAAGAATTACCCTTGTAAATTCCTTCAGGGCTTGTTTCTTCTGTTTCAGAGAAGAAATTACATATCTCCTTTTGCTCTTACCTTATAATCTAGACACACACGAAAACCCTCACAATTGCAGATCTGGTCCTTTGTTGACTGACGTGAAGACCGGATACACCAATTTTTAGAGACAAGACACCTCATCTTCTCTTTAAGCAAGTGTATGATACAAAACAACCAGTGCATAGTTACAGAGCTAAACATTTTCTCAGTTATTTTAAAAACATTAGTTTCACATTAGGTGTCTAAAGGTATTGATATGGTGTCATCAGTACGTGAGAGTCACTAACAGCACGTGTGCAAAGACTAGCAAAGAGAGATGTATTGTAGCAGAATCCAGTGCCTGATGTAAAGTTCCTTGACTTGAATTCTTTTTCGGGTTCTGCATAATCTTTTCACATACGATCCCAGATGGCAGACACTTGGCTTGAAGCAGATCTCAGGGTGCCCTGAGATGTGGGTGAGTTCTGTGAGTGCTATTTATATTAGGTAGGATTTGCCAGGGGAACAGATTAGATAGAATCTATATATGTCGTTTTAAAGGGTATTCTTTGGATGGCTTAAACAACAGTTGCTGGGGTAGCTGAACAATGGCTATCTGCACTCTGGAGAAGCAGAAAACATGGTAACTGCTCAGTATATGAAGCTGGATGTTCAGTAGTTCCAATGCCGTGTTGAAGGCCAGAAGCTCCCTTGAGAAAATCACTGTTATTCAGTCGACATTGTAAAGCAGAAGAAGGTGGATGGATGTCAGAAGAGGGGGGAAACAACAGGCATAAACTCAGGAGGAAGCAGAGGCAGACATGCAGTTCTGCATTTTGTCTGTCTGTCTGTCTGTCTGTCTGTCTGGTTGTCTTTCCTTATATCTTCTATTACCTCTCTAAGAAATTTCAACAGCTGAGTTTGGTGGTGCATGACTTTAATTTCAACATCCAGGAGGCAGAGGTACATGATTCTCTGTGAGTTCTCCAGCTAGCCTGGTCTGCATAGTATGTTCCAGTACAGCTAGGACGATGTAGAGAGAACCCTACCCCTAACTCAAAAAACAAACAAGCAAAAAAAGAGAGAAAGAAATTTTAACAATTAGTCACTTAAAAGAGCAGGAATGTATTTCTGTGCAGTCTGGAGAGCTGAAGTTCCTTTCATTAGAGGTGGCGGTGGGTTTTTTTCTGAAGGCTGTGGTGAGAATAGACCTCCTTGCTTTGGCCAGGCTCTAAAGTTGCTCCCAGTTCGTCACCACTGGCTCTTTGTCTTTAAAGCATGTCACATCAACCACTGGGCCAGGCATTGTTTTTTTTTTTTTTTTCTTTTTCTCTTTTTTTTTTTACTTCTTTCTTTTCTTTCCCTCACATGAGGACCCGAGTGATGCTGGGCCACTGAAACAGTCTAAGATCATCTCTCCTGTCTCACCTACAAAGTCCCTTTTGCCACATAAAGTAACACACATGGGGATTGGGACATAGACATCTGTGGGGAGCTAGTCTTATTCAGATTAACATGGAGATGATTGGCTCAGCACTGCTTCCTTAACTCTCCAAAGCATTTTTCAAGGTCTCCAGTTTGGTTTAGCTGACATTGTGTTGGGGTGAAGCTAGTACCTGGGTACTTGCTTAGCATGCTATGGGTTAGATACCAGAGGACATTACTCTAATCCAAAAAAGAGAAAGTACAACATTGACAGGGGGTCCTTAGAGCATCACTTAACAAAATGAACCTGTAGCACCCTGTGAAAGATTAAAAGATAGTCTTCCGTCAAAATTGCAAAAATTCACCCCACAGATTTTAGACTTTAATACATGTTAGCATGTAGAAAAGCAATGAGAATTATTTGTAGAATGATTGCAAGTAAATTTTACAAAGGTATTGTGTGTGTGTGTCTATGTGTGTCTGTGTGTGTCTGTGGTTGGAACTATGGGTCTTGCACATGGCAGGCAGACACTATAATTAGACAATATTCTAGCCCAGTTTTTTTCTTATACCTATAACTCTAGCTTTAACTCTGACTTCTATTGCCTCTGCTGGCCTCTGCACTCACATCCATATACCTGCACACAAACACACACATATGTTGAAAAAATTAAGATAATAAATAAACATGTTGAAGATTATGCCAAAGGCAATGCCTTATGCTCAAAGCATGTTGACTTTAATGAGTTTTTTTTTCATTCCAAAACTTAAATACGTTGCCCTGAAACAGTAAACCAAAAAGGCATATTAGAGCTCATTCTGTACATCTCCTAAGTGAGATGGACTGCATGTATGTATGTGTGTACCATACACATATCTGGTACCTTAAGAGTCCAGAAGAGTGTAGCATCTCCTGGGACTGGAGTTAAAAGTGGTTGTTAGCAGCCATGTGGGTGTGTGGAATTGAACCTGGGATCTCTGGAAGAGCAGCTAGTGATCTTAACTGCTAAACTATCTCTCCAGTTCTAAGAAGAGCATATATTTTAAAAATATTAAGAATAACACATACAACAACAATCTCATAACAGTAATCATAAACAAAATTATCCTGAAAAATAAGATAGGTTCTTGAGCATTTTTGATGAAGGATAGAAAACTTTACTCTGATAAATATTCTATCGTCTCAGCATCCATCTCCAATATGAAAATTGTGTTGGAACCCCAGGATTGAGTTGCATCTAAATGTCACCACGATCTTTTCCCTTTGGGGACAGTGATATCTCTGAAGTGATCAGAATGGAACTGACGAGCTTCTGACTCACCACAGCCCTGACACAGGGTTCGGGGATCCTCCTTCTTCACTGGGCTCTTGGTGAGCCTTTAGCACAGGTTGGCCGGCCCTATAAGACTTTAATTGTACTTCTTTTGTTTATTACATTTCAAATCACATTTTATCACACATTGTTTATCTGTTTAAAGTCAAATTCTCAAGAGAAAGTGCCTGGTCCTTAGAGATGAACCAATCTTTGTTAGGGAGGAATCCCTAGACACTCACTATCAGGTGATGTTTTCAGTTAGTCCTCAGTTTGTATGTCTAGATGTACTCTTACTTGATTGAATTTTGAGAAAATTCATGATATTTTCAAAGAAAGGTAAAAACCAAGTTAAAAATAAGTAAGATGACTAAGGCAAAGGCTATGTGAATTTAGAAGTGAGCTGAATTATGAAGCATGTATGCCAGGAAGTTTTATGCATTTACTGGGGCATACACTGAGTTGGTGCTAACGTTGCTAAGAGCCAATGAAGAAAGAGATTGATTTTCTTCCTTACATTCTTTCTTTTTGTATTTTTGAGACAGAGTGTAACTATGTAATCTTGGCTAGCCTGAAATTTGTTCTGCAGATTAGGCTGCCCTCAAACACACAGAAGTCCATGAGCCTCTGCCTCCTGAACGCTGAGATTAAAGACTTGTGCCACCATACTCAGTCCAAGAAGTTGACTTTTCAACTTAAAACATTAAATTCTGATTCCACTTGATTATATGAAATAGCTGCTTCTAGAATCAGGGACATGAATTCATCTTCTGGGGTAGCAGAGGGAATTTGCCATGTGGTATAAGGAAAAACATATTTAACTCTTCTTTACGCCGAACACCACCATGTGTTTTAGAAGGGCATGATCATGATATACCCAAATAAGAAGTGCTGCTGTAGGAAGAGATAAGGTGACTCATCAAATCCCATTATGCTAACAAAATAACAAAAGAGCTACCAAACATTCCGGCAAGATGTTCACTTAACAAAGAAATGGAGGGAATGCATTTCCAGTAATAGATTAGTAATGCGACATATGTTGCCATATTAGAATAAGTAAATGATGTTCTATAATAATTTTTTTTTCTGAAAGTGGGACTCAAATACTAGCATTATTTATTGGGTGCATTTCTGCATTCTCTGTAAATATCACTACAGGATGCAGCAAATAACACTAGGTATTAAACGGCAGGAATGAAGTTAGTTAAACATAGAATATAATTGCTCCTTAGGTTTGTAGTATAAGCACCTTTTCAATGAAAGGAAACTGACTCTAGCAAGAATTTATAGGTACCAATTATCCCAGAAAATGATGACTTAAGTGGAAGGTGTGGGTGGGGATAGAAACCAATTAGAGAAAGGTCTGCACCTGGAGCCCTCCCTCGGGGTCAGGCAAGTTGGATAGGAGGGCTGAAACTCAGGGATGTGATCGATGGAGTCTGTTTGTCGTCTGGGAAATTAATCACCTCTCCCTTTCGTCTGAGTCTTCTTGAATTTTATGTTGCCAGTGTGTATGAGAGTCATCACTAATGCCAGCATGGGAATGCCTGTCAAAAGTTTACTGGGGAGAATTTATAAAAAATGTGGATTTCTAAAAGTTACTTTTAAATGTTGGGGCATTTTTTTGGGGGGGGGAGTTGTTGTCTTAATGTTGGAGATTTTGGGCTTGGAAGCAAAGCTGCATTTGAGGGCTGTGGATACAGATGAGGTGAGAGCTTACACAGTTGTGAATGTCCCTAGATGAGAATGTCCAGCAGGGCTAACTCCACACATCCAAAAACAAGAGCAAACTTACCTCGTGCCTCTTTGCTCTGGTGTTATGGCTGAAGAAGTGCCCAGCCAGACCCAGGTAGGAAGGAAACAGTTCCTTGGATTGGTTTATAGTTCCTTTGAGCCATTTGACTTTCTTTCATATTTGGGACTTAGGATGCATTGAACCTATTTGTTCTCCAGCTATTTCTTCTTTACCCCTTGAAATGGCAGGATTCCTCCCCTGTATTTAGTACTTTCCTTCAACGTTAAAAGCAGAAAACCTTTTGGGACCAGAATCTTGCTGTACTAGCTGGTTTTTGTGTCAACTTGATACAAGCTAGAGTCATTGAAGAGAAAGGAGCCTCAGTTGAGGAAATGCCTCCACGAGATCCAGCAGTAGGTCAATTTCGAAACTAGTGATTGATGTGGGTGGTGGAGTCCTTGGGCTGGTAGTCCTGGATTCTATAAGAAGGAAGGCTGAGCAAGCCAGGAGAAACAAGCCAGTAAGCAGCACCCTTCCACAGTCTCTGCATCAGCTCCTCCTTCTAGGTTCCAGCCCTGCTTGAGTTCCTGTCCTGACTTTCTCCAATGATGGATTGAGATGTGAATAAACTCTTCCTCCCAACTTGCTTTTTGGTCATGGTGCTTTATCGTAGCAATAAAACCCTGACGAAGACACTTATTATGTAGCCCAGGCTGGCCTCAGCCTTCCCAATGCTAGAATGTGTGCCACCATACTTGTCTAATAATAAAACCTTGTTATTATGCCAACGTTGTTCTGGGAAAAGTCACCGAGTTCATAATTATTGTTCATTCTCTTGCTCATTCTCTGTCTCTGTCTACACTGTGGATGGAACCCCCAGGACCGTGTGTGCATTGTTCATGCTACCAGTCTCCCCCTAAATTTTCTTTCCTTATTGTGCTCATGTTTCAGTTATAGGTTGTGCACTGGTCAGACTCAGGTTAAGCTGAACAAAGAGATAAATGGGTCATTTGTATCATGAGGTCATCAAAAAAATATTCCTAGCCCCTGCTCTCTAATTCCCTAAGATGTTGTCCTTTGTCTTCTAAAACACAATGCAGGTTTTTAAATATGTGCTCAGGCTTGTGATCCTCCTGCTTCTGCATGTCGAATGCTAGGATTATAGGCATGTGCCACCAAGTCTGGCTCTAAGGTGTTTATTTTTTATTTTTGAGGCAGAGTCTCACATAAACCAAGCTCACTTCATACTCACTAGCTAAGGGTAGTCTTGAACTCATCCTTCTGTTTGTACCTTGAGTATTACAGGCATTTTCTACCATGGCCGATTCTAAACTTTTTTTTTTGTGATATTGGGGATTGAACCAAGAACATTATACATGCTAAGTGTGATGATTTGTATATGCTTGGCCCTGGGAGTGGCACTATTTGGAGGTATGGCCTTGTTAGAGTAGGTGTGTCACTGTGGGTGTGAGCTTTAAGGCCCTCATCCTAGCTGCCTGGAAGTCAGTATTCTCCTAGCAGCCTTCAGATGAAGATGTAGAACTCTCAGCTCTTCATGCACCATGCCTAACCTGGATGCTGCCATGTTCATACCTTGATGATAATGGACTGAACCTCTGAACCTGTAAACCAGCCCCAATTAAATGTTGGTCTTATAAGAGTAGCCTTGCCGGGTGGTGGTGGCACACGCCTTTAATCCCAGCACTTGGGAGGCAGAGGCAGGCGGATTTCTGAGTTCGAGGCCAGCCTGGTCTACAGAGTGAGTGAGTTCCAGGACAGCCAGGGCTACACAGAGAAACGCTGTCTCGAAAAAAAACCAAAAACCAAAAACAAACAAACAAACAAACAAACAAAAAGAGTAGCCTTGGTCATGGTGTCAGTTCATAGCAGTAAAATCCTAAGACACTAAGCAAAGTGTTCTACAACTGAGCTACAACCCCGTAGGTAGGTGGTGTTGTGTGCACATCCCAAAATCAGTCTATAGCACTGTTCCTCTGCCTTAAGACATGTCCTAGGAAGAGGGATCAAGCCCTCCCATCCAAGGAGTAATAAAGAAGTGGTGGACAAGAATTCTGTCTACACCGAAGAGACAAAGATGTGGACAAAGATGGAGTCTCCAGAGTGGCTGGGAAGAAGTGACACTGTGCAGAAGCTGATATTAGTAACGGGAAGGAAGACAGAAACAGACAGAGTGACCAACTCTCTGATGCTCCACACCCATGGGTCTGGCTGCTTTGTGATGCCTAGCTCTGTGGATCTTGCAGATGTGCCTCCACCCCCACCCCATTCAGTGTCAGGACCAAATGAAAACGGAGCTGATCGTCACCCATTCACTCTTCCTGTATGATGTATGTGTGGAGGTCAGAGGACAACTTTGTGGAGTTGGGTGTCTCCTTTCACCTTTACATGGATTACGAGAACTCAACTCAGGTCGCCATGCTTGCCTAGAGAGTGCCTTCACCTGGAGAACTTTCTGACTGGCCTTTGCTTTTATGTATTTGTTTCGTTTCCCAGGCCCCAGAATATGGTAGGTGATTGTTTCCTTGGCGGGCCTCACATCCCACTCCTATTTATTTCAGTTTTTGACTCTGTTGTGGCACTGCTGCCTGTGCCTCTTCGCCCCAAGAAGCTTTGCCTTGTACTATTTCAGAGGCCACCTATCTCCTCTGTGGCCCAGCTGTCTCCTTCCATAGCTTGTCTTTTACACAGTGGCCATGTGTATCTTCCTAAGATAAGGTACCTGTGTGATGCTACCATCTGGTCCTCTGTTCAGGTCTTTCTCTCTTGGTAGGCAAATACTTCACCACTGAGTTAGAGCCTGGGCTTCATTTTTTGTTCTTATGAATCTATAGAACAACCTCTCCTTTGTTACTGTGGATATTCTTTAGTTATTATTTTTGGAAGTGGGACATTATTATTGTTATTAAAACAAATCCTACCCAAATCCTTGCCATCTATAAAAGTTAAATAAATGCAGTGTTGCTTGTGTGGTCCTTGCCCTCCTAGAATGGTTTTAAAATCACTGGCCTCCGGGATTATAAGTCAACCCGCTTGCTGTACTTAAGTAACCATTTCAACCTGGTCTTTGCTAACCATTCCAAACGGAATCCACCAGCATTCCATGCTTTCTGTGGTCTAGCCAGGCATGGGTCTGGTGTTTGTTCCTGTTCCCTCAGCCACAGCTGGTGGCTGTCTACCTTCTACTGGGCTGATGATTACACAGATAAAAGCACACAGTCTCTGGAGTTTAGAAGGTCTGAATTAGGAGCTCACCTGATGCTTAGTTTCCTCATCAAAATAGCAAGCCAGGACCAGTGAGATGGCTCAGAAGCTAAAGGCGCTTGCTGTCAAGTCTGATCACCCTAGTTCAGTCTCCAAACCTCACAAGCTAGAAGGAAAGAACTCCTGCGAATTGTCCTTTGATGCTCCATGGTGTGAGCTGCCACAGTTACCACATGAACATACACAAAGTAAACAAGTGAACAAAGGAATCCGTAAATAAGAAATATGAAGAAGATTAAGGCCAGAGGATTGATTGCAAGTTCAAGGCCAGCCTGGGGTGCACAGTGAAACCTTGTCTAAAAAAAAAAAAAGTTTGGACTTTGTAAGACAATCTGCATAAAGTACCGTGGTCAGGGATGAGCCTCAGAAAGGGAGATCTTTCTCTGTTCTCGAAGGTCATTCTAGTCTGTAACATTCTTTTGTTTTGTTTCGTTTTGAATCAGGGCCTCTCTGAGTAGCTCTGGCTATCCTGGAGCTTACTATGTAGATCAGACTGGCCTTGAACTCATAGAGATCCACCTGCTTCTACCTCCTGAGTGCTAGGATGAAGGTGTGGGTCACTATGCCTGGTCCTGTAATTTTTTTTTTTTTTTGAGTATAGCACAGAGTACCCTCCCCTAACTCCTTCAGTCTGGGATTTTAGAGCATTTTTATAGTGTTTCTGTTATGTAATTTTTTTGTTCCTGACAGTGCTTGGAACCATATCCAGTGTAGTAAGTGATCTAGCACCCAGCTACCATCTGAGCCATCAGTTGTGATGTTCTATTCATGTAGATAAGGTGATTGTCTCACCTTGCAGGCTTTGAGCTCTGTGAAGGAAGACTTTTTGACTTAACTCACCTTGACTTAACTTAACTTTTCATTGTCTGGCAAAAAAAAAAAAAAAAATAGGAACATGAGAAAATTCTTTTAAGGTCTGATGTATCACATGGAATTAAAATGAAATAGATTTAAGCTTGAAACAATAAAGGCCAACCACCTTCCTTGGCTCTGATTCTCCCTTCTGTATAAAGAGTGGAATGAGGGTTTGATGGTCGTGCATGTGGAGTTCTGTAATAAAAGGAGCAGTCTCCTGATTCTGAGCATGAGACTGCAACTGTTGGGCTGTGAAATAATCTGCAAAACGGCGTTTTTCCTGAGGTGCTTTGTGTTGGCATCAGTAGGGTAGAATGGTGTTTCATAGTCCGTGTTTACTGAACCATGGAAGGGATTTACAGGAGCATCTGCATGGACGCCAGAGCTAAAGTGGGGCACTGTCCCAAAAACATGACATGTAAGACAAATTGATGCATTCAAACTCTCAGAGTCAACAACGCAATCTGCTGGTTTTAGAGAGGACCTTTTTGGCACCAAGCACAGAGTGTGTATCTGTGTGGCAAAACCAGGCTCGGCACCAACTCCCTGTCCCCAACGAAATTCTCCAAGTGACTTCTTTATTCTTTTTCATGACATCACCAGTCTTGTCTTATCCAAGATCTTAAAACTGTGCTTTTCTTCATGCTTCTTCCTTGTAATTACTTGTTGCCTAAACCCAACTAATTCTCCAATCTCCCCACCCCTTCCTCTCTCTCCGTCCTTCTGTCTTTGTCAGCTAATGTGTCTGGATTTCTGCCTCTCCTTATTGGATATCCATTGCCTTTCCAGAGTAGGTCATATGCTGCTCTTGGACTGGGGTAATATGCTGCCTCTGGTTCATGCTTTATGTGTGTACTCACTCACAGGTCTGCTCAGAATAGAAGTCATCCATTGTCAACTAGAAATGCCCAAGTTTATCTGGGACTCACTCTTGCTTCCAGTTGCGCCCTCTTCCTTTATCCCTTAAATCCACTCCCTATACGAACTTGATCTAATAGGGTTGTGACGGTTAATTCTACACATCCACTTGAGCAGACTCACGAACATCCAAATTGCTGGCGAAGCATTCTTTCTGTTTCATGAGGCAGTTTCTAGAAAAGGAAAGGGTTTGGGCCTTTTGAGGGAAGAGCACCTGCTTTGACCAGTATGTTGATCAATAGCCAATCTGCTCAGGACTGAGATGGGACAAACAAGAGAAGGAAGGATTCTCTCCCCTTGAGCTAGTCATCTTTCCTTCTTTCTTTCTTTCTTTCTTTCTTTCTTTCTTTCCTTCCTTCCTTCCTTCCTTCCTTCCTTCCTTCCTTCCTTCCTTCCTTCTTTCTTTCTTTCTTTCTTTCTTTCTTTCTTTCTTTCTTTCTTTCTTTCTTTCTTTTTTCTTGCCCTGGGAATTGAAGCCCCTTGTTATTGTGGCTTTGGAGTTCAAGATTAAACACTCCCATCCCCATTCCCACTGTTGACTTCATATTGCGAACCAACCTATCAACATTCTGGGTTTTCTAACTTCTAGACTGATAGTTCTACAGCTTGCAGATGATATAAGCTTGGGACTGCTGAGCTGTCATAAACCTGTGAGTCATTTCCCATAATACATTTCTCTTCACACAGGTTGTCTGTCCATCTGTCTATCCTGTGACTTTGCTTCTCTGGAGAACCTTGACTAATGAAGAGGTTGTTTTTTATTTCCCCTGAAGTCTCCCCCCCAACCCCCCAGTTTTTGGTCTTTGGCTTCTGCCTGTGCATCTGTTTCCTTGAGATCTACTAGAGAGTGCTAGTGCAGTGGTTCTCAACCTGTGGGTCGCCTCTCCCTTGAGAGTCGCATATCAGGTTTCCTGCATGTCAGATATTTACATTATGATTCATAACAGTAGCAAAATTACAGTTGTGAAGTAGCAATAAAAATAATTTTGTGGTGGCCATGAGGAGCTGTATTAAAGGGTCGCAGTATTAGGAAGGTTGAGAACCACTGTTGTAGCAACTGCCTACCCAACCCTTTGCCGCTGCCAGCTTCCAATTCTCTGTATTCACTAAAGGGAATTTGCCTTCAACTCTGGTGTTGCTTCTTAAATCAGCATATCGGTGTGATGTCATTATATGAAGGACATTATGGAGGTGTAGTAATTGTGTGTGTGTTACATGCCCCAAGGTGTGTTGTTGTTGTTATCATTGTTGTTTTACCTGAAAAACAACCTGTGGCATTTCATGTTCTGTTTCCTATTCTATAGTCATGTCTCCCGCAGATGGATGAGCCCCCGTCCACATTTCTGTGATTACATTAAAAGGAATAAAATTATTGTTTAAATTTAAGATCTTAGTTTTTAAGCCAAATGTAGTAGCCTGTGCCTTTAATCTCAGTACTTGGGAAGGCAGAAGCACATAGATCTCTGTGAGTTTTAGGCCAGCCTGGTCTACATAGTGAATTCCAAGATAGTCAGGGAGACAGAGAGACCTTGTCTCAAAAAAATGAAACAACAAAAACCAGAGAAGAATTTAGTTTTTTACCAAATTGTCCATGTTTAAAAATATTTCCAACTAATATATTAAATCAAGGAGAAATTTTAGGTTTTCTACATCTGTCCAATTTTCCCTAACATGTTTGATGCAGGCTAAGTATACAGTCAATACTTGATGAGGATGAACCAGTCATCAGAGATCATTAGAGCAATGAGAGTAATTTAATATGTTCCAAGTTAAACTTCTAGACGAAGATATGAGTGTTCTTAGAAAAGACGACAAAAAAATTTTCCCCCTATTTTTCTAGTTTGGAATTTCTAGAAATGAGTAGATGTTTACATGTGTTCTATTTAAAAATCCTAATGCATTTCTGTTGGATAATAAGAACCTTTTCTTTGTTAAATCCCAACAGAGAGAATTAGAGCGGAATGCTGACAGAAAAGAAAATACTCTCAAGATAACACATGGACTTCATCAAAAAAGCATTGGGAGAAATCAGGCAGGAATTTGGAAAACAGACAGATTGTCATTTGGCCTCATTGATTTTAAAAGCAAAACATTTGTAATATTAAAGCTATTCTGAGAATGGACCCTCATCTTAGGAAATAAGTTATTTATTTAGAGTATCTTGATTTGTCATTCATATATACATACACACACATATGTATATATGGAATGAGTGTGTATAAAGCATTGAAAGGAAAATTCTTCAGAAATTCTAGAAATAACTAGTATAATTTAGTTTTCTAAAAACAAAACTAATAAGCCCCTACAAACTTCTCTTCAAAGTTTGTTTTTAAATAAGAATCCTTTTATGTTATCCATACCTACACAATGGCTTTTACTTAATAAAACACAACAACTTGAAAGTACTTGGCTTTCTACCCTTGATTGTTCTTGAACTTTGGTATTTAAAAGTTAGTTATTACAAGTCAGATAATCAATAGACTGTCCTATCTTTATCAGTAGTTTAGATGTTTTAGAATAAGGAAATATCTAGGAGAAACTGAGAATCTCTCTCTCTCTCTCTCTCTCTCTCTCTCTCTCTCTCCCTCTTTCTCTCTCTCTGCCTCTCCCTCCTCCTCTCCTTTTTCCTCTCTACCCTTCCCTCCTTTCCTTTTTTCCTTCCTTCCTTCCTTTCTTTTTTATCATCCATTTTTTGAGACAGAATCTCACTAGACTAGGCTAGCCTTGAACTCATAAAAATTCACCTACTGCCTCCTGAGTGATGGGATTAAAGGTGTGTGCTACCACATCTACTGAGATTTTCCTAATTCATAGGATTCCAAGATTTTGGATTGAAAGCTGCCATTGATAACAATGGCTACAAAATGGTGCCACGGTAGGTATTTGGAATAAAGTAGCATCTATTCATTCAGCAAATAAAATTTAATAATCCTGACAGCATGCCAGTAATAACAATAATGTCTTATTTTCTTCTTTATTGTTGTGATAAATACACCAAAAGGAACTTGGGGAGGTTTATGGTTTACATGTCTTAGTCACAGTTCATCAGTGTAGGAGGTCAGGGTAGGAACTCAAGGCAGGAATCTGGAGACATGAGCTGAAGCAGAAATTATGGAAGGATAGTGCTTATTGGTTTGCTCCCGTCTGCTTGCTCATCTTGATTTTTTTGTCCAACCCAGGATCACCTGCCCAGAGGTGGGACCTCTCACATGGATTATTAATCAAGACAATGCTCCACAGTCTTGCCTACAGAGCAAGTTTTTGGAGTTATTTTTCTCAGCTGAGATCACCTAGACCCAGAAATGTCTAGGTTTGTATCAACTTGACAGAAAGCTAACTAGCATGGCGGGGCACAAGAGATTCTGAAATGAGTTTAGACAGATGCCTTATCCTCAGGAAGCTGGACTCTAGAGAGGTGGCTATATGTGTAAATCTAGCTGAGTGTGATGGTGCACATCCTAGCACTCTGGAGGCAGAGGCAGGCAGATCTCAATATGAGGTCAGCCTGGTCTACAAAGTGAGTTCCAGGACAGCCAGGGCTACACAGAGAAATCTTATCTTGAAAAGCAAATAATAAATAAATACATAAATAAATAAATAAATAAATAATAAAACAAAACAAACCTCAGAACAAGCAAGTGATGTAGTAGCATCTATATTAGAAATATATGATGAACTGGGCTTCAGAGGAAGCAATGGACACTTCTGCAGAGGAACTGTGTGGGTTATAGAAGCACCACAGGGGAGGAGATGCCTTTCAAACAGGGCTTTGCATGTAGGTGCACAGCAGGAAGTAGGTAAACGGAAGGGGAATGTGCACGGGGAGATGAACGTTAGGAAGTACACCTTGGCAGCACTAGACATGATGTAGGGGACAGGACAACAAGCTAGGAGCTGACTGTAGCCTCCAGGGAAGAAATGATGAGGATCAGAGTTGTGGGAATGGGAGGATATTAGGTCTACAGGATTCAGTGATTGAGTGGCTGACTGAATGAAGGGGACGGTGTTCTTGGAAGACATACAGAGTTCTGGCTTGAAAGCCATGTTTGGTAGTATACACATATAAACATATAATCTCAGCCCATAAGGCAGGAGGCTCTCAACCTCAAGGCAAAGCCTTCTCAGTGGGGAGGGACAGGAAAGTAGGGGGAAGGAGAAGGAAAATATCTCAGTTCAGTGAGTGATGGGTAATTAATATATCAGTTCCAAAAAATGACAAGTGATTGATGTTGGTGCTATGAAAGAGAGATTGATGTTTGGAGCAAAGGATTATAGTAAATTCCCAATGGGCATGTGCTTGTGGATTTGGCTGAGAGAGAGCAGTCCATTGATGGGAGCTGTGGCTGGGGAAAAGGCATAGGAGGACCACTGTCCTAGGGATAGGACTCAACATGGGAGACAGAGGATGCAATAGACATATAGTAGTATAATTTAATTATGGTTATTTATTATGTTTTTCTGTTTGGGGTTAAAGAAATTAGCAATGACACATAGTTAGACCAATAAAGTAACTTAGTGTTTTCAAACCTTAAATTCTTAATGACACAAGTATTAAGACTTTCTTAAGTTTCTTTTTTTTTCTTTTTCTTCTTTTTTTCCAGAGTTGGGAATTCAGTCTTAGAACATCCCACACACTAGGCAAGTGCTGTATCCATGGGCTCAATCCTTGGCTCCCTTTTACTTTCTTTGTCCCTCAAGTGCATTGATTGACAGGTTGTTAATTCTGATCAAGAGCCATGAACTTGAACTCTGCCTGGATATATAATGCTGGGCACATTCATTATTTTTCCCTCAGTGCCATCCTTTTAAAATGGAAATTTTATTAAATGTGAGAAAAATGTATCACATTCATCTTTTCCTCATGAATCATATCTTAACTACCATTGATGGGGGTTAAGGCAGATGGATGCTAAAATACTGACAGTGACACTGGATGTGAGGAGGTGCTTTGGACATGTGGAAACAAGTTCCCGAATCTTGTTTTGTCAGTGTGAAGCCTCTAGATAAGTGGTTCTCAACATGTGGGTCGAAACCCCTTTGTGGGTCTCACGTATCAGACAAATGTTACCTTACAATCCACAGCAGCAGCAAAATTACTGTTATGAAGTAGCAACCAAATAATTTCATGGTTGGAGGTCATCGAAACAAGAACATTATTAAAGGGTTGTAGCATTAGGAAACTTGAGAACCACCAATCTAGTAGATAAATTGCACTGTTTGTAGAAACACACCTCTTTATTCTTCTTTTGTTCTATTTTTTTTTTTAGACGTGGTCTTGCTATGTAGTCAAGACTAGTCTGGAACTTACTTTATTGCTCAGGATGACCTAGAAATTTCCATGTTCATTCTTCGGTCTACTCAGTGTTACCAGTACAGATGTGTGTCACCGTACCTAGCTTACAAAATCCTTTTCGTGCTTGTTAGTTATGGTTTCATTGCTGCGAAGAGACACCATGACCAAGGTAACTTTTATAAAGGACAACATTTAATAGGGGCTGGCTTATAGTTTCAGAGGATCAGTCCATTATTATGACAGGAAGCATGGCGGCATGCAGGCAGGCATAGTGAGTTCTACATGCTGTTCCAAAGGCAGCCAGGCAGAGACTAGCTTGTGCAGGCAGCCAGGAGGGGCTCTTTTACACTGAATGGAGCTTGAGCACTAGGGAGCCTCAAAGCCCTACTACACAGTAACACACTTCCTTCAGTAAGGCCAAACCTATTCCAACAAGGCCACACCTCCTAATAGTGCCACTTCCCAGGGGCCAATTGTATTCAAACCACCACAATGCTATTTAATGGAAAAGATGTAAAAGAATCATTACCTGGGGCCACATTCCTTGGTAGGAACACATGGACTTGGACAGTGTAGAATCTTGTAGGTGGCTTTGCCTCCTGAGGTCACCTTAAAATAGCCCATTGTGCTTTCAACACCCATCAGTCTGCTTATCCTGAAGGATTACCAATTTCCAGTCTATTGCCTTCTTTAATTTCAAATGTACTAAGGTAGCTTTTCATTGGTAAGTTGCCTTCTGGCAGTCTAATAACACCATATATATAGGCTTTCAGAGTACATGTGCCACAGGCTGCATAGGATTTGAGAGATACTTCTTTTCCTCTATTATTCCTCTTTTGGATGTGTGTGTGTGTGTGCATATATATGCCATATATATATGTATATGTATACATACATATACATACACATACACATATACATCATATACATATATATGTGTATATGTATGTATATACCATCAAATATATTTAAATTTGTTATGTTTATGTCTTTGTATGAGTATGTGCACATGAGTACAGGTGCTCTTGGAAGAAGACAGATATGTCAGACCCCTGTAACTCCAGAAGATCGTTACGTTACAGAAGATTGTCAGCTGCCATGTGGGTGCTGGAAACTGAACCTAGGCTCTCTGTAAGAGCAGTATGTGCTCTTAACCTCTGAGTTTTGTAGACTTCTTCTCTCAGAAGGTACCTACCATAATGGAACACATACCTTTGGAGATTAGTAATGTTTTTCTAATTGTCATGACAGGTGAGGTGCCATCTTAAGTGGGTTATACAAGGTAATTCACAACATAATGACATAAGAGCAAACGGACGTTATAGATAAGGAGAGATACAGTATGGTTAAATGAGTTACCAAAGTTTCTGGCTTTGAAGAGTGACAGATCCAGGTGGTCTCCGATCCTGGAGTCCACAAAGTTAACCACCATGTTTCCTACCTCTTTGGTGAAAGAGCAGATGGTGAATAACAGTGGGCACAATGAGAATACTGAAAGTCATCAGAAGCTTCCTTCTTCACAATCCATCTTGGACACATTGACTGAAGCACAGGGAAAGTAAGAAGAAAGGAACTTGCTGGAACCGTTGAGTCTAGGCCCACAGCTCTGAGCAGCATCTTTGAGGATACAGGTTACCTAGAGATTATGCAGCTTTTCTTGTCCATTTTTTTTCTTGATATTTTTTTCCACATTGGTAATCCTCTCCCATGTTAGAAAGTCCAGAAGCTCTTTGGTTATTTAACAACTGTCAGATTTTGGTTTTGGATAGTGACTTATGGATAGTTTTCATGGCTATGATCTGGGGCCATGGCCCTTTCCCAGAAGATCCCAATGGAACAAAGGAGGCAAGCCCCAGGCCGAGTTCTGTTTGATTGGCAATACTTAGCAGCAAGGAGCTCAGAACATGCCACAGCTTACTCTTGCAGTCTTGCTATAATCCGTGAGAAGAACCAAGACACAAGAAAATAGAACACTAATAGGTGGTTTAAGGTTGGTAAGATGACTTCATAAGTAGGGACACTTAGTGGGTTCGGAAGGGTAGTGTTGCCCAGTCTGTCAACTGGAGCTGGATCCCTGGAACCAATGATTTGGAAGAAGGACCAGTTCCCACAAACTCTGACCAGTTCCTCTGACCTCTATATCTGATATACAAACTCCCCTCCCAACACATAGACACACACACACACACACACACACACACACACACACACACACACACA